>CM046029.1:55776655-55999742 GCA_025215565.1 Flaveria ramosissima | reverse complement strand
AGTATTGCTGGCTAAAAGTTTCTCCAGCAACATAGATGAAGTTCTCGAACTGCTGCTTCAGTGAGTCCTTCTTTGAATCATTAGAGCTCGAGTACATTTGAGCAAGTGCATCAAAAGAGTTCTTTGGCTGACTTGCAATGCTCAAACCCACCATGATGGAGTTTGTTGCAGTCATGAGAACAGTCATAGCGTTGCTGTCAATGTCGAGCTTCTTCCTGTCTTCATCGGAGTAGTCTTCAACAGCCTTTTCGATCATGGCACCGTTTCCACCAGCAACTTTTGGCTTGTACGGGCCATTCACGATGGACTGCCACATCTTGCTATCCGGTATCTGATGAAGCCTTCCATTCTTTCTGCTCCAAGACCTGAAGTTTTCAGGATCGATGATGGAGCTTTGGTCATCGTTCCCATTTCAACTTCAGATTTGATGAGGGCCATTTTGAGTGAGGTATAAGGAGGAGTGAAAACTGGTTGATTAGGATGGTAAGATCTCACAATCAAGAGCCTAAAAAGCTCTGATACCAATTGCAGGATCGGGTTTTGTCACTTAACACTTGTATTTCTCTCAAACTCACTTATAATAGTCACTCAAACAAGATGAAGCAATGTCTTTGACAAGAGTTGATAATAATATAATAAGTAATCAAAGCAACAAGCAGAATATTTTCAAGGTATTTGTATATATTACTTCTCAACTCAAGATTACAAGACACTTACAAGCATAGAACATGAGTTACAATGAGAAACTATATATACTAGATCCTACAGCCGGTTATACTTGATACCAGCTGGAAACCTAAGACTAAAGCATATACTACAATGCTATAGTTAAGGTATCTTAGATAAAGTATTATCTAAGATATGGTAGTCATGACATGTCCATGACTTACCTTTTGTCACCAACTAAAGATGGCAACTGTACTTAACATAAAAAGGTAAACAGTAGATTAAAGTATGGTCAACTACATGGCTTTTGAGAAAACACCATGCAGTATCTCAGAGATTTGCAGCGGACTGTCAGACAGACCATACTTATGTCTACTGGATAATAGAAGTGTCTTCCGAAGGTTAACTGGCTTCGGAAGAACAAGTTCTTCCGAAGCCACTTATACTTCGGAAGATGCTTCTATGCTTCCGAGGCTTTAAGGACTTCTTTATTCTTCGGAAGTTGACTTCAGATCTTTGTCTTCAAGTCTTGAACCTTCGGAAGTAGCTTCTTTACCTTCGGAAGTTGGAGTTCTCCTTCGGAAGTGTATTTTACACTTAGACTTCGGAAGAACTCTTTCTTCCTTCGGAAGTCCCACACTTGGCTTCGGAAGTCCTTTGTATGTAGTACTCAAAATCTTCTAAGTGATATGGTTTTGGTTGCAACAGCCTCTTATGATCCAAGAGGCTTGCATACTCGATTCATGAGATCCATGAAGACAGCAGGAGCATTTGTTAAACCAAAAGGCATAACCATGAACTCATAGTGCCCATATCGAGTACGGAACGCAGTCTTTGGGATATTATCGTCATGGACTCGTAATTGATGATAACCAGAACGTAAGTCAATCTTTGAGAAGATGGCAGCTCCTGGAAGTTGGTCAAAAAGATCATCGATGCGAGGAAGAGGGTAGCGGTTCTTGATGGTAAGTTTATTAAGCTCAGTCGATGCACATACGAAACGACCCATCTTTCTTCTTCACGAACAGAACAAGTGCACCCCAAGGCGAAGAGCTAGGACGAATAAAACCCTTATCGGATAGTTCTTGAAGTTGACTAGCTAGCTCTTGCATTTCCGATGGTGCAAGTCAATATGGTGACTTAGCCACGGGGTTTGCTCCCGGAATCAAATCGATTTTAAACTCAATTTCACGCACGGGAGCTAAACCACTAAGGTCATCGGGAAATACTTCTGGAAAGTCTCGTACAATCGGGACATCCTTAAGATCTTTCCCTTTGACTTTCGTGTTGACCACGTAAGCCAAGAAAGCCATATAATTCTTGCTTAGGCATTTTCGGGCTTGAGTGCACGACATGATGTGTGTTCCCGATATGAACGGGAACAATGAGCTTGGATCTTAGGATTCATATTGATGATAATAAAATTTGAATGATTCGATGCTAAAATATAATAATGATGATGAACATGATGAACACAATGTGTTTAATGTTTGATGTTTAGGATTTGGGTAATTTTGAAATCAGATAAGGGAGGGATGAGGTTTTGACTAACGAACTTCTAGGTCAAAAAGATTAAGTGAATAATGAATTCCAAGTCAAAAACGTCATTTATACTCCCTCGGACACATTTATTTTATTTATTTAATGAAGTGGGTCCCACTTTTCTTATTACTCATCTAGGGAATTTATTTGTTCCGTAGATTTCAGTTCATCCGTAGGACATCTGCGGATGCCTAAACTTAAAACTGAATTTTAAAATTGAATTGAAGTATAACTTGATTTTCCATAGGTTACCAATCTATGGAAATGAATTATACTTGTAAAATATTAACATATTCGTAGGTTACCAATCTACGGATAGTCATATTCTACTCCCCCTCAAGTTTCGCACTGTAGCTTCTGCTGATGTTTACAAAACACTGTAGCTTCTGCTAATGCTTAAAATTCCACGTTTGAAACTTAATTTTATTGTATGGTCCTAATCAACTGATAGAACCACTTATTGCTATTGGACCTTGTTGACTTAGTATTCATGACAATTGTGTACAAGAAGGTTTATATTTTAAAAACTTCATGTCTTCACAAGCCAAGTTATTGCTCAGGTTCCAATTCGTTCATATTGACAATTCATTTGACAATTTTGTTGTTAACTTATTTTCATGATACTATTCCCCCTAAATTTTTGATTAATGATGAATGAATGCATTTATCATAAATTTCTAAGAAGAATATCATGAAGAACACATGTCTGTTCAAACAAAAAGAAATTAAACTAAATAAAATTGAAATGACTACTATGGACAAGCATATATACATATAGAATGGGATCATACTATAACACTAAGCATCTTCCTGATGAATTAATTTGTTGAATTGATACCTGATCTTAGTTCTGATTGCAAGTATGTTTGTCCACTTAAATCCATACAAGAGTATTGTATCAACTAGGCATGCTGTTTATCATGTTTTCATGTTTATTAGAGAGTAACTGTTATGGGCTTCACATTCAAATCACTTAGAGTTTGTCCTCCCTTTGTGAGTCAAATCATCACTTTTTCACACTTAGAAACTATCTACTTTAAGTTATAAGTTCTATCTTGAGATGCATTTGACATCTCATTAATGCATTGATGTAAAAAGCTCGAGAATTAATATACAGTTGATCACATAGGATTCTTTTGAGAGCTTAGATATGATCATCATCGGGACACCAGGTCTTTACTCACGTAAAACAGAGGTGCCTTTAACCCAGGTCTTTGTTTACACAAAACAGAGGGTTGATGAGGATCATGATCTTTTCACCAGATGGTTACAAATGTATACCATGGTGATCATACACCCAGGTCTTTGTTCACACAAAACAGAGGGAGTATGATATGCAAAGATAGACATTATAAAGTCTTGGTACATAGTGTGCTTAGATGAGTGATTTGGTCACATCAGAATAAGACTCACTTTCTGTATCCTTTAAATGAAGGTTTCCCACAAACAATCACTTTGCATTATGTTTGGCATGCACTTAGTGTAGTTTTCACTCAAGATGAACCTACTCACATATCAAGAACTTTGATCAAATGATAATGAGATTTAAGAGTTCAGGAAGTAAGCAAAGGCATAGTGTACTATCATTTCCCATACATATGTCATGCTGAATACATGAAGAAACACAATTTTTTTTATTTTATTATTATTTTATTATTACTATTTACAAAAACAGACACATGTGTTTCTATGTTTTTTAATAATGATTAATCTAAGTTAATCATTCCTAGAGACTCAATTAGAAAGTTAAATCTAAAATAATCAAAGGCTTTAGTGAATAAATCAGCAAGCTGATTTGTTGTAACCACTTTGGCTAACTTGATCAAACCTTTTTCTGAGCAATCTCTCAGAAAATGGTATCTTATTTCAATATGCTTTGTTTTACTATGTTGCACAGGATTAGCAATTATAAACATAGCAGCTGAATTGTCAATATAAATTGAAGTTTGAAGGAAATTGTAACCATAATCAAGCAATTGGTTTTGCAACCAAAGGACTTGAGAGCAACCGGCTGAAGCAGCTATGTACTCAGCCTCAGCTGTGGATACAGATACATTGGTTTGCTTCTTGCACTGCCATGAAACTAGTCGTGGTCCTATGAATTGACATCCACCAGTTGTGAATTTTCTGTTGTTATTGCATCCACCATAGTCATTGTCTGAATATGAGTAGAGTGTGAAGTCACCATCTTTTGGATACCAAAGACCAAGTCCTGGTTTTCCTTTAAGATATCTGAATATCCTTTTCACAGCATTCAGATGAGATTCTTTTGGATCTGATTGGTACCTAGCACAAACACACACAACAAACATAATGTCAGGTCTACTGGTAGTTAAATACATAAGGGATCCTATCATTGATCTATATAATCTTTGATCAATAGATTTTCCTGAAGGATCAGGTACAATCTTTTTAATTGTTGAGGCTGGGGTTTTGCATGAAGAAGCATCAACAAGATTGTACTTCTTCAATATTTGATGTATTTATTTTTCTTGATTGATGAAAATCCCATCTGTCTTTTGATGAAATTGAAGACCAAGAAAGAAAGTTAATTATCCCATTGAGCTCATCTGAAACTCTGATTTCATGAATTCTTCAAATTTTACACAAAATCTCTTATTTGTTGATCTAAATATAATGTCATCAACATATATTTGAACAACCAAGAGATCTTGATGTTCTTGTTTGAGGAAGAGAGTCTGATCAATGGTTCCCCTTTTGTATCCATGCTTGAGCAGGAAAGATGATATTGTTTCATACCACTTTCTTGGTTCTTGGTGAAGACCATACAAGGCTTTATCAAGTTTGTATACTCTGTGAGGATAGTGAGGATCTTCAAATCCAAAGGGTTGTGACACATAAACTTCCTCATCAATTTTCCCATATAGGAAGGCACACTTGACATCCATTTGATAGACAGTGAACTTCTTATATGATACATAAGCTAGGAACACTCTTATGGCTTCAATTCTTGCAACAGGTGCAAAAACTTCATCATAGTCTATTCCTTCTTCTTGTGTGTATCCTTGAGCAATCAACCTTGCCTTATTTCTTACAATAATCCCTCTATCATCCAGTTTATTTTTGATGAGCCATCTAGTTCCAATAGGATGTTGGCCTTCAGGTAAATCAACTAGAGTCCACACTTTTTGCTTTCTAAATTGTTAAAGCTCTTTTTGCATAGCTTCAATCCAGCTATTGTCCTTTAGAGCAGCAGTGATGTTTGGAGGAACCACTTGTAAAAGAAAACAAGTGAAAAGACAAATGTTGGCAGTACCACTTTGGCTTCTTGTAGTTTTTTTTTGCATGATCTCCAATGATGTTGTTGACTGGATGAGACTTATGAATTCTTGTTGTTGGAATTGATTCAACTGGAATAGATGATTCCAAGTTAGTCATGTTCATTGATGCAGACGGATCCAATCCAGTTGATGAATTTAGGAAATAATCAAAGTGTTCCTCCTGTTCATCATTGGGTAGAGAGCAGTCTTCTTGAGTTTGAACATCAGTAGCATCATCAATGTCTTCCATAGGAATCTCTCCGGAAGCATTTTGTTCTTCAGTAGGAGTTACATGAACTTCTACGGATGGTACATTAGGACTTGATGAGACATTTCCAATGGTGGTTGTATTTTGAGTGCATGGAACAACTTCAGAGACAGTATTCACATCTCCGGATGCACAATGTACATCTGCGGATGCAGTTTCAGCAGCTGCGAATGAAGTGTTTCCATTAAAAGTATGAATCCTTGGAGGATCAACAGATAGAGTTACTTCATTCATATTAGGTGGAACAAATGGATAGCATGTATCATCAGTTCTTGCATTGTTCAAATAACCATAGTTAAATGATTCTGTTAGAGCATCTATATCAAACAACCATGATGATCCTTTAACTGATTGAGTAAATACAGATTCATCAAAAGATACATTAGGACTTTCTTCCATGATGTTATGTTCTGGTATATATATCCTATAAGATTTAGATGTTGAAAAATATCCAACAAAGAAACCATCATAGGCTTTTTCTGAAAATTTTCCCAATGATTCTTGTATGTTTAATACAGATACATGGCACCCAAAGGCTCTAAGATATCCTATGTAAGGTTTTCTTTTAAATAACAGCTCATAAGGTGTTTTGTTATGTTCTTTGACAATTAATGTTCTATTTTGAACATTGCATGCAGTATTCACTGCCTCAGCCCAAAAGGTGATTGGCAATTGTGAGTCTGCTAGCATTGTTCTGGCTGCTTCAATAAGTGTTCTGTTTCTTCTTTCAGCAATTCCATTCTGTTGTGGAGTTCTTGGTGCACTGTATTGCCTTGCAATACCTTTTGACTTACAAAAGGAATCCAAGTGACAAATTCAGTACCATTGTCACTCCTAAAATTTTTAACTTTTACATCAAGTTGATTCTCAATCTTGATGACAAAGTCCATTAATGTTTCTGATGTTTCACTCTTTTGTTTTAAGAAAAAGACCCATGTAAATCTAGTGAAATCATCAACTATCACCAAACAATATTGTCTCTTTCCAGTGCTCATTACATTGGTATGACCAAACAGATCCATATGAAGCAATTTGAGTGGTGTAGTATTTGTATTGATAGTTTTGGATTTATGAGACACTCTATGTTGTTTTCCTTTGTAGCAAGAAGAACAATGAGTTAAGCAATGAAACTATTTCTTTGGCAGTCCAATGACTAAGTCATTTTTCACCAATTTGTTCATGTTCTTCATATTAGAATGGACAAGCCTTTTATGCCACAATTGAGATTCATCTTCTGATGACTTAGATAGGAGGCATGTTTCATGTCTTGTGATTGAGGTGTTGTTCATGTCCAAAACATAAGTGTTCCCTTTTCTTGATGCTTTAAGAAGGACCCAATCTTCTGGAACAAAAAAACCTGGCTTAAAAATGTAACAGTTAGTGTTATCAACATTGTGGTATAATTTTGATCACAAATTTGAGACACACTCAATAAATTATACTGTAAATTTTCACAATAGTTTACTTTCTCAAACTTGAGCACACCATTTGTTACCATTTCTTCACCAACAATTTTACCTCCCTTCTTATCCCCACTAAATGCCACATAAGAAGCATTTTTATGTTTGAAGTCACGGAGAAGTGAACAGTTTCCTGTCATATGCCTGGAACAACCACTGTCAACATACCACTTGTTGTCAGCTCTCCAAGATTATCCCTGCACATAGAAAGAAATCAGTTAGAGTTGACAACCCAAGCCTTAATGATCTTGGGATTGCCAGCAGTGTCTAAAATTATTACTCCTTCATGAATAAGTCTTGAAGTTTCAGTATTAATTTTAGTTTTGTTTGATTCTTTCTGAGATGTTTGAGGTGAGGATGATTCTGCTGAAGATGAGGTTGTTGAACTGAGTCCTGGTTTCTCAATCTCTTCTTCATTCACCTTATTTTTATTGGTTTGAGGCTTTGATTTTGATAATGAATCTTGATTGGTGAATGTTTCACTATCCTTTGTTTTTGAATGAGGTACATGTGTTTCTTTTTCAAAATTATCAAAGAATGCATCATCAGCCTTTGTTTCCTTTTCAGTCAAATCCATCCTTTTATGAGGTGTTTTTGATTGCTGGAAAGTTGTTTTTTTCTTCAAAGGATGAACATCAGTGGATGTCTTTTCCTTTGATTTTGGCTTTTGTTTTTGTTGAGACTTCTTGATTGTTGAACCTTTTTCACAATCAGTAGATTGAGTGTCTGATTCAACTATATCTGATGTTTTCTTCTTTGTGCCTTTTGTCTTATTCTTTTTGTTGAAATAACATTCCTGAGTTGAATGGTTATTTTTTTTGCAGATAACACAATGTTTGATGAAGTAGCAGTCAGATGTCATGTGATTGTTCATATTGAAAATAGAACAATAACTATTGAAGTAACAATCTTCAGTATTGTGATTTTTCATGTCACACCATTTGCAATACATCTCCTCTGATTCTTTGTGAGAATCAGTTACTTTCTTCTTCTTTATCAACTTCTAAGGCTTTGCATCCTTTTCTATTTTTGAAGTTGATTTATCTTCTTTCAGCTTTTTAGTCTTTGATTTGATTGTAGCTATCTTTCGTAGATCATCTACTGAATCAACAGATTTGTTTTTCCGCAGATCTTCTACTGAAGAAGGTTTCTTCTGCTGCTGAAGTTCAGCTGATTGCTTCTTTTTTCCTTTATCTAATGATATTTTGTGAACTTTCTCAGCAGATACACGCTTTTTAGTTTCTTCATTTGAAGATTTTTGTTCCTGATGAAGTTCTTGAAGGCCTTCATTTAGCTGAGCTATTCTCTTGCAGATAGTCTTCAGCATGTTTCTTTGAATTTGGTCTTGAGTCTTCCTACGGACACAGAGAAGTCTCTTCCTCTTGAGTGAATTGGGTAATTAGTGATAATTAAGCTCTGTAAATCCTTGATGTCACTTTCAGGCTGGCATAATATTTGTTCTACATCATGGAAGTATTGGATTCTTCCAGATGTTCTTTTAACGATTGCACAATCCCAGTCTGGATCATATTTCCAGGCCATAATCATGTTTTCTTCAATTGAACTAGGAGTTGTGATGTGATCATATACCTCTATCAGGGTAGATTTTTGCTCAGTAATCTCTCTCACTGTTGTGCCCAGAGGCCACACTCTGCCCTAGGCTCTCTTATTAGCTTTTCTTTCCCTTTGTGCTGATCTTTAGATTCAACAGTTATAGGATCATCAGGGAGTTTACTTTGTTGCTCATGAATGGGATTAGGGGCTTCAGTTCTAAATCTTACTCCTGTGTCAAGCTCAACAGCCATGACATGCTCCATCATTCTCCTTAGCTCACCAATTGATCTTTCCTTGAGTTCATAGCTTTTGTAGTTGTGACCCTGTAACCAGCATATCATATTGTATTTTGTGAGCTTAGGTGTATCACAGTGACCCAACTCCTTCTTGATTTTCTGAATTGATTGATAAGTTGTGAATGTTTCATAATTACAGTTTGGAATCATGAAACTAGCCACTTCAAATTCTTTCAGCACATCTTTCATTTCACTCATGCTCATCCTTTCCACCATATCATACGGAAAGCCATGATTTATTAGGGTCATAAACATTGAGGATTCAGGCCTTTCTTCCAGTATGTCTTTGGTGGTCAGCAATTCATCAACTTTTTATTTTATGTCTGTTTTGGGAGATTCATCCTTTGTGAGCTCATTCCATTCAGCATCACTCTCAGCTTCATCATGTGTTACTGGCTTTAATATGGAAATATCCACTGAAGGAGTGTGCTCTGGAGATGTATGCCTTGATCTTTTAGGTGAATCTTCAACATTGGTCACCTTTTTCTCACTAGCACCTAAGTACTTTCTCTTTCTTGAGTATAGAATAAGTTGCTTAGAGGTCTTAGAAAAGTCTTTTGGTGTTTTTGTTGATGGAGCAGCATTTGATTCAAGGGCACAGATCTTCATCTTCAGCTCTTCAATCTCTTCATCTTTGCTTTTTAACACAGCAGACTGAGTAGTGAGAGAGTTGTTTGCATGTTCAATTTCCAATGCCAGCTTCTCCTTTTCAGTTTTCTCATTCTTTGTTGAATCTTGAAGTTCTTTAACTAGTCATGTAATGCATCAATCACTTTATTGTTTTCTTGTATGTTCTCCCTCAATCTTTTCAGGCTTGATTCTTGCTTCATCAGTTGATCATCTTTTACTTTTATCAATCCCTTCAACTCTTGAATTCTTTGTTGTCTATTGTTAGACTTTACAACAAGCTTGTTGTATTAAGCAACCAGATAACTTTTGCTGACTGGGATATCACTACCACTTAGATCATCTTCATTGTAGGCAATCACATCAACATAGTTTGCCTCTTCTTCTTCTTTCTGATGTTGAACAGCAATCTCTTCATCATTCACTTCTTCAGGGGCTACACTTGCTGAGCTTGAACTGGACTCAATGGCTTGATATGCCAGTTCTTGATGTGGTTGTTGTTGTTGCTGATGGTCAGTGACAGGAGAGACTGGTTGAGTTTCATTTGAGTGAACAAGGGATTCAGTTTTGGTTATAGACAGTTGAACTGTACTTGCTTGTGAGGCTAACTCTGTCTCCCCGGTGTAAATGCTCTCAGTGGATGGATTTTCTGGAGTTGGAGGTTGTTGAAAAAGTTGTATTTGGAGTTGATTTGGTGATGGAGGGTGAATTGGAGAGATTGGTTGAGTGTTTTGGCAGGCTGGTGATTGTGGTTGGGGAGATTGAGTTTGTTGGTGAATGGGTGATTGATGAGGTGAAGGTGAGACTTCCTTAGTGTTAGCAGGTGAACTTCCTTGCTGGTCCTCCCATATCAGTTCTTGTGGGGTGTTGACATTAGCATCCATCACATGAACAAACATTGGCATTTCTTCTCCTTAATATTTCCTACTAATCTTGTTCAGTACAGATCTCCCTAGGTGTGCTTGAACAAACACATCACCATCTCTAGCAATACCAGGTAGATCAGTATTTATGATTAATTGTAAGAATCTTGGAAACATGAACATTTTGTCATTCTTATCCACTCTTATTTGGTCACATAAGCAGTTGAAGATGTACTTAGAGTAGTTATATGTTCTTCCTTCAAAGATCCCTATGATTCCAGAAGAGATGTGCCTTGAGAATCTATCCAGTCCAGATTTTCTGTTTGACATACACTTCAGGTAAGTGTGACACAGAAACCGGTAGGGCTTGCACAATCTCCCCTTTTTTGATCTCTCCTCTTTCAAAGTCACCATCATAACCCATCAGTAGAAATATCTTCTCAATGTACTCATGATCAAAGACGTCTAGGTGACCTATTTCTTGTTCTCCCAACTCTAGTACCCTTCTTATGGTCTGCTCATCTATCCTTAGTCTTTCATGCTTAATCTCAGCCATAATTACTTCAGATTCTCCATCTTCCTTAATTCGAGCTGAGTTCCAGAAATCGACTATATGATATTGATGAATCACAGGCTCTGCTGTTAAAGCATAGAAGAGCCTGGATTGTCGTAAGTATCTTATGATATCTCTGCATCCTTCCGACACGGGGTCGTCCGGATTTAAGAACGCACACACATTGTGTTCCCTTGCAAATCGATTTGCCATCTGTTCATAAGAATGAAAACGATTATGTTAGAACTAGGTCATCATATTTAAGAATATGAAGAGTTTAAACGACAATGATGAATCAAACAGTTCATTGCTCTGATACCAGTTGTGTGTTCCCGATATGAATGGGAACAATGAGCTTGGATCTTAGGATTCATATTGATGATAATAAAACTTGAATGATTCGATGCTAAAATATAATAATGATGATGAACATGATGAACACAATGTGTTTAATGTTTGATGTTTATTGATATGATGTAGAAATCATCATCCATGGAGGATGATGATATAATGATATTGTTGATGGAATTAATTCCTACTCAAGGTGGAGAATTATTCACCTTTACATGAATGATATATGTTGCTATTTATACTAATCTAGCAATTACATTAATTACAAAATAAACCCTAGACTAATATATTTTTGTTGCTTTTGTTCTTCAAGTCTTCAACTTCAATAATATTGGAAATCTTCAATTTCTTCTTAGGTAGAATACCCAACAATACTCCCCCTAAATTGTAGATTTCCGATGTGAATTGAAGCTTGATGTTGATTCTGTTGAATAGTTGTTCAAAGCTAAGAATGTTGTTGTTGATGCGGAAGCGAGATCTTCAAAACTTTAGAACAACCAATTTTTGTTTTTGATTTGTGGTTATAGCTTGCTTTCATAGCTTTAAGCTAAAACCCTAATCCATATTTTCTTTTTGATGTTGGCGGCCCAAACAATTAAATCCGAGTCCACCTTTTCTTTTTGATGTTGGCGGCCCAAACAATTAAATCCGAGTCCACCTTTTCTTTTTGATTTAATGATGGAGCCCAAGTAACAAACCCAATGGTGTTCACGAGCCCATTTGCAACCCTAGGTTGCAAACCCTAGTTCGGCCGAGGAAGGCCACCTACGACTTCCCCTTCCATTCGAGCAACCCTAATTAGGGCGTCCTTAATTCGGCAGCCTCTTTGGTTCGGCAGCCCTAATCCGCAACTAAGGCCACCTTTGGCAGCCGCATTCGCAGCCCTTGTCTTCGGCAGCCGCAAATCCGCAACCCCTTTTCTTCGGCAGCCGCAAATCCGCAACCCCTTTTCTTCGGCAGCCGCAAATCTGCAGCCCTTTTCTTTATTCGGCAGCCGCATATTGCAGCCTACAAACTTTGATTTCTCGCATTGTGTGCATCGGATCTTGTATTGTTGAATGGATTGTTGATGAAATTGCTTTCTTCAGATGTTCAATAAGTTTAGCAATCTAACCATGAAATCTCATCAAAATCAATATGAATCCATCAACTCCGGCTCTGATACCAATTGTGTGTTCCCGATATGAACGGGAAAAATGAGCTTAAATCTTAGGATTAATATTGATGATAATTAAACTTGAATGATTCGATGCTAAAATATAATAATGATGATGAACATAATGTGTTTAATATTTAATGTTTATTGATATGATGTAGAAATCATCATCCATGGAGGATGATGATATAATGATATTGTTGATGGAATTAATTCCCACTCAAGGTGAAGAATTATTCACCTTTACATGAATGATATATGTTGCTATTTATACTAATCTAGCAATTACAATAATTACAAAATAAACCTAGACTAATATTTTTTGTTGCTTTTGTTCTTCAAGTCTTCAACTTCAATAATATTAGAAATCTTCAATTTCTTTTTAGGTAGAATACCCAACACATGAGTTTGAGCCCTTTGGAGGATTTCTCACCGAAAACTTTCAATGTATCCCCCGAAGGCAAAGGAATACAGATGCATTTCTCGAAGCAAATAATCTCGACATGATGTTTCATGCCAATGATAACGTCAAAGCTTCCAAGTTTCATAGGGATAAGGTCGATAAAGAAATCATGCGCGTTGAGGATCAAAATGCAATCACGAATAACGATATCAACGGTGATAGGTTCTCCATCGGCGACTTCAACGGTGAGAGGTCTTTCTAGTTTCGTATGTGGCTTAGCAAGAATAGACTCAAACTCTAACGAGACAAAACTTTTATCGGCTCCAGAATCAAATAGAACGTAGGCATAAGAATTATTAATAAGGAACATACCGTTAACCACATTGTTGTTTGCTTGTGCTTGGTTTGCATTGATATTGAAAGCGCGTCCTCGAGCTTGTGGAACATTACCCGCAAGACGAGGGCATTGTGGGCGGAAGTGACCAGGTTCCCCACAATTGTAGCAAACACGATTTGCAACCATCGCGGCATTGTTTGGTGCACGGTGACAAGTCGCCACCAAGTGTCAATATTTACCGCATAAAGTACAGATGCGACACGGAGCGTTCCCCGGATGATGGTACCTACAGACATTGCACATAGGTAGAGGACCAGCATAGGCCCTAGCTACAGGTACTTGTGCCACAGGTGCTTGTGCCACAGGTACAAGTTGTCTTTGAGGTGCCTTAGGTGCAGCCACAGTAAAGTTACGAGCCGGTGTGAACTTGTGTTTCTTGTTGTTGTTGTTGTAAGACGGTTCAGTTTTAGTCTCCTTAGAAGCTTCAGGGACCGTCTTCTCAACTTTCTTAGCACCCTTGACAGACATGGTGCCCGCTCGTATATGATTATGGTAAGGTAAGCGGTGATAGTAATGGCTTCCTCCAAAGTTATGGGTCGACTACCCACCACAGCATCTTGAATTTGGGGTGGTACCCCCTTGATGAATTTCTCGATGTTACGAGGAACAGTTTCGACCATATGGGGCAACAAAATGCTCAACTCGTGATGCCTAGTTGAGTAGGCCAAGTGATCACCACCATCTTGCTTGAGGTTCCAAAACTCCTCCTCCAACTTTTTCAATTCACTTCTCGGGCAAAACTTCACGATAACAATATTCTTGAACTCGTCCCAAGTTAGTGCTAACACAGCATCAGCACCATGGTTTCTTTTCTCGCTATTCCACCATGTAAGTGCCCTTTGTTGGAGCATACTAGTGGCATAACGAACTTTAAGCGCCTCGGGACACTCACAATTGATGAACGTATTTTCCATGCTCTCGAACCACTCGAGAAGTCCAGTGGCTCCTTCTTTTCCACTATAGCTAGTGGGCTTGCATGAACTAAAGTGTTTGAACATGCAGGTTTGGTTGTTGTGCCCTTGGTTCGCGCTATTTTCTCCTTGACCATTTCCATTGTTGCTAGAGTTGGTCATCATGGTGCTATTTAGTTCAGCAACCATGGTCGGTATGACAACAACCATTTGTCGAGCAATCATGGCGGCTAACTTGCGGTCGGAACTTCCACGCTTTCCATGGTGATGAGACATACTGGACATAAAGTAAGTTAGTCATAGGAATTTGGAGGTAAAAGATAATAAATCAAATAAGGATTATTCAAGACTTGAAAAATACACATGGAATGATTCCATTTGGTAACGTATTACCATTTGGAAACATTGACACGTCAAGGTAAGTTGACCCATTTGCCTTAGAAACTTGTGTATGTTGACCATAGTTTATCACTCATCCCAGAAATCCCCAGGTAAGCATAACTAGTCCCGTAGGATTTATGCGAAATGCTTACCTTAGCCCGAAGGCTTTTTGCCAGGAAATCTAGAATACAGGTGTCTATGTGTCATACAATATTTCTTAGGTTCATGGAATCAAAACCTTGATGAGATTTTCATAGATTAGACATAAAGTCTAAAGATTTAAACCTTCGATATTAAGCATACGATCCCATGTGTCGTTGAGAATAAGTTTAAGAAGTTTCATTCATCGGGGAGAATTAAGGAATTAAGAATAAGTTTAGGGGAGACAAGCAACCAAGTTTAACTATTACAAGGCAAACCTAACTAAAGGCATCAAATTGCACATTAAAAGTCATCACTAAATAGATAGCATCATGTAGCATGCAACAAATATATATTACAAGAATATAAAGATTTTTCTATGAGGTTCATGTATAAACTATAGTCTAGGTCACCATTTCTAATAACTTAAATCCCTATAGTTATGGGCTCTGATACCAATCTGTCACACCCCAACCTTAACGGCGGAATCGTCGAGATGTGAGGGTTAAGATTGTTCACAACCACATAATGCTATCATTTAATAAATATATTATTATCATAATTTTTAAAATGAAAATTACAACCATAAGTCTCAAACAAGAAATAAACATAACATATGATAAATATTCCAAGACAATTTATTCTTTTATCTAGGTCCAAATCCTAGATGTGTGCACACTTCAAGAGATGACATCAAATTTGAGCATTTCCTGAAACATGTTAAAAATAAAAGGTCAACTATGAAAGTTGGTGAGTTTCCATAGGTTAAGTATACATAAATATATCAAAAGATTTACAAGTAGCAACTCATGTCAATGGTTATGAATTATGCAAGATTATAGAACACATATAGCTACAATCAAACCTTGACCAAGAATAAGATTACAAGTTTATAATGATTAGCTAAGTGTACTTGGTTCCCATGATGAACAAGCATACGTCATCAGGAGCAGGCAATAACATCGGCTTTAGCACCAAATAGGCTTGTCAGACCCATAGATCTATGATGTCGCCAGGCTAGCAATAGTTAATGATTGTCAACATATAATGTATCTCATATAAAATCTCATAATAATACAAATAACCATGACAAAAATAAGTATGAATTGCATGTGTGTTACAAGTATAAAAAGTTTACATGTGTAAGTTGATAAGTTTAACATGTTTCACCCCAAAAAGGTGTGAAATAATATAAAAAGGGGCATGAAAACTCACATGACGAATAAGTATAAATAAGATGATTAGTAATAAATAATAGCCGATGTTCCAATGAAATCCTTCACAAGGTACCTAAACGTATGTATATATACATATATATATATATATATACATATATATATATATATATATATATATATATATATATATATATATATATATATATATATATATATATATATATATATATATATATATATATATAAGATTTAAGTTTTAATGATAAGATTAGTGTTTAAACATGATCTACGGTTTCAAGAGGGAATTTGGGGCTTTGATATATAAAGTTCATAATGAAAATACTTTTGTTTTCATTTTAATGAAAAAGATTACATCAATTTAATAATTTATCATAAAGAAATAAAATTTTGAATCGTTTGATATAATTAACAAATGAAGATCATGCATAGGTTGGACTCACCTTAGATTAGAATGTTTATATTTGCTTGTAATAGGTCTTATGTTAGCTTACTTTTGTATGAAATTAGCTTTATTTTGTTTTGCAGTCTAGCGAAACTATGAGCGAAAATATAGTTTTGCTCACAGTCAACTGTTTAGTTCTCTCGGCGAAGCAGTTGTTTCTGTCGGGCGAAACTACAGTTTCGGCAGAACGGTTTCGCTGACAGCGAAACTAAGACTGCTATATATAGTTTGATCATTTTCATTGTTGTTAAGCTTGCAAAAACCCTAATCGTTTATTCTTGTTGCAAGTGAGTATTGTAAGCAGTTTATTCACTGATATATCATTGTGCTTTGTTATTATTGATTATGTTGATCATCATTGCTTTATTTTGAATCATTTGTGGTTGCTTTCAATCTTCATCATCTTTGTTTCTCATTGTTTGTATTTGATAGTGAACAATCCAAATCTCATTTGTACTGGAAATCGATCAAATGGACCAACAATATGGTATCAGAGCCTTAGTGCTCTTGATTTGTTGAGGTTTTGGTTGTTTCTATTCAATATCAAGTTTTCATCAATTTCAGATCAAATTTGTGTGTATTTGATATGGAATTTGATTGAATTTTGCTGGTTATTGGTTGGGGAAGCTCTGTTAATCATCAGATCTCAAATCCATTGAGTTTTTGATGATTTCAGATTGATTTCGTGTTGAAAAAGCTTTTCAGCTTCGTCCAGTGAAATTACCTGTTCATACTGTGAAATTACAAGTTCTTTCAACGAAACTATTGGTGATATCCTCATTGAAGTTGTTTCTTGCTGTCCTGCGAAACTAGTTTCTTTGAACGAAAGTTCAATAGTGCTTGTAAGTGATTAACAAGCGAAATCGCTGCCGAAAGTATTATTGAACGAAAGTTCAAGCTTGTTTCGTGCGAATTTGTCGGCGAAACTAAGCTATTTAGACATTTGGCTAGTGAAACTGTTGCCAAAATTAGCTGCGAAATTACAGCATCTCAGCAAAACTAGTTTCTCAGTGAAACTGAAGGCGAACTTACCTTTCTTCAGCGAAACTACTTCTTTCCAGCGAAATTGTTTCTCCTTTTGCCGATTTACTTCAATTCCAGCAAATCTACTATGTCAAAGTTAACCTCACTCACCCTAGCTGATCTTGAATGTGTAGCTCCCAATAGACATCCGAGACTCATTAATGGAGATAATTTCGAGGATTGGAAGAGATGTCTCAAAGCTTTTTTCTTCTACACTGACCACAATCAATGGGAATCTATCATTACTGGTCCTCACATACCAACTGTCACTGTTGGTGATGTTGTATCTCAAAACAAGGACTCGTCTAGATTCACTGAGAAGGATCTGAAGCTCATCGATCATGACCAGAAAGCTTTTGAAGCATTAACTCTCTGTCTCGCACCAGACATCTACAACTAATTCGCTGAGCATAAAAATGCTAAGTCCCTCTTCGATGCTTTATATGAATTCTATGATGGTAATGATGAGTTGGTGAAGGATAAGAGCATTCAAGCCGAGAAGGAATTCAACTCCTTTGTGGGATACAAGAACGAGAGTCTCACAGATCTCACTAATCGTTTTCTGACAGTCTCAAGCACACTAAAGAAATACGATGAAAAACTTTCCAACAGTGAGCAAGTAAACAGATTGCTAGACTCTCTCCCACCTCAGTGGAGCCTTCAGGTGAGAATGCTTAAGCAGGAAAGAAGTTTCACTGATTACAAGCTGATGACATCATCAATAAACTTAAATCCTTTGAGTTGGACATGAAGAGGAGGGAATTTAACCAGACCATGATGCCTACATTTGGTTTCACTCAAAGTGCTGCACTATTGTCTTCCGCTGCTAGCTCTCATATGCAGGCATCTATTCAAGGAGGAGTGAATGCCGGGAAATATTCAGGAGGTAGTGGTAGTGTTGGGAGAGATCAGTCTACTTCAAAAGGAAGTGTTGAAGCTTCAGTTCCATCCGAGACATGGCTTTTTTTGGTATGTTTGTTCAGAGC
Organism: Flaveria ramosissima; assembly: GCA_025215565.1. Lineage (NCBI taxonomy): Eukaryota > Viridiplantae > Streptophyta > Magnoliopsida > Asterales > Asteraceae > Flaveria > Flaveria ramosissima. The sequence continues at coordinate 55,981,242 of CM046029.1, read as the reverse complement.
TATGAAGCCTTAGTGGCAGGGGAGTTGAAAGGCAAGGGGATGACGATAGAGGATATGTATCAGGTGGACCCTGATGATCTTGAAGAGACTGATATTCAATGGCAAATGGCAATGTTGACACTGAGAGCTCGGAGATTCATGGAACGCACTGGAAGAAAGAACTTCGGAGGTCAAAGCTCTAACTCCAAACTGGGTTTTGATAAATCTAAGCTAAGGTGTTTTAACTACAAACAATCGGGACATTTCAAACGTGAATGTCCATTGCTAATTGTCACTGACCCGAGTAACTCTGGAGTTCCACGACTGGCATCTAGCGGGAGTAAAGAGGATATGAGTCACAAGAAAGAGACAGCTTTGATTTTTAATTTTGATTGGAGTGCTGAGGTTGAAGAGACAAGAGATGAGATTAATCAAGCACTGGTAACTGAAATTGTTAAAGGAAAGGGGAAGGTAAACTGTGAGGATGAATTTGACCCATTCAAGGAACTTAAAGTTGAAGCTGAGCTGTCTGTGAAGGAAAAAGGAAAGGAGGATGAGAGGGTGAAAGAAGGTAAATCTGAAGAACTGAGGAAGGAAGGAAGTCCATCCACTGAGGAAGGAAAAGAAAAGGATGATGCTGCTATCACTGTTGAGGAAAGCAAGTCAAGTACTCCCGTGTGCCAATGTGAGAAGGCCTTAGCAGCAGAAAAATCCGTATGAGGTAATTCAGGATATGTGTTCTTCTGCATGTAAAATCAGATTATTTGGGGTTTATAAAGCTAATCGTCTATTAATTAATAATGAGAAAGATTTAAAAAGAATTAATGAGGAACTTAAAATAAATGAATCTAAATATTTTATTAAACTAAACGAGGCTTTGAAAGAGAATGATCACTTAAAACGAATTGTTTTGGAAAGAAATGTTGAGATTAACACTTTGACTGAAAGGGTTGCTCTTGCTGAATTCGAGACAAGCAAACTTCAGTCAAAGCTAGATAAATGGACGATATCGGGAATGAAACATGATGATCTATGCAAATCTCAACGGGGGGCTAGGATTAAAACAGGATTGGGATATGAAAATGCTAAGGTTTATCCTCCTCCTAGTACTTACTGCTATTCTCCTTTGCCTGTTCCTCATCCTTCTAATGATTTAATCACAACAGATACTAACAGTATGTATGCAGGTTTAGAAGGTGTGAATCCTAAGCATGTTCGTGAGGACTATGATTATGGACCGACTAGCGGGCTTGGATGCATAGTCTTAGTACCCTTGAGTTTCAACATCCTATTTTAGATCATAAATCTAGTTTAAATTCTATTTTTGTTTCTAGTGAATCTGTAATAGACTCTGTCTCATCATGTTCTCGTGATGTTTCTATTTCATCTTTAACTTCTGAAGATTGTGATGATGCTCGTGTTTCTGATTGTGTTAATAGTGTAAATAATTCCAGCAAAACGAATATCAAGAAAAATCAGACTAATTGCTTTGAAAAATTCTTTTCTCATCCTATTCCATCTTTTATTCCAATGAATAACTCTTTTTCAAACGAAAGGATATTGTCATCATCTGATGCTAGTACAAGTGGTACAAGTACTACATGTACTTCTGATGACAATTCATCTTCTTTTGTAAATAACTATTATTTTTCAAATAAAAACAGACCTCGAGACATCTATGAGACATATAGTGATGTAGATTCTAAATGTCTGAATGTGATGATGAAATACATATTGATTCTATTCCTACCCCGTTACATAACAGACGTAGATTAAAACCACACTATTTTAGATGTGGTAAAGATGATCATATCGTTAAGAATTGTCCTGAACTACATTATAGACATGTTAATAGGAATTCATTTGGAAATAGATTGACAAAATTAGTAAATAACTTCTTCTGTAAAAAATCTGTTTTTCTCAAACCCAAAGTTGTTCAAACTTGGGTCCCCATTTCACCTGGTTAACCTGTTCTTTGATATGTTTGCAGGAGTCATCCACGAAGGTCGTTAACAGTGTATGGCATGTAGATAATGGATGCTCCAGACATATGACAGGGCTCAAGGACTTACTGACCAATTATCGAATAATAAATGGAGGACATGTCGCATTCGCTGGCGACAAGAAAGGAGGGAAAATGATCGGTCAAGGAGAAGTTTCTAATGGGTCGCTAACTTTAGAGAAAAACAATTATGTACCCGAGCTTGTGTTTAATCTGTTGAGTGTCTCTCAGATCTATGATAAGGATATTCCGGTCTTGTTCAAGTCCAATGAATGTCTCTTTTTAAAATCTGAGATTGATATTCCAGATGAGATGGTACTAATGAGGGCTCCGAGAAAGAATGATACATATCTTCTTAACATGGGTTCAAGGGAGTCAACATCTACCTTCACCTGTCTTCTTTCCAAAGCCTCCACTTCGAAGTCTTTTCTATGGCACCGCAGATTGGGTCACGTTAATTTCAAAAATATAAACAAATTGGTTAAAAACAATCTCGTTAGGGGACTACCTTTAAAAGATTTTTCTATGGTCGAAAAATGTATGGCATGTGCCAAGGGTAAACAACATAAGAAACCATACAAGCCAAAACTTGAAAATAGCATATCTAATCCCCTCGAGTTGGTACACACCGATTTGTTTGGCCCAATCAGTATTAAATCAATTGCTAAAAAATCTTTCTGTCTTGTTATAACAGATGATTTTTCCAGTTACTCTTGGGTGAGATTTCTTGCTCACAAGGGAGAGGCTGCTGAGGAGCTGCAGAAGCTAATTATGCCAATCGAATCTATAAGCAAGAGAAAAGTTATGGCAATCAGAAGTGACAACAGTACCGAATTTAGAAATCAGATCTTTGATTCGTTCTGTGCTGCTAAGGGAATTTTAAGACAATTCAGTGCTGCAAGGACCCCTCAACAGAACGGAGTAGCTGAACGAAAGAATCGCACCCTTATTGAAGTCGCTCGTACGATGCTGATTGAATCTTCCCTACCCATTATCTTTTGGGCGGAGGCGGTAAACTGTGCTTCATACGTTCTAAACAGGGTGTTGATTGTCAAGGACAAAATGAAAACTCCTTATGAACTTTTTCATAAGAGAAAGCCTTTAATTGACTTCTTTCAACCATTTGGATGCTCCTGCACTCTATTGAACACTCAATCACAGAAGACGAAATTCGGTGCCGTGTCTGATGAATGTTACTTCGTCGGCTATTCTTCCTCTCAGAAGGCTTATCGGGTATATAACAAGAGAACACGTATTGTTCAAGAGTCGTTCTATGTTGATTGGCAGGGATCTAATTCCTCCGATGTTCGATCTGAACCAACATGGTTCTTTGACTCCGATACGGTGTTTAACTCCTTTAATCTTCTTGTCTTTGACGATGGTGCGTCTATCTCCAATGTTCAAACAAATATCATTCCTCCAACTCCATTACCTGTCATTCCTCAAGACCATTCAACTGCATCTGCAATGATGCCACGTCAGTTGATATTACATCGTCTTCATCATCATTTGATTTTCCACCTCCACCTGTCTCTGCATCCCTTCCTTCATCACTAACATCTACCTCATCACAGCAAGTACCATCCCTTTCACCTTCATCTACCCATCCACAATCTATCAGCCCACCTTCTCCAAACATCCAACCTATACCCACTGATTTCAAAACCTTGAAAGATCATCCTCATGATAACCTCATTGGATCTATCATCGATGGAGTACGAACGCGGAGTCAATCTGGTTTGATTAACATTTGTCTCTTCTCTTGTTTTATATCCCAAATCGTTCCGAAAAACGTTCATGCAGCTCTCTAGGACCCTTGTTGGGTTGAATCAATGCAATTAGAGCTACAACAATTCAGAAAGCTCAAAGTGCGGACTCTGGTCGATCTTCACCAAACAAATGCCCAATTGGCATGAAATGGGTTTTTAAGAACAAACCCGATGACCGTGGCATTGTGGTGCGGAACAAATCAAGATTGGTGGTGCAAGGATTTGCTAAAGAAGAAGGGATTGACTATACCGAAGTTTTTGCTCCTGTCGCCCGTCTTGAAGCCATAAGAATTTTTCTAGCTCATGCCGCTCATAAACAGTTCAAAGTCTATCAGATGGATGTCAAATGTGCCTTCCTGTACAGAGACATTGACGAGGAGATATACGTGTGTCAACCACCTGGTTTTGAGGATCCCGATTTTCCTGACAAAGTTTATAAACTTGACAAGTCTTTATATGGTCTTCATAAGGCCCCTCGAATCTGGTATGAGACTCTCACACAGTATCTCTTAAGCAATGGATTCTCTCGTGGCACCATCGATATGACTTTATTCAAAAAGGAAGTGGATGGTGAGATGCTAATCGTACAAGTCTATGTCGATGATATTATCTTTGGCTCCACCAATCCAAAATTATGTCGGGATTTTGAGGAGGTAATGAGTGGTTGTTTTGAAATGAGCATGATGGGGGAGATGTGCTTCTTCCTTGGGCTTCAAGTCTAACAAAAGCCAGAAGGAATTCTCATTCGTCAAGAGAAGTACATTAAAGAGATGTTAAAGAAATTCAAGATGGATGACGCTTCCCCTGAAATGACTCCATTTACTGCTCAAACTTGTCTCACTCCTGACGAGAACGGGAAACTTATTGATCCTCACCTCTACAGATCTATGATCGGTTCCCTTATGTATCTTACAGCAAGTCGTCCCGACATCACCTTTGCTGTAGGATATTGTGCTCGATATCAATCTGCTCCGAAAGAGTCTCATGAAAAAGCAGTAAAACGAATCTTTCGTTATCTTAAAGGCTCTTCTCGTTTGGGTCTTTGGTATTCTTATGGTGGGAATTTTGACTTACATGCATATTCTGATAGTGATTCTAATGGCTGCAGGTTAAACAGAAAATCGGTTACTGGTGGGTGTCAATACTTGGGAAATTGTCTAGTTTCATGGCAAAGCAAGAAACAGACCACTGTTTCTCTCTCTACGGGAGAAGCAGAATACATTGCTGCCTCCAGTTGTTGTTCACAAGTACTCTGGATCCAGCATCAGATGATTGACTATGGGATCAATTTTCTCCATACATCGTTGTTAAGTGACAACGAAGCAGCCATTGGAATCGCCAAGAATCCTATTCATCATTCCCGAACCAAGCACATTGAGACACGGATTCATGCAATTCGTGATGCTCAAGAAAAGGGTTTATTTGATATTATTCCTATTGACACCAAAAATTGAAAACAGATCTTTTCATAAAAACATTTGATAAACCTCGCTTTTATGAATTGATCTCTATGTTAGGTCTAATATCCTTTTAAAACTCTTTTTCTTAAAAAATAATAAAAACTATATAAAAAAATAATAATATTAATAATAAATTTCCACTTCTTTCTTAGGTGTAGAAATTTAGGAGGAGAGTAAAAAAAAGAGATTTGAGAACTTGAGTTGAGATGACGAGAAATGATTGTATATCTTCTGAATATGTGTTAGGACCTGGTATTTGAACGAAATACCGAATGATTAACGTGTAAACCAAACCAAATAGTGCGGAATCCTATTTGATTGGCGATCCAATCAGTGAGAACGCACGTAGGATCAATAAAGTATTGAATCAAACGTTAAGAATCGATTAGGAATCGATCTACAGCGTTCTATGAACTTGGAGTATGAACTTGGAGGCTTCAGGACGGCTAGGGTACGTCTGGAGTCGAAATAGAATGAATGCTTACATTTTTCCACGAATTGGGTTGTATTTATAGGTTAGTGTTGTTCATTCGTGCGACTGAACCATAAGTAATGGTTCAGTCGTGCGATTGAACCATGCGGTTGATCCATCCACACGACTGAGTGTTCAGTCGTGTGACTGAGCCAATCTTATGTTACAATCATACGACTGATCCAGTCTCCTGGTTCAGTCGTGCGACTGAGTAATTCGTATGGAGTTATTCATGCGTATGGTCCATTCGTATGGGTCATTCGCATGAGAACTTCATGTTGTTAAGTTTGAATGTATTAATTAATATAACATTATGTGTATCAATTCAAACACTCACAAACCTATTTAACCAATTCAACATCGACTCATTAATGAAATATTAAAGATTATAAATCACAAACAACCAATATCATTTCATTAACATTCCAAACATTACATCAGTATCAGACAAACAAGATCTATTACATTCATATCATGATCTAGGTACATACATGTATCAACAAACTCCCCCTTGGACCTAGATCTCTCTAATGTCTTGTTTTCTGCATTACCTCCTCATACTTTTTGTACTTATCCTCTCTTGTGACTCCTGCGTGAATCTCAAACGCAAAACAGAGTCTTATGACGTTCTGGAACTGGAGGGCTTGTACTATATCCTGCGTATCATAGAACAGTGGCCACTTGTATAGAGTGTAGACATCATTAGCTGACAAGTTGGTAAGCCACATTGGGTCAAATACCCTGATGGTATCCATTTTGCCCTCTTTATTTAGCACTATGACCGCTTCTCCTGTCCTCCAATCATAGTACCACCACTTAAAATGTGGAGTGAAGTCCTGAGGCATTTCCCTGAGCGGGATTCTTGACATTGTGCGCGGAGGACTCCACTTCAGCACTATCTTTGGCTTTCCAGTAATGACATCAACTTCAGACCTTCTGATGTACCTGGTAGATTGTTGGGGTCTAAAGTTAACCCACCTGGTGTGGTACTCCTTCCTTAGGGCAGCCTCAAACCAGCATGACATCTTTCTTGGGTCAGCATACAACAACTTCAGTTTTGCCAGCTGGTTGAGCTCAAAACCTGGTAGAGTCTTTAGATCATGTGGAAATCTAAAGTACTCTATGCCCTTCTCCCTCTTAACTGCATAGACATTTAGATCCTCAAAATATGCCCACACTATAATCCTGCCCGACAACTTATGATGTTTCTTTACTCTGTAGAGTTTGGTGTAGACGTTCTGTTTAGGTGCAGCGCGTTGGGCTCGAACTTCTTGAAAACAAGCAGCCCATTCAGCCTTTCGGATGTGAACATCATTGTTTGAGTCTTGGGCAATTCCTTCTGTCTTCTCTGACTCCTGCTCCATCTTATCTAACACCTCAAACGTATCACTGACAAGGGATTCACCCAGATTGGGGACCACATTTCCCTCGTTGTCAGCATACTGAGGGTAGTGCTCTGCAGTGACATCTTCTATCTCTATTTCATCAACGTCGTTTAGCTCTTCGTCACTTGTAGAGTCACATGTTGGAGCATCCTTTACAATCTCATTGGGATTTAGCTTGAAGATCTCAGCTAGTTGCTCATTTGATAGATCGTGAATTATTTCCCCTTCTTCAGGGTATAACTCACAGACCTCCTGACGATCCCTTGCAGATCAAGAATCATAGTTAACTGAGTCTTGACCTGCTGAAGGGGAGCAACATCGAATTCATCCCTTTGATAGTTTGGATCTGTTTGATTTAAACATGCAACACATCAGCCATTAGTTAATAATCAAGACAGAAATGCATTAATCTTAATATAAACATTGAATACATATGTTTAAATACATGATTCAAATACAAAAGTAATCAAATACATTAGACATCTAATCATTACTTTTGTCTTGGATCACTGGATCATCGCTTGGTGGAGCAGAGGAGGAAGCTCGTTGGTCTTGGTTCTTCTTAGATCTCCTTTCTTGACCTTGAGCAGAGGCAGATGCAGCTGCATCTCCTCCTTCTTCATCATCATCCTCATTCCTCTCCTCTGTTCTCTCTTCTTCAATCCCTTCATCATCATCAGTCTCATCATCATCGTCCTCATCATCATCCTCATCATCATCATCACCATCTCCCTCTTTAATCTTCAGTGGCTCATCTTTAGATCCCTTAAGCTTTAGCATGATGGTCTTCTTAGCCTCCTCCAACTCCTCAATCTTCTTAGCAGATGTGACACTGTGCTCTTGGAGTTGGGCGATCTCGTGGCTCTGAGCAGCCATTTGTTGGGCCTGCTCCGAGATCTGCTGAGACTGCGCAGCAGTGAGATCTACCAAATGACCAATCTGTGATGTCTTCTCATCAGCAGCTAACAAACGCATCACCATCCAGTTCAGCGCTGAAAGCTGTTCCTCTACCCCAATTGGAGGTAGAGGTGATCCGTATATATGTGAGGGAAGTGATGAGGGTCCTGCTTGGTGGCTAGTAGTGGTGGTGGTGGCTGTGGTGAAGATGGGGTTGGGTCTGGATGATAGTGGAGGTGATGTAGGAGTGAAAGATATGGTGGTGGTTGGCATATGTACAGTGGTGGGAGGTGTGGTGGTGGTAGTGGTAGCTGTGGTGGCTGTGGTGGTGGATGGTGTGGTTGTAGAGGTGGTAGTGGTGGTGGTAGCTGTGGTGGCTATGGTGGTGACGAAGGTGAGTCTTCTCTTCTTCTTCTTCTGGCCATGGGGCTGAGCCATCCTTTTCTTCCTCGATCCAGTCGAGGAGGATGCTCCCCCTAGAACACGGCTAGATGGCTCAGGGGCATAGTTAGGATCGGCAGTAGTCTCTCCCGAATCCCTGGGGCGTTCACCAACCGCCCGGAGTCCATGCTCTGTGGGAACAACCTTGCTTCCCACAGTCCTCGTCAAAGGCTCCTCATCCGACTCTTCTTCCTCCTCACCAGGTATGAAGTCCTGGTGGAACCCAGCCGACTCAGCTATGTCGCCTGTTGGGGCAGATACTGGAGGTATAACGTCTGTAGCTGTGCCCCTCGGTGGAATAGGCATGTCATCTCCAGCATCCCCACTGTCATCATCATCTGAATCATGTGTGGGTAGAGCAATCTGCTCAACATCAGAATCACTATCGTCGTGGCGCCACTTCCTCCTAGCTGGCACCACATAGTCCTCCCGGGCCAGATGCCCAAACAATCTCCTGACAGGGGGTTTCACCTGCTTCCCCCTGTATACCTTCATCCTCCCCAGGGTGGTATCATCAATCACCTCAAGAACTACAGCATCATCCTTCTCCTTTGGCAGGGAGGTGAGCTTCTGGTCTATGATCATCTGTATAAATCTGGGGTACGTACAGAAGCCCTCCTTCCCTTTCCCCTCAATGTTCTCCACCAAGTAGGTGAAGATCATTTTGGAGAAGCTCAATGGGTGGTTCAGCACCAACGCAACATAGGCGTTCTGTATCTGGTCGGATAACTCATCAAAACCTCTCTTCCTGGAAGCTATACACTTTAGCAGCACATGCGCAAGATACTTAAACTGGGGACTGAGGTTGCTCTTGTTGAGCACCCCAGCATTGATGTCCCTAGAGTACTTGGCTCGAAGAAAGCATCCTCTAACAATGAGGGGGTGTGGTCTAGTCGGACAATCAGCATCGTCCCCCAACTGTAACACTATCCTTAGATCCTCCTCTGTGATAGCTATAGCCTCCCTAAATATGGTACTTCTGATGCAGTGAGGCTCAGAGGATCGATCAACTGTAGCACCTTCCCAGAAGGCCTGCTGAATGGAACGATAAGGAGTACAGGGAGCAGATATGGCGTGTGCAATCCTCGATCTCCTTAAGAAGGTGATAATGCCTGAGAAATCAGCAGCATTTCTGGATGTCAGATCCAGATGAGCACAGATATTGTGCTTCGTACTCATAGTCCATCTACTCGCCATCTGTTATATACACAAAGTAAACATTAGTACTCATTGGCTAAGAATGTCATGAAACATTTGGACTTGAAGAAAAATCTTTCTGTCATGCGAATGAGGTTGTGCGACTGAGATCAGTCGTGCGACTGAGCAGTGCGACTGGGTTTCAGTCGTGCGAATGACCCCATGCGTATGACTGAGTGTGCGACTGGACTCATGCGTATGTAACCTCATGCGGTTACACCAGTGCGACTGAACTCATACGCATGGTTCAGTCGTGCGGTTAAGCTATTCGCACCCTTTAGTCGTGCGACTGAAGTTCATCAACCTGTCCATTCGCATGTTATACTGACTGTTCAATTCAAATTCAATTTTTCACCAATTTTGAGTTTTAGACTTCGTGTTCAGGTTCATTAGTCTCGCAATCCATTCGTATAACATCTAACATTTTAATTTCTTTGTTTGAGTCGTTTAGTTAGGTTATTTAGTCACTTAAGTCTCGGTTGTTTAACGGGTCTGATTTTCCAGATTCAGTGTCAAATTGAATATTATTGTAGTGTTTCTTCACCGCAAATTACCTGTAGAATCGATGTAAATGGTCTGTATGCAAGAAACGAGGGTTTATAGAGATCAAACGAAATTTGGGCAGAGTGACTTTAGTCGTGCGATTTAGGGTTAGTTTGAGAGTGGTCTCTGCGACCGACTCTCCCTCTATTTATACTAACCCTAAGTTCAATCGTGCGACTGGGCTCATACGCACCTTTCAGTCGTGCGAGTGGGCCTCAGTCGTGCGATTGGTTCAGTCGCCCTTCTTCAGTCGTCTGACTGGAGCTCAGTTGTGCGACTAACTCATTCGTTTGCTCTTAAGCATCCGACTGGGCCAATCGTATGGGCCATTCGGTTGAATGGTCCATACTCATGGTCCATTCGTACGAATGGCTCCCATTCGTATGATAAGTCCATACGAATGGTCCATTCGTGCGAATGGGTCATACTTATGAAATTTTCTGCCATTTGAACATTTAACATTTAAACCCCTTTTAACTGTTGAAATTAACATTATGAGCATTTGATCATCTCAGACATGATCCTTTTAAAACTTGAAAACTTTTGATCACCTCAGACGTGATCCTTTTAAACACTTTGCCACCTCAGACGTGACCCATTTATCCTTTGAAAACACATGTGGTCATCTCAGACATGACCCTTTTTGGTGAGTTAATTCCTTACTAACTTTCAAGATGTAGTCCGACAAATAAACAAACTGAAATGACTAAATAAACTAGAAACTTAAACTGAAATACAAAAATTAACCTTGTTTTTGACTTTTTGTGAGAGATAAATCCTAAGATAGAAATCTACTGGATTTGGTTCCGGAATAGGTCAATTTAGTTTGACCACACCTGGACCAATTCAATTTTGGAATCATACAGGCAATTCAAATCATTTGGGACTGTTATCAAAACCTCTTGATGCTCACTTCTCGATTTTCATCCAGAGTCGTTAGCAAGGTTAGGAAATCATACTGGTACTATTAGATTCCCACATTGATTTGAACTTTCAAGAATTGCAGCCACAATGATTGTCAGTATATTTGTCCTCTTAAATCCATACACAGACTGGTGATAGTTTTAGGTTTAATTATTTCAACTAACATTTGTGGATCCCACACTTATATGGTAATCAAATTCCTCAGGAGCTTTTGAGCGGTCTACGGGTATTTTTACAAGAAGAGACTATTCTTAGAGCTTTCAAAGAGAAGCCAATCCTCAGGTCAGTGCCATCGCACAGCAGAGAGGCGGCAAACAACAATGAATTCTAGAATATCTAGGTTATGCTTATCCTCAGGTCAGTGCCATCGCACAGCAGAGAGGCACACAACCTATCTTCTTGTTAGAGAAGCTTAATTTTCTTTTGCACAGAATGCACCAACAACATAAGTCATTAGCTTGATAGCATTTGTCTTTCATTTTTTCATGCTTTGCTCTATTTATGGTCATCCGCACACATTTGTGGCGTTTACATGCTCATTACCCCTTATTGGAATATTGTTGATTGTGTTAACCAGTGACAAGATGAAGCCCACAGTCAGTTGAACAACTTAGTTTGATCTTGAGATCACCAGTCAGGTCTAATCATCTATTGTGTTGAATCTACCGACATATCATATGTGGTCTGGCAACCTCTAGGTCTACTTTCGTTGTGTTACCTGAGTAGTTACCAGTTTTTCTATCATCTTTCCTTTTATATTGCTCAGACTACACAGACTTATACTTTGAATTTTGCATCTTTTCTAAATTAAATTTTAAAGTCCCTCTTGATTTGTTCCTGTGTACTATCATTTTCCAAAGGGTTTGAATCGGTATCACAGATACGATCTACCTTATATCAGCTATCCACTCCTTCTCCCTCGTTTTTTTTAATGTTACTGGCTGACTTATTCTCCCCCTAAAATTCTAAAATCATAACAGATTTAATTATTTTAGGATTTTAACAGACAGCTAAATAACATGAATTTAATTTAAACAGAAAATAAAATAAATAAAGAAAATAAAAACGAAAAAATTAAATACACTGCATCGGACTACACATGATCATCTTCAGGAATAACATCACTTTTCTTTTTAACGCCGTTGACCTCTAACAAATATAGAAAACGTGGTTTGTCAAAAGCTTTTGTATAGAGGTCAGCGCGTTGAAAATCAGTATTAATTTTTACCACATCGATTAAGTTCTTTTCAAAACAGTCTCTTATAAAATGGTATTTAATACCGATGTGTTTGGTCTTTGGATGTTTGACTGGATTTTTAGTACTGCAATTGCAGCAGAGTTATCAACAAAGATAGGAGTAGAAGAGAACTTTAAACCGTAATCCCGCATTTGCTGTTGAATCCAGATGATTTGTGAACAACAACTTGCAGCAGCAACGTATTCGGCTTCACAGGTTGACAATGCAACCGATGTCTGCTTCTTACACTGCCAGGTAACTAATCTCCTCCCAAAGAATTGACACCCTGCTGATGTAGACTTGTAGTTCATCTTGCAGCCCCCGTAATCCGAGTCACTATACGCCGTGAGCTCAAAGTCATCATCATGAGGATACCACAACCAAGTGTGGGTGTACCCTTCAGATAACGAAATATCCTCTTGACCCCGATCAGATGGTTAACCTTAGGCTTAGCCTGATATCTAGAACATAAACATGTAGCATACATGATATCAGGTCTTGAGGCTGTGAGATACATGGGGATCCAATCATTCCTCGGTACATTGTGGCATCTACCAGATCTCCATTTTCATCAGGTGTATATCATGATTTGTAGCAAGTGGAGTCCCAGCTGCAGAAGCATTCTCCATGTCAAATCGACTGAGAATGTCTCCCACATACTTGGTCTGATGTAGAAAGATCCCATTTGGTGTCTGATCCACCTGTAACCCGAGAAAGAATTTCATCTCCCCCATAGCACTCATCTAAAACTCTTTCTTCATAACTGCTTCAAACTCTTTGCATAATTCTTCGTTCTTTGAACCGAAGATTATGTCATCGACATAGATCTGTACTAGCAGTAGGTCTCCATCTTTTTCTTTGATGAACAGCGTGCAGTCAATGACTCCCCTGCGAAAGCCGTGTTTCACAAGATGAGTCGAGAGTTTCTCATACCAGGCCATTAGAGCTTGATGAAGCCCGTATAAGCCCTTGTCGAGTTTGTAAACTCTATCCCGATGATAAGGATCTTCAAATCCCTCGGGTTGACTGACATAGACTGTCTCTCTTATTTCCCCATGAAGGAATGCACTCTTCACATCTAATTGATAGACTTTAATCTTCATATACGATGCATAGGCAAGGAAGATACGGATGGCTTCCATCCTTGCCACGGGTGCAAACACTTCATTGTAGTCAATCCCCTCGACTTGGCGAAATCCCTGAACCACCAGTCGAGCCTTGTTCCTGATAATGACCCCTTGGTCATCCTTCTTGCATTTCAAGACCCATTTGGTGCCAATGACCTTAGCACCTTTAGGTCTATCTACCAGAGTCCATACACCTAACTTCTTGAACTGAAGAAGTTCTTCTTGCATGGCACTCACCCACGCCTCATCGTTTAGTGCTTCACTGACGTATTTTGGCTCAAACTGCGAGACAAAACACCGATAAGCACCATCATGAATGTATCCTTTTCCATAACAGAGGCATAATCAGCTGAGTACAGCTGATTTCTGGTTTGTACTCCTGATCTGACATCCCCAATGACATTGTCTAGGGGATGATAGACGTTTAGACGTGATCCTGGAGTAGTAGGAACAGCTACCTCAGAGCCAAGATTATGAACATTTGGTTCTGCATCTGAGGTAGAAGGAGTTTGAGGTTCAAGTCGAAGGTGCATCACTGTTAGATGCTTGTGGACTTTCAGGAACTGGAACCTGTTCCTCCTGACTGTTCTGGTCATCTTCTTCAGCTTCATCTTCTGAGGAGGAGTCACTGTCGTCGACTACTCCCCCTGACTGAGTAGATGATTCTCCTTGTGAGCTCGATGATGTTGAATCAAGAGATGGTGTATTCAAGATATCATACATCATCCGTGTAGCTAACTCATCATCAGAAGGAGAGATAGGGATGTTGAAGGACTTGAAGAATCCATCATAGTCGAAAAAGTAGGCGGGTCCTTTGCCAGTAGGTGGTGTGGTATATCTCTGAACATCAACATTACACCACACTTCTACTAAACCCGTTGAGTTGTTGTAAACTCTCTTGTTCGGTATGTTGTATCCTAGGAAGATCCCTTCATCAGCCTTCTCGCTGAATTTACCTTCTTGAGTCTTCTTCAGAAGTGTGCACGGCGCGCCAAATGGTTCGAGATACTCCAGATTCGGTTTACGTCGTTGTAGTAGCTCGTAACATGTCTTTCCGTGGCGCTTGACTATCAGAACTCGATTCAATGTATAACATGCATTTGCCACTGCCTCATTCCAGAATTGGATAGGCAGTTTCGAGTCTGCCAGCATTGTCCGTGCTGTCTCTATCAAGCTTCTGTTCTTTCTCTCAGCAACACCATTCATCTGAGGCGTGTAGGCAGAAGTGAATTGATGCACAATTCCCTTTTCCTTGCAGTAAGCCTCCATCCACTGATTCTTGAATTCAGTCCCGTTGTCTGAGCGTACTTGTCTCACCTTCAGCTTGTAGAGAGATTCCAGTGTGGTTACTAACTCCTTGAATGACTCAAATGTTTCTGATTTGGACTTCAGAAACATTACCCAAGAGAATCTTGAGTAGTCATCAGTAACCACAAAACAGTACAAGTCGCCTGCAATGCTCTTTGTACTGACTGGACCAAACAGATCCATGTGAAGAAGTTCAAGAGGAAGTTCTATTGAATGAACTTTCTTTTCCTTACGAGACTTCTTCGTCTGTTTGCCTTTCTTGCAAGCTACACAAAAATCAGGAAGTTGGAAATTCTTGACGTTAACTCCTCTCACGAGATCCTTCTGGATCAAGTGATTCATCTTCCGTTGATTAATGTGTCCCATTCTCCTATGCCAGGAGATGGAGTCCTTCTCAGTGGCTTTGGATAGAAAGCACTGAACTTCATGATCCGTTGTAGAAGCCGTTGAGAGATCCAAAACATAAAGGTCTTTATATCTTGAAGCTGTCATCAGAACTTGGTCCTCCGGAATCACGTAGTCTTTCTTTAGGACGTAACACTTCTTGTTGTCGAATATGACTTTAAAACCCTTGTCACATATTTGGGAAACAGAAAGTAAGTTGTTTTGAAGTTGTTGAACGTAGTTCACCTTATCAAACTTAAGTTTCTGATTTCCAACTTCTCCCTGAGCTGTGATATAGCCTCCCTTGTTTCCAGCAAATGAAACATGCCCTCCTTTTATTTGTTTGACGTTTGATAAAAGAGCCCTGTTTCCTGTCATGTGCCTGGATGCTCCGCTGTCTACAATCCACGTGTTGGTTTCAGCACTGTAGCGAACACCCTGCACATACAATGTAAAACATTAGTTTAGGTTAGGAACCCAAGCCTTTACTGGCTTGGGTTTCCCAGAGGCATCACACATCATGAATTCAACCCATTGACCCTTAGAAGGTGAGGGTAGCTCAGGTTCCTTCTTGTCATCATTATCAGACACGCAGGATGACTTTTCTTTCCATAAGCCAGATTTGTGTAAGGCCTGTTTGTGATAAACAGTCGACTGGCTAATGGGTTGAACTTTGGGTTCACTAGTTCTTCTAGGTGGAGTTAAAGAACTCCTCTTAGAAGACCTAGGTTTTGAATCCTGAAGTTCAATCTTTTCCTAGGTGTCTGATAGTAAGGACAAAAGGAAGCAATGTGTCCACACTCTCCACAGTTGTAGCAGACCTGCTATCAACTTTATGATTAAACTTTTTTGTGGAGATGTGTGTGACACCCTAGTAGCATCACTTAATTTGGGTTTTGACTCTGTTTCTTTTGATGTTTTCTCTTGTTTAACAAAATTAATTGTTTTAACATTTTTAACATCTTTTTCTTTTTGGTTAACTGGTTTTTGACATGAAACTTGTGAAAGATTAACATTAGCAGTCCTTTTAGATTCAGATTTGACTTTGTTTGACCCTGACTTTATATTAACCTTTTCAAATTCTTTTTCCAGATTAACACAAGGCATTTTACCCTTTGCCTTTGAAGTGGCCTCCTTTTGTTTTGTTCCAGATTCAATTGATGAACATGAGGAATCTGGATCACTAACAAGAGGAGTAGACACCACATGATCCTTGATGGGATTATTATTTATTGGTCTACTCTTAGTGTTCATCAAGGTCTCAGGTGGTGGTGGAACCACTTTATAACCCAAACCCTCCCCGTTGTTACGTTCTCTCACTAAGTGTTGGACAATGTGTGATGAACTTGTCCAACTGTGCAGTTTTTGCTTTAAAGAGTTGACTTCTACTTCTAAAACTGCCTTTTGCTTCTTAGTGTCTTCTAGGGAGTTAAGATAGTACCTAATGTCATTAGCTTGGTTAAATGCTACTACTTCAGTTTCCCTAAGCTGTTTAGTCAAAAGGTCTATCTTTTCTTTGTAACTATGCTCATTTTGTTTTAAAACTCTATTAGCCTCAGTGCACAGTTGCAAATCCTTTACTAAGTTATCATTATGATCTAATAACCTAGCAAATTTCTGATCTATGCTATCTCTAAATGTATTACAATCAGAACAAGCATGATTTTTAAAAAGTTGGTCAGTGGTACTTACCTGAGAAGATTCTGAAGAGTTAGCCATCAACGCAGCATCAGATGTCTCTGGTTCTGGTGATTCTGTCTTTGCTGTGGAAGTCCCTTCTTCAGGCTTGTAGCTGACCTCAGTTGCAGTTGTTTCTTCACTATTTGACATCGCTATCTCAACTGCAATATCTCCTTCACTCGCGGAATCATCATCTAAGTCTTCCACGCTTGCAATATTAGATTCCCCCGGAGAGACAAACCGAAAGCTCCAGTCCTGTCCTTCATCATCATGGGCAGTCAAGGCTTTTGGATCCTTGCTTGATGAAGTAGAACTGCTAGCTTGCTTGTCTTGACGAGTGAAGGACGAGAATGGGTTCCCGTTCCCAGTCTTCTTTGGCTTCACACATTCTCTTTTGAAGTGCCCCTTCTCTCCACAGTTGAAGCAGGTCACCTTACTCTTGTCAAAGCCAAATGTGGTATCCTTAGTAGCAACCAAGTTCTGTCCGGTCTTTTTCACAAACTTCTTCGCCCTCCGGACAGCACTTGCTAAGGCCCACATAATGTCCATCCTCTCCAGCTCCATTTCATCCACCTGCTCGTAGTCCTCATCTGCCAGATGGCAGTTTCCAATTTTCCCAGCAACAAGTCCATCATAGGAATGAACCACTGCTGCCAAGAGATCCATGTGCTCTCGAGCTACTTCCACGGTCACATTACCGAGATTCTCGGTCTTCAGTCTAGTAGCATTAGCTTCAGATCCAATGTAGTGGGTACAGAAGACCCTGACGTTTCTGATCCTGAAGGAGAGACATCTGTGGGACCAGAAGAGCTAGACACAAAGGCAGTCTGAAGAGGTGCTCCAGATGTCTTAGCTTGAGGAGTGGCATTGTACAAAGCTGGATTCTGAGTGTATGAAGACTTCTGAGCTCGGTACTTCATCCTAAGTGCTTCTTCTCGCAGCTTTAGAATGAAGTCATTGATATCCAACTTTGCCAGCATCTCATTCTGTCTCAGATTTGACACAAAAGAAGCCCACTTTTCTGGCAATCCGTCTGCAAAATTTGACACTTTTTCTTCCATGGTAGTAGCAACCCCATGTGTATGCAGTTCACTCATCAGATGGTAGAATCTATCAATAACATCGTCCAAACTCTCGTTTCCCATCGATGAGAAGTTGTCAAATTCTTTCTTTAACTCCTTAGCTTTAATTGCCTTCAGCAAGCATTCCCATCATATCTCTTTTCCAGCTCATCCCACAATTTCTTGGCCTGCTTATTCTCTGAGTACTGGTGGAAAATATCTTTAGGAATAGACTGTGTGATCAATGCATAGACTCTCTTTTCTGCATTATACTTAACTTTCTGAGCATCAGTCATCCCTCCCAAAGTAAGCTTTACCCCATCTGCTCCCACCGGCATACTGTAGCCTATCTCAATAGCTTCCCACAAATTTGGATCCACTCCATTGAGGTAGATCTCAAAACGTTGTTTCCAGTGGGGAAACTCATCTAACGTTAAGAGCTTTGGGGGTTTATTATGATTCCCCACCTCACTCTCAAGTAACAGTAAGTTCTGGATCCTTGAGTCCTTCCCGGCTGTAAATGCTGACATCTGATCTTCCATGTCGATTAACTTTAAGTCTACTAAACAAACTGTCAACTGGTGCGACTGGAGTGATGCGAATGGGCTATCCGTGCGAATGAACTATGCGACTGTTCAATCGTGCGGCTGAACTAAGCGATTGGTTCAGTCGTGCGAATGAAGCTGATGCGTATGAACACTGCGAACGGATGGTTTAGTCGTACGAATGAAGATGCGACTAGGGTCAATCGTGCGTCTGGAAGATGCGAATGAAGTCCAGTCGTGCGAATGGCTCACTCATGCGACTGAAGCTGCTGTTTTGCGAAAATTTCTAGGTTAAACGTGTTTTGGCCGTAAAAATTCGAATTTTCGCCAACCCTAATCGCCTAATGCCGTAGAAACCGAAACTTGATGAGCAGGGGACGTCCAAGACAACTTTCGACACAAAAAGATTGCGTTTTTAGTGTAAAAACACAAACTTTGTATCAAACTTGATTGAATCACACGTAATCAAGAGCCAAAGCTCTGATACCACTTGTTAGGACTTGGTATTGAACGAAATACCGAATGATTAACGTGTAAACCAAACCAAATAGTGCGGAATCCTATTTGATTGGCAATCCAATCAGTGAGAACGCACGTAGAATCAATAAAGTATTGAATCAAATGTTAAGAATCGATTAGGAATCGATCTACAGCGTTCTATGAACTTGGAGTATGAACTTGGAGGCTTCTAGACGGCTAGGGTACGTCTGGAGTCGAAATAGAATGAATGCTTACGTTTTTCCACGAATTGGGTTGTATTTATAGGTTAGTGTAGTTCATTCGTGCGACTGAACCATAAGTATGGTTCAGTCGTGCGATTGAACCATGCGGTTGATCCATCCGCACGACTGAGTGTTCAGTCGTGCGACTGAGCCAATCTTATGTTACAATCATACGACTGATCCAGTCTCCTGGTTCAGTCGCGCGACTGAGTCATTCGTATGGAGTTATTCATGCGTATGGTCCATTCGTATGGGCCATTCGCATGAGAACTTCATGTTGTTAAGTTTGAATGTATTAATTAATATAACATTATATGTATCAATTCAAACACTCACAAACCTATTTAACCAATTCAACATCGACTCATTAATGAAATATTAAACATTATAAATCACAAACAACCAATATCATTTCATTAACATTCCAAACATTACATCAGTATTAGACAAACAAGATCTATTACATTCATATCATGATCTAGGTATATACATGTATCAACAATATGCTTGTTGGTGCATGACTGGCGTCTAAAATGAGAAATGATCATAACTAATGTTGTTATCTGACTTACATCTTATTTTTTAATTGCAAATAACAGAAAAACAAACAGGTTCTTTAATGATATGCTTGGTAGACTCAGCCTGAAGAATAAAATAGACAGCAGCATAATGATTTAAATTAAAATATATGCTTAAGGATGTCTGGATTTACGCAATCATTGTGGCCTACATGAAACTGAGTCCTGACAAAAATTGGATTGAGAATTGATCTTTCACCCACTATGATACAAATCATATAAGCCATATCTTTGAGCCATGATTGGTGTATTTATGTGTCTTGTGTTTGTGCTAATCTCCTCTGCTGTACGGAAGTACTAACCTGGAGCGATGATCTCCTTTGTTGTACGATAGTACTGATCTGGAGCTCTCATCGGCACATGATTAAATGGTCATCTCCTTTGTTATACGTGGTATAGACTTGGAGCTCTCATCATTTTAATCTAAGTTGTGTCAAATCATCTAAATGATGAATTCATCACTGAATGCAATATTCTGTTGATAATCACTTACACACTAATGCACAGGCCTTGTTCTATAAAGATTGTAACAAAATTCAAGAAATCCTGAGGTTGGGTGAGGGTTTTTTGCCAAATGATTGTGGGGTCCTAGTATTCTAAAGCATTTAATCTAACCTTAACGAATCATCTTCTACTTATTGAAAAAGATAGGGTATGGGTTTAAGTGGAAAAACATATCAGCAATCGTTATTGATATGTTTGAGTATTTCAAGTTCATTCAAAGTCCGTGATTAGATACAGTTATCAATATGATCTCATTGCTTGTCGATGATTAATCAAATATAATATAATAATTATAATAATTTTTCTAAGCTTTTAAAGTTCAGCGAAATTATACTTTCGCAGACAGGGTGAAATTGCCGTTTCGTTCGGTACTCACGCTCTGTGCGAAGTCAATTGCGACTAGAGTTTCGCGTGGCGAAATTACAGCTTCACCTGGCGAAATTGTAGCTTCGCTTAGCGAAACTCCAGTTTCGCTGTCTGCGAAACTATTTGCTATTTAACTCATTTTGCAAAATTTCTTCCTCATTTTCGCACAATCGAACATTTAGACTTCTTAGGGTTGTTCCGTGCCCTCCGAATGCGAATTTGACATTTTGTGATTTTGTTATCGATTGTCCGTTGATTCTTGCTCGCAAGTGAGTTTTGAACTCAGAACCATTACTTAATCTCGTTAAATCTGCAACATTGTGAGTCTATTTGATCAAGACTCTTCGGTACCTTCGCAGTTCTTACTGCGAAAGTACCGATAGTCCATCGAAACTGAACGAAAGTTCATGGTTTTTAGCGAAAATATGAGGTTATGCTGTCCGAGCGAACTTAACAATTTCACTGACTAAACTTCAGTTTCGCTGTGCCGAAACTATAGTTTCGGCTTGTCGAATCTACTTCATTGTTCTGCCGAAATTAATGTGCCCTTGCAGGCGAAATTATACTTTCGCCTGCCGAAACTATGACTCATTCTGCGAAACTATAGTTTCGGCCAGCGAAATTAATTTAATTTTTGTTTATTCTTTATTCTTTTATTATCCTTATTTCATATTAGCATTTAATCATTAATTCTAATACATTTCATTTGTTTTTCAGGTATAAATGGCAAATCTAAAATTTGATGAGAGAAACAACATCACAACCATCTTAGACGATACACATCGTAAAGCAACCGGCTTTAGAGACTGCATTTGGTGGTTGCAAGGATCTCCTATTGCTTATGCTATCTCTCATTCTACTACCATCTATGATCTTCACATCAAAGATTTTTGGAGATCAGCTGAGTATGATACTAGAGGAAACACACAGAGGATTACTGCTAAAGTTTTGGAGCAGGAGGTGTCTATTACAGCTGAGACTATCTCGAGGATCCTAAGACTAGATGAAGATTCAGGAGAGGAAGTTTCTATGACTGATGCTGAGGTGTTTGCGGCGTTTAGGAGTATGGGATATGAGGGACCAGCTTTTGGCACACGAAAAGAGATCAAGAAGTCCTTCCTTTCAAAGGAATGGAGATACATAGCGCACGTCTTTATTATGTGTTTAGATCACCGTAAAGGTGGATTAGATGGGCTGAACGTAGACTGGGCAAAAGCCATGGTGTTATGCTGTAAAGGAGAGAAAGCAAACATTGCTAGGCTGATATTTGTATGTATGGCAGAAAATGTGATGGCGCTGAAGAAGGATAAGTGGCTGTTGTATCCTAGATTTCTGCAGATGATCTTTGATGATCTAATTCCTAATGTGCCAAAACACGGGGAGGTTAAAAGGTTGGTGCAGATGAACACCCGTATTTTCGCAGATTGCTGTGCCATTCGACATGACTTTAGTGGAAAGATCACCCATCTGTGGGAAAACATGTACCCACCTGAAAGATGGAATTATATCAGGAGGGTGGATGAGTCGGAAAATAAGAGAGCTGAGGAGACCCGGGCACAACAGATAGATGCTGCTAAGAAAAGAAAAAGATATGCGAAGGAAAAGGATTATGACTTCGAAGAGGAGGTGAATGAAAGGGCTGAGGAGATAAGGATTGAGAAAGAGAGAAGATTGAAAAAGAAAGCTGATGTAGGAGAGTCTGAAAGGAGAACCAAACAAAGACACCAAGAATTTACAAAAACCTCAAGGAGAGAAGAAAGAGGTGGTTTAGATGAGGATGTGATTCAAAACATCAAAAGCTCTCTTGCTAATGAACTGAGCATGATGAAAACAAAACTCACTAATCAAGAGATACGAGAGAGTCAAAAGGATGAGGTGATTGAAGGGATGAAGAAGATGCTAATGGATTAAAGCTTGCTGATAAAGAAGCTATTTGAGCAGATAAATGAGTTAAAAGCTACTGCCGGCCTGCCCAATCAACTAACTCAATCTGAGTTAGATGATTTAACCGATACTTCCAAATACCCATTCTTAAATGTGGGTACATCCTCCAGGGCAGGAGAGGGCACATCTGGTGCAGCAACTGAAGAAGCATGAGGTTCTGGAGTGGAGAAAGAGAATGAAAATATGGAGAATGTGGAGGAGATATTTGAAGCAGGATTTGTTAATATGCAATTTGATTTTGAGAAGGATTTGGTGGGTGAAGAGGTGATAGTAGAGAAGAATGCTGAAAAGGATGCTGAGAAAGGAAAAGGGCTAATCGATGAAGAGGAAGATGATGAGCAGCTGGTTGACTATGATTCTGAACCAGAGTTTTATAAAGTTGATGAGAGGCCACTGGTATATGTAGCCAAAAAGGGAGAATTAGATGGAGATGTTTTTGAAATGGCTAAAGAAGAATGGTTCGTTAGAGAAAAAGAGCCTGAAGAGCTGACTCCACTATTCCAAAACTTGGAAGGGTTGAGCAAGAAGGAGGCTGACAAGAGAATCATTAGCAGGCGTTATAACCCCGACCTCAAGATGTTCATGATCAAGAGGAGAGGGGGTAGTATTTCTTACATGAACAAGAGGAAGGCATTCAAGACCTTGCCAAAATGGGATCTGAGGAGGCTGGCAGCATTGCCGTTACTGAATGCTCATCTTAGTGAAAGAGCCTCATTATTGGAGAAGGAGATAAAAAATGGCCTGAATGACAATTTTGAGTCCTTTGGATTTATGAAAGCAGAGAGAAGACGATCGAAGAAGGACAAGGATTGGGAGACTGGAAAGGGAAAGACTGTACTAAGGGTGAAACCCCCAAAGACCGTGAATAGGGTCAGATTGGCAGATCCCCTCCCCCACAACTACAGAATTTTGAAAAGTGGTTTTATGATAACAATACAGGGGAGGCGGTAATCAGAGTGAAGAATGGTGGTGAATTCAAAGTCTTTGATCCGATGGAGCTTTTTAGCTTTTGTGATGAAGACCTGCTGGTTCTGTGCAAGAATCATATCAAAGCAGGTGCGGGTGATGAGACAAGGAAGGAAGCCAGTCTGTTTATGACTGTGGCAAATAAAATCAGAGGTGTGAGGGCAGAGGTCAAGAGGGTTGCAGAGAGAGTGAGGGCCCAAGATGATCTAAACATGGACATACAGGATTTGGCCAGACAGTTTGGGCAAGCTAGTGCTCATCCCGAAGGGGCTAATGAAGCAGGAAGAGACCAAGGTGAATCATTTGTTGAAGCCCCTAAGGAGGTCATTGCAGGAGCTGTAAAAGACAAATGAAAGGCAGCGGGGGAAACTGGAGTTGATGAGATAAATCAAGACGAGTGAAAGCGGTGAGTTCCAACCTAGGGGGAGTATTGAAGATCATGCATAGGTTGGACTCACCTTAGATTAGAATGTTTATATTTGCTTGTAATAGGTCTTATGTTAGCTTACTTTTGTATGAAATTAGCTTTATTTTGTTTTGCAGTCCAGCGAAACTGTGACAGTCAGCTGTTTAGTTCTCTCGGTGAAACTGTTGTTTCTACCGTGCGAAACTACAGTTTCGGCAGAACAGTTTCGCTGACAGCGAAACTGTCTGCGAAACTATAAATGCTATATATAGTTTTGAATATTTTCATTCTTGTTAAGCTTGCAAAAACCCTAATCGTTTATTCTTGTTGCAAGTGAGTATTGTAAGCAGTTTATTCACTGATATATCATAGTGCTTTGTTATTATTGATTATTTTGATCATCATTGCTTTATTTTGAATCATTTGTGGTTGCTTTCAACCTTCATCATCTTTGTTTCTCATTGTTTGTATTTGATATTGAACAATCCAACATCTCATTTGTACTGCAAATCGATCAAATGGACCAACAATAAAAATAATAAGTGTAGATACATTCTTATATTTTTATTTGTAAAACTTATAATTTTAAACAATAACATTTGAACCAATAATTATTTTTAATGATTTAAATCATTATTTAAAGTTTTTTCTTTATAATAATAAACTAAATATAATTCTTGTTTTATAAAATACAAAAGTTATTTAAAGAATAAATTTGCAGAAATTTGATAAAGTGATTTACAAATAAATAAAGTTTATAAAATCATTTTTAATAATTTTTCAGAATTTTTACATATTTTTTTGAAGGCTGAAAAGCCTTAAAAAATAGTGGAGGTTGCCGGGTTCGAACCCGGACCTCTGGTGTAGAAGGGATGTGTGTTACCAATAAACTAAGGGTCGTGGCCGTGGTATAACTCGGCCCTTAATTTTTAAAAACAGTTGCTACAAAACAGCCCCAAATCGAATGAACCCAAGATTGATTCGAACCAAAATTGAACCTGCATTCGTGTATAATTCCGGTAATAACCATATGGCTTTTGATCCCAAAGTAAAGACGATTTCATTCAATGTTTAATTACTCGGTTTGATTTGAGATGATGGTAAGAACAATCGAAGAACAAGCCGCGGCCGAAGGTACTCGATTGATGAGTATTTGCCAATGATAATCAAATTAAACTTGTGGGTAGCTTCGAATGATGAATTAGACTAAAAGCCCCTTATCAATTCCAGTTCAACTTGTCGAATTGGTGATGTTCAAGTAGATTGCAGGTCGCGATTCAGGAGAGAATCAAATGTGAAGTTTTTGTGTGTTTCAGGTGTAATTGGAAGCTGTAATCGATTAGGTGTAGTTAGATGATTGTTTAGGTTCATTTAATTAAATTATTATTAAGGTTAAATGCCTGAATGAGTATGGAGTTTAAGGCATCGGTTATTCTCTCAATTGAGTTTTGTAACCGGTGTTTAAACGTGATTAATAGATGCATTCAAGTTCGAATCATGTTCTAGAAGGATTTGGGACGGTTTTTGGATTAAAAATGGATTGATTTCGAGGGTTTTTGGGGTGGCCGGAGCTCGGCCGGAGTATGGCCGGAGCTCGGCCAGAAAAACGGGTTAAGTGGGCGGGGGTTGGGTTGTAATTTATAAATTACACATTGACCCCTTGTAGTTTAGTTTGCTATCATTTTTTGTACAAACTTTAAATATTAAAGTTTCTAAATTGGTAATAAAACCCCTTAAACTTAATTACTTTAAGTTTTAAACATTTGTAAGTTTAATAACTTTACAAATTGTTATAATTATTATTATTATTGTTACCATTACTATTATTGTTAGCATTATTATTATTATTGCTATTTATTATTACTAATAATAATATTATTATTATTACTATTATCTTAGTTATTATTATTGTTATTATTATTATTATTATTAATAATAATAATAATAATAATAATAATAATATTATTATTATTATTATTATTATTATTATTATTATTATTATATTAGTATTAGTAATATTATTATTATTTATTATTATGTTCAATTTAATAATTAAACTATTAACTTTCAAATTAAAAAATCAAAGTCAAACTAAGAAATAAGCATAAGTACCCATAAGTTTTATAATTGACAACAATGATCCTTACAAGAATAAACAACGTTAACTTTTAATTAACGAAATAATACGAGATGTTACAAGGTGATGAAAGAACCGTTTTGTGAGTTGTCAGGGTAGCAGATAAGATGATGTTGTGGTTTTCTGCAATCCTTTTCAACCACATGAAGGGCTGAACTCAGTTGATTGCTGGAGCTACCAGATGGATTTTGCATGTTCATCTCCATCTAGTATCCACTAAGAATACCATACAACTCTGTAAGAGTGAGAGTCTTAAGGTTCTCAGTTCTCTTGATAACACAATAATGTGTCCATTGTCTAGGAAGAGAGGACATGAACTTCCTTACAATGTCTCTATTTTCAAGAGTTACTCCAACATCCATTAGAGTATCCACAATCTCAACATACCTGAAGTATTATTGAGTCATGGTTTCACCTACTTTGAAGGTGAAATTCTCAAATTGCTGCTTCAAGAGGTCCTTCTTGTTTTCTTTTGCTTCAGTGGACCCCTTATACATGAGCTTCAGTGCATCCCATAGTTGTTTAGCAGTTTTGCACTTCTTGAAGCCCTTGTAGATGGAGTTTGGAAAAGCAATTTGAAGGGCAGTCATGACTTTCTGATCTATATATATTCTCTTTCTATCTTCTTTAGAATAGTCAGCCACCTCCTTTGGAATCATACCACCTCCAGCAGCAGCTGAAGAGGTGCTTGGTATGTGAGGTCTAGAAACAACAGATTCTCACATCCTAGAGTCTTGAGACTTGATAAAGCATTTCATTCTTTGACACCAAGTATCAAAGTCTTCAGGAGTGATTAGTGGGGACTTTGTCATGGTTCCGGTTTCCATATCAGCCTTTGTGAGACCTGCCATTTGAGTTGTTAAGTGTTTTGTGAGACTAAGGGATCTAACATGGTGAGATCTTACAATCAAGAGCCTGGAATGCTCTGATACCAATTGCAGGACCATTTAAGGTATGGTCAATACACTTAGTCTAACAATAAGAAGAGTGTTTAGAACACTTAACAGATCAAATAGGGAACCGGGATTTTGTTATGATACTATGAACACAACTATACAAGAGATAGAAACTTAAGAACAACAAAGATGTTTGGTTTTCAAATTTGTAGTATATTACTTCTCAAGTTCTATTACAAGTGTTACAGAGCATTAGAAATAAGTTACAAGGACTTGAGACACTTTATACTACATCCTACAGTTGACCATACTTAGAAGGCCAGCTGGATACATTTGATCTAGACAACTAAATCAATGTAGAGTCAAAAGGCAAATGTGCCTTTTGACTAGTGACTATGACATGCCATAGCTCACATCCTAATATATTACAAAAAGGATAAAAGTACAAAAAGTAGAAAGTTACAGACCCAAGACCTCAATGTATAGTTACAAAAAACATGGACCATTCACCAACTTGTATAAGTTGGTGAGTCTTCAGAGTTGCAGCGGAAAGTTGGTCAGCTTTATGTAAAGTACATCAGAGAAAGCATGTTCTTCAAAGTCTTTAGAAGAAATCTGTCTTCACTATATTGGCTTCGGAAGACTTTGTCTTTGAAGCTTCGGAAGACTTCACTTTTGGCTTCGAAAGATATTGGTCTTGGCTTCGGAAGATTTTACACATAGAATATTTCTGATGCAGGTTGTAAAACTTCCGAAGCAACTTCTACTCTGCACTGAGTGCATGCATGCAGGAATGACTTGGTCTGGTTTGGGTGCATCAGCCTTTCATTAAGCCTTACAAATAACTTAGTTAACACCTTTTGATGTGTGACAACCCGAGTCTTCGGGTTAACATCGTTTCTATTATCTAACATCTCTACGTTATTTTAAAATTAATCAATTTTATTATTATAAAAGAATAATGGTTATTATTAGTATTACTTTTATTATTATTATTAGTATCTTACTACTTAACTATAAACTAATTAAACATAATTAACTTTAAAGTGCAAACTACATAAACTAGAGGGACCATTATGTTAATTCACAAGGTTAAGTTATCTTTAAATAACCAACCCAAACCCTACCTCCCGTAACCCTACAACTCTCGGCCTCTCCACCAAAACCAACCAAGTTTCTTCTTCGACAACCCCATGTAAGGCCCGTTCCCGGGACGCTTACAGTTGGTCATTCATCGCACATAAAACATGCATTACATTTTTCCTTTCATAAAAAGCTGTAGCGGAAACATTAAAACATAATTTCATTTCATCAAAATACTTTTGCACATCAGTACAATCGTTCCTTTAACATTATCATGTTACATTTATTACAAAAACATTAAACATAAAGGTGCCATCCAAAATACGCTGAGTAGCCGCCCCGTGCCATCCTCAGCAACATACCTGCCAACTGGAAACACATCAAAGTCAGCGTTGCTGAGTGGGTTCTAGTTTTATAATAAAACTTACTTTTCTTTCGTAAAACCGTTCTTTACTTTCTTTAAATAAAACATTCGTTACATACATGCGTTCACACATCATACGTACATACAGATAATATCATTATTATCTTCATCATTACATTCATTACATTCATCATTCATCATTATCTTTCACTTCTTTCTAGATCCTGTCAGACTTTACCCTCTTCATGGCACACAGCCACGATTACTGAGGTCGAATGGCAAGGATCCCATTTCATACATTATTAGGATCATTCGTTAATGTTCATTTCATACGTTCATTCTTTCATTCACCTCTTTACTCATTACCCTTCCTTACTCGAATCTTGTCTCATGCAATATCCCCGACTCATGCTCGAAAGCTGATGCTGTGCCGGGACCTGCTCACAAGCCCCCGACTCATGTCCGAAGACTGACACAACACCGGGATACGCGACAAAGATCCCATACGAGTCAATCACAGGGATTGAACTCCATCCAGGGCTGTTGCAACACCAAGTCGCTCACCTCATTAGCCACCTCAATGAATGTACGCTATCCGAGTCTTTTGCACCCCTAGGCTGCTCACCTCATTGCCCATCACGATAGCAAGCTATCCGAGTCTTTTGCAACAACAAGGTTGCTCACCCCAAGGCAACATCACGATAGCGCGTACTCGAGTCTTTTGCAACGACCGGGTTGCTCACCTCATACATATGCATGGCTTCATGCTACACCCCCGGAGTTATGCGTAACCCGGGTAACCATCATACATCACACCCCCAACATTATGGGTACTACACCCCCACCGAAGTGGGTACATCACCCCCACCGAAGTGGGTACATCACCCCCACCGAAGTGGGTACATCACCCCCACCGAAGTGGGTACATCATCGAAGGTCAGTCACAAAGACTGGAACCCTTGCGTGCACACTATAGACTAGCTGAACCTCTCACGGTTGAGCCTAAGGCATTAGAGCCGTGCACTTCACTTCGCTTCACATACATACCTCACACGATTTCATTCATTCATTAATGCATGCATTCATTCATTACGTTCCTCTTTCCTTTATCTTTCACTTTACGTTACATAATACTTTCATTTCATTCATTAACGTTCAACGCAAAGCCATAGAAAGATAATCATACATAGCAAGGAACACAACATAAACATAGACATACGGCATCATCATACATACGCATCAATCATACATCACATCACGCACATCATACATACTATGCAACACACGCACCGCCATGCCTAACATAACACATAACATCATGCATATTACCATCATCTCCATCAACATTATCATCATAATCTCATCATCCTGCGTCACCTTATACCGTCCATGCCCTTCACATCGTCGAGGAATTCCATCTCGGTTATCATTTCCGAACACTTAGGTGAATGGGCATCTATGCGAATGGACTATGGGCGAATGGACCTCTATGCGAATGGACTCCCAGTCGCATAGCTTTCGTGCGTATGGCCTTCAGTCGCATGACTTCAGGCGTATGGACTTCAGTCGCATACTCTTCATGCGAATGAACCTCAATCGCATGGCCTCCAGGCGCATGGACTTCAGTCGCATAACCTCCGTGCGAATGAACCTCAGTCGCACCATCCTTCAATCGCATGACTCCCAAGCACATGAACTCCAATCGCATGACCATCATGCGTATGGACCTCAGTCGCATAGCAAACGTGCGTATGGACCTCAGTCGCACTTCAATCGGCCGAATGGCCTCCAGTCGCCCTCCAGTCGGTCGCCTAGCCCTAGCTGGTGCAGAGTGCAGTTAGGTCGACTGCAGCCGCGGGTTTTTGACCTCCAACCCCTTCCAAACCTCTTTTAAGCTCAAATCAACCCTTCTAAAGGTTAGGGAATCATACCATGACCTCATACAAGCATAACCAAGCAAGAAATCGAGCCTCTAACGCATCATACATATACATACATACATCAAAACGGGTTTTCACCCAAAAACTCGAAAATAGGTTTTTGGATGTGTTCCAGCCCCAAATTAGTTGAAAACGTGTAAAAGAGGGGTCGTAGAACTCACCTTAACGATCCCGTCGAGTAGAGCTTCGATTTGACTCGCTCCTCGTCGATTTTGGCTACTCGAACCAACCCGGGCCAACACTTCCTCTCTTTTCTCTTCTTTCTCTCTTCTCCTCCCTTGGCTGAAAAAAATGGGGAGAATGGGAGTGTTTTTCCCCCTTTTATACTCCCGTGCATAGAAGTTTCTCTCGTTGGCGGGTTTGGTCCCTCGACTTTGGACTTTATTTCTTTTTCTTCTCTCGTCGGCTACAAAGGAAATTTCCGGGTGTTACAAGTCCACCCCCCTTAAATGGGTTTCGTCCCCGAAACCTATCATTCCTTAAACCGTCGCAAGCAATTCTGTCTCATTTCTTCTCCAGTCTCCCACCTGGAGTTCAATCGGTCTACGTCGTTTATCCCCTCACGACTTCTTATTTATCTTTGGCTAGCTTCATCAATGCTTTAATCCCTTCGAGCTTCTCGGTCGTTGCCTCAGTCACCTCAATATTTCCCAAACGTCGTTTGGTGCTTGGCCTTTACTTGTAGACAAGTAAGGCATCTACTCACTTACTCCATCATGTCACGCTTCATGCACCTTCCCGCCATTGCCATCGAAATCACCTTCGGAATCGTCATGACTAAATCACCTTAAGCCATTACCATGATCCCCTCAGGCGCTGTTAACCGTATCATCTTTTTGCAACACATAGTGTTCGCTCCGTAGTCCGTCAAACAATCCACTCTTAGGGCTACATCGAATGGCGTATTTATATTCTTACCACTAACAAGCAATTTAGCACAGAAAGCAGCAGGAATAAAACTTTACTAACGCCAGCATTAAATAACACAAGCTAAGGATCTATTTACTAGGAACATACCTGACACAACATCGATGTCCGTCCTAGCTTCCTCCGATCTTCTTCACTCCCGAACCTCCAGCCCTTTGCTTCTTACAGTCCCTGCTCTTATGACCTTCCTCACCACAAGAATAACACTTCCCCATACCGCAGTTCTTCGCTACATGCCCGGTCCTTCCACAACGAAAGCAGGCATTAGTCCCCAATCTACATTCTCCGGGGTGCCTGTGTCCACACTTGTCACACCTTTCCGAACCCACATCGTCCATGACCACTCGCTGGTCATCCATCCGTGCACCTTTGTTACTTGGAGCGGCTTCGCCGTGTCCCAATCGCTTCCCATTCCAATCCCGATCACCATCTACTTTCTTGCTACCTTCTGTCACCACCATCAATCTTTCATCGTATAATCTTCCCGCTAAATCAACCGCCGACCTAAACGTGCTCGGTCGGGCAGCAATCATGTGCCTACGAATATCCGCCGGCAAGCCATGAATATACCTCTTGATCTTTCGCGAAAGAGGTGTCACCTGATCCGGCACCAGTCGTGCCATTTCGTTGAACTTGGTGGTGTATTGCTGATGCGTCATTGTTCCCGCCTCCAGCTGCAGGAACTCTCTTTCAACTTTATCCATCTCACGGTGAGGACAGAACTCCTCAATCACCAGCCTCTTCAACTCTGGCCATCTCATCCTTCCGATAGCTCTGCTTCCCTCAAC
Organism: Flaveria ramosissima; assembly: GCA_025215565.1. Classification (NCBI taxonomy): domain Eukaryota; kingdom Viridiplantae; phylum Streptophyta; class Magnoliopsida; order Asterales; family Asteraceae; genus Flaveria; species Flaveria ramosissima. The sequence goes on along the minus strand of CM046029.1, from coordinate 55,949,210 downwards.
TTGGACTATGTTGTCCCACCAGCACAAAGCTGAGTCCACGAAAGAGTGGGTAGCAAATTTGACTTTCTGATCTTCTCGGCACTCGCTGATATTTAAAACAGCTTCCATCTCTCTCACCCATCGGTGAGCAGCAGCAGCAGTGCCATTACCATCAAAAGTAGGGGGCTTGCATCGCTGAAACGCCCCATAGTTACAGCCTCGTGCCGCCTCCGGCGTAGGCTCTTCCTCTTCTTCTTCCTCTTCGTCATCGGAGAGAACCGTTTCAGTCCCGGGTCGTCTCCTTTCGCCCGAAGGTCTACCCCTTTCCCTTCTCTCCTCATCTCTAACAGCCTTTATAACTTCGGTCACCACAGACGGTAGGATCGTCTGCATGACCTGATGCACTTCCTCCACGACCGCCTCTCTCATCGAGGCCCTCTGATTAGCATTCTCGTCACCGCCCTCAGGATGAGGGGTCACATGTTCTTCGTGAACTACCCTTTCGGCCCTTGCCCTTCCTCTCGTGACCCGTGGTTCAGCACCACGTCCACCGTCACCTCCACCACGAGAAGCTTTCGAAGATCTTCCACCAGCCATTCTCTAAACACACTGAAAGATTCAAACACTAACACGGTCATTCAAGGAACAGCTCAGTTTATGTCAAGTATAGTAAGTCCCTAATTACAGTGGCCAGTTGTGATTAGCCACTTACTTTACTCTTCATACTCCGAGCATTACCTATCCTGACTACATCAGTATCTAAATCTACCCGCAACACATAAACCATATATCATGCGCACATAAACCGGTTAACTTTACAAAAACATACCTGATGGCACGCAGCTACTCAGATTGGCATCCCATTCCCTTTCCGTCCCATTCTCAGTTTAAGATTAGGTTTTTGAAAATATTTACCCAATTCACTTAAACTTTGGCTCTGATACCAACTTGTAAGGCCCGTTCCCGGGACGCTTACAGTTGGTCATTCATCGCACGTAAAACATGCATTACATTTTTCCTTTCATAAAAAGCTGTAGCGGAAACATTAAAACATAATTTCATTTCATCAAAATACTTTTGCACATCAGTACAATCGTTCCTTTAACATTATCATGTTACATTTATTACAAAAACATTAAACATAAAGGTGCCATCCAAAATACGCTGAGTAGCCGCCCCGTGCCATCCTCAGCAACATACCTACCAACTGGAAACACATCAAAGTCAGCGTTGCTGAGTGAGTTCTAGTTTTATAATAAAACTTACTTTTCTTTCGTAAAACCTTTCTTTACTTTCTTTAAATAAAACATTCGTTACATACATGCGTTCACACATCATACGTACATACAGATAATATCATTATTATCTTCATCATTACATTCATTACATTCATCATTCATTATTATCTTTCACTTCTTTCTAGATCCTGTCAGACTTTACCCTCTTCATGGCACACAGCCACGATTACTGAGGTCGAATGGCAAGGATCCCATTTCATACATTATTAGGATCATTCGTTAATGTTCATTTCATACGTTCATTCTTTCATTCACCTCTTTACTCATTACCCTTCCTTACTCGAATCTTGTCTCATGCAATATCCCCGACTCATGCTCGAAAGCTGATGCTGTGCCGGGACCTGCTCACAAGCCCCCGACTCATGTCCGAAGACTGACACAACACCGGGATACGCGACAAAGATCCCATACGAGTCAATCACAGGGATTGAACTCCATCCAGGGCTGTTGCAACACCAAGTCGCTCACCTCATTAGCCACCTCAATGAATGTACGCTATCCGAGTCTTTTGCACCCCTAGGCTGCTCACCTCATTGCCCATCACGATAGCAAGCTATCCGAGTCTTTTGCAACAACAAGGTTGCTCACCCCAAGGCAACATCACGATAGCACGTACTCGAGTCTTTTGCAACGACCGGGTTGCTCACCTCATACATATGCATGGCTTCATGCTACACCCCCGGAGTTATGCGTAACCCGGGTAACCATCATACATCACACCCCCAACATTATGGGTACTACACCCCCACCGAAGTGGGTACATCACCCCCACCGAAGTGGGTACATCACCCCCACCGAAGTGGGTACATCACCCCCACCGAAGTGGGTACATCACCCCCACCGAAGTGGGTACATCACCCCCACCGAAGTGGGTACATCATCGAAGGTCAGTCACAAAGACTGGAACCCTTGCGTGCACACTATAGACTAGCTGAACCTCTCACGGTTGAGCCTAAGCCATTAGAGCCGTGCACTTCACTTCGCTTCACATACATACCTCACACGATTTCATTCATTCATTAATGCATGCATTCATTCATTACGTTCCTCTTTCCTTTATCTTTCACTTTACGTTACATAATACTTTCATTTCATTCATTAACGTTCAACGCAAAGCCATAGAAAGATAATCATACATAGCAAGGAACACAACATAAACATAGACATACGGCATCATCATACATACGCATCAATCATACATCACATCACGCACATCATACATACTATGCAACACACGCACCGCCATGCCTAACATAACACATAACATCATGCATATTACCATCATCTCCATCAACATTATCATCATAATCTCATCATCATGCGTCACCTTATACCGTCCATGCCCTTCACATCGTCGAGGAATTCCATCTCGGTTATCATTTCTGAACACTTAGGTGAATGGGCATCTATGCGAATGGACTATGGGCGAATGGACCTCTATGCGAATGGACTCCCAGTCGCATAGCTTTCGTGCGTATGGCCTTCAGTCGCATGACTTCAGGCGTATGGACTTCAGTCGCATACTCTTCATGCGAATGAACCTCAATCGCATGGCCTCCAGGCGCATGGACTTCAGTCGCATAACCTCCGTGCGAATGAACCTCAGTCGCACCATCCTTCAATCGCATGACTCCCAAGCACATGAACTCCAATCGCATGACCATCATGCGTATGGACCTCAGTCGCATAGCAAACGTGCGTATGGACCTCAGTCGCACTTCAATCGGCCGAATGGCCTCCAGTCGCCCTCCAGTCGGTCGCCTAGCCCTAGCTGGTGCAGAGTGCAGTTAGGTCGACTGCAGCCGCGGGTTTTCGACCTCCAACCCCTTCCAAACCTCTTTTAAGCTCAAATCAACCCTTCTAAAGGTTAGGGAATCATACCATGACCTCATACAAGCATAACCAAGCAAGAAATCGAGCCTCTAACGCATCATACATATACATACATACATCAAAACGGGTTTTCACCCAAAAACTCGAAAATAGGTTTTTGGATGTGTTCCAGCCCCAAAATTAGTTGAAAACGTGTAAAAGAAGGGTCGTAGAACTCACCTTAACGATCCCGTCGAGTAGAGCTTCGATTTGACTCGCTCCTCGTCGATTTTGGCTACTCGAACCAACCCGGGCCAACACTTCCTCTCTTTTCTCTTCTTTCTCTCTTCTCCTCCCTTGGCTGAAAAAAATGGGGAGAATGGGAGTGTTTTTCCCCCTTTTATACTCCCGTGCATAGAAGTTTCTCTCGTTGGCGAGTTTGGTCCCTCGACTTTGGACTTTATTTCTTTTTCTTCTCTCGTCGGCTACAAAGGAAATTTCCGGGTGTTACACCCCAACCCACCGAAACTCCCCACTGCCATCCACCGTTTCCATTGGTGACCCTCTCGGAACATCGTTATCGTCTCCAACGGCTTCGATCATCAACCGCAACAACCCGTTCGGTATGATTCTCTTTTGTTACGTCTATGTTGTTCGGTTTCGTGTACGGTTTTCCCTTCGCTCATGACTTGCGATCATAGTGGTGCCGGTTTCGGATTATCATGTTGTGTGTGTTTCGGCTATATGTATGTGCTGTGTATGTGCATGGTATCGCAGGTATGTGTGTGTGCATGGTTTCGCAGGTATGTGCGTGTATGTGTGGGGTATGGGAAGTGGGCGCATGGGAGGTGATGCGCCCATGTGAACATGATTAAGGATCTAGGCGTTTGGGCATGTGTTGATGTGAACTTGGCTGCATGTAGGCGCATGGGGTGCACCATGCGCCCATGCGTGTGTTTTGTATGTGTTATTGGTGGTTTAGGCGCATGCATGGGATGAAAGTGTTTGAGAGCATGGATCATTGTAGTGGGCGCATGGGATGAAAGTGTTGGGCGCATGTATGTATTAATATATATTTACTTTCTGGTGTGTGTTTATTATACTCTGAGTGTGTTATATACATGGTGTGAGTTGATGTGTAAATGATATGGGATTAGTAGGCTTTGGGAAGTCTAGACTGTGTGTTACTAAACGTATGGGTTCAGTTATAAAACGTCTTATAATTAATTATATGTATATAGAGTACTTAGATATATATTTCGGGTTGTACATGAAAATGTGGTTATATGCTTGTGTGAGTTTGGGTATGCTTGCGTTTGTTTGTGTATGGGGAGTTCGCCGATTAACCGACACCGTAACCGAGACGTCAAACGTGACATCCGTACCTTCCTTATATTTATATTCAGCAATTAATATTAATAATGTAAATTAATATTAACTCAGGTTAATTGGAACCCGATCCTTTGTGCTTACACTTACTTATTGCAACGCATTCGAGGTGAGTCTTCACGGCCCCTATTTTACATTACTTTCCTTTTGGGGGAGAAAACATGCAAACTTTATTTATAAATGGTTTCTAGTATTATTGTTTATCGCCTGTTACGTTAGTGCAAACATACTTAAAAGTCCTTACATTCTCGAACCGTTAGTAATGTGTAGCGAGGTAATTCTGAGTAGTACTACTGGGTTTGACAAACCCCGCCCGGGCTAGTCGCGCTAGCTTGATTGGAGGTCAAACAGGTGCGTTATTGACCTAACATTTGTCACTGTCTGGGTTAGACGTGACGGGAAGGCAACAAACATACAAACAGTCAGCTTCGGTTTGAAACGCTAACTAACTTGATTATAGGCTAGCTACCTATCGATATGCTTTAATTACTTTACCATTCGAACAGTTACAAACATTTTCATTTGTTATTAAACCTGTGAACTCACCAACTTTATGTTGACACACTTTAGCATGTTTTCTCAGGTCATAGGAATGCTTAAGCTCATGTTGCACAATTAGAGAACGCACTCAGGACATGCATCATCAAACTCACTTATTTTGCTTTGAACATTTTTATTTTGGCATAACTTTGGAAACTTTTAGTATTGGTTTACATTCGTCTTTACGCTTCCGCACTGATGTTTATTTCGTTTATGACTACTCTGATTTAAAGTTCAAACGTTTATTCAAGTTCATATAGTGTCGTTTGATATGACCCTGTCTGAGATCCTGGTTTGTCACACGCCTCGCGGTAAAACCCCGCACGTGGAATTTGAGGGTGTGACATGATGTATGCATGAACTTTACTTTGTAACAAAATTATTAGTGAATACAATAAGCATTACAAAGTGCTTTTTGTGTTTGGTTCTTTATTGTTTATCCTTCTTTTGCTTCTTGTGTTGTTATTCATGTATCACTAAGAATTTAAGTGTCCACACCCTATATTGCATAGATTTTTCTTTGGTAGTTTTGGATATTGATATGGTATGGTAGACAGATCATGTTCAAGGACCTACATGTGGTATCAAAGCTTTGGCTCTTGATTCTTAATCTATCAAGGTGTTTCTAATCCATATGGTATGTATTTAGTGCAAGCTCATTTGTTTTGATGTTGTTTGAAGTCTTGGTACCAGTACATTGATATTCAAAAGAAGATTCAAGCTTGTTGGCATCATTTGGTTATTTTCAGATCATTTCTAGCATTCCAAGTTATATACATGATTGGTTTTTTCTTAAAGATGGACGATCTTTTTTATTTATTCTGATTTTTTATTCTTGCATTTCTGAGTGGTGTTTTTTATTATTGAAAAACAACACTTGAATATTTGAAGAATGTCTTTGCCCATCAAAAGTTTGACTAGGGGACGTTGAAACTATAAATATTATATCGAAACTGTCTCCGCTACATTAAAAATTCTTTGTTTGTACTTGTTATCTCCATTGAAAGGTATAATAGAAAGTTTAAATTTATTTTATTTGTATCAAAAGTTTGATCAATGGAAAGTATATACTCTACTAACCAACCCTATATCAAAAGTTTAAGTTTTGATTGAATTGCTTCATTGAAAGTTCAAACTTAAAATTTTCTATTTTGTACTTGTGATATGTTTAGACTCGATTGTTTTAATCATAAGTTCAATGCATCGAATGTTTTAAGTTTCAATTGAAGAGTGTTCATCAAAAGTGTTAACAATTTTGATTGATGCTGATTATTGAAAGTATGTTTTGTACATCGAAAGTTCCTATTATTCATTAGTTGAACTCTTTATAAATTTCGATCATGTAAAGTTCTAACAATGACACTAGCTACGAGAATAAGCCACCTGCACTTGTGGCTACACTGGTCTTTGAGGACAAAAAACGACATGAAATCATTCTTTAACTTCAATGACCATAGCTTATGGACATCCATTGAAGAAGGACCACACTATCCATACCATAAAGCCGTTGATAGAGATCATTCCAAGTTATACAATATGTAGTTATATGGCAAGCAAAATATTCTGACTAAGGAAGGACATGGTATGTAAGTGATGAAGATCCACCAACTCTTTCCTATAATCCTTTTGTTGGATGTGCTACTCTAGGATGATACATGGGATGATACATGTCTAGTATACGAAAACCACTCTTGAACTTCTTACAATAACAATCTCTCAGCTATCCATAAATACAATAAACTAACTAAATAAGCTTACTTAGGGTAATCTTTATTTCAAGTTACTACAAGTTGCAAGATTAACCCACCTACTTTACAATGTGAGTTCATAGCCCCCTTTTTCATTTGTATTTTAAGGGTGGAAACACGCTCTATATATTAGAATGGGAAAACAAATTCTAGAGTCAAAAACTAGTCTTTTGAAACTCAATTACAAACTTTCTAATACTAGTAAAGTTAAATTGATTATACATGTTATGTTCTATAACACTTTTTACTATAAAGGTCCTCTATTTTTCTAAAATCTACACAACCATAGACTTCAAGGGAGTCATGAGAGCATGTAGAGAAATCTATTGACTTGACAAGCCCATTTAGTACTCAGGTTTATCAATCCCAAACGTCTTATAAGTCAAAGTAATATTTTTTGAGTTGGAAGGAGCTGGATGTTTAGAAACTACATACTAAAGAAACATACTGTTGGAGCTGTACAAGATAGTCTATATTATCAACACAGTCAAAGTCAACAAAAGTCAACATGACGGTCAAAGTCAACGCGAAAGTCAAACCCGACACGTTCGAGACGAAGAACCGAGACGAGACGTTGAAGATTTAGATGACTAGGAGTTTTATTGTAATAAATATATTTTGTGAGAACAAAATATATTTTATCTAGTTTTAGTCATTTTTTATGTTTAATATGTAATTTCTATTAATTAGCCTAAGTCTAGGGAGTGCAATTAGTGAATATTAGTCTAGACTATAAATAGGTTAATGACAATTAGGTTTTGTTAATAGTTGTATGACCAATAGATTGAGGGATTACTTGTAAAGATATTATTAGCAATCTAATTGAAGATCAAAAGGGTATTGATTGTGATTATCATTGTTTGATCCATAATCTTCATGATTTGATTCAAGTGTGATTATCCTGGATTTACAATTTGATATCAAAGCCATTTTCGATCAAATTTATTGAAGATTGAAGATTTTTAGAGAGAGAAATTGGGGTTTTTTGTTCAATATCAATATTTCATCAATTCCGGATCAAATTTGGCGTATTTGATATGGAATTTGATTGAATTTTGCTTGTGATTAGTTGGGAAAGCTCTGTTAATCATCAGATCTCAAATCCATTGAGATTTAGACGATTTCAGATTGATTTCGTGTTGAAAAAGTCTTCCAGATTCATCCAGCGAAACTACATATTCATCCAGCGAAACTGCATTCTCTTTCAGTGAAACTACAAGTGTTATACACTTTGTAGTTAGTTTCTGCATCTCAGCGAAAGTAGGAATCTTGAACGAAAGTTCAACAGTGCTTGTATGCAAAGCGAAATTGTTGTCGAAAGTATCATTGAACGAAAGTTCAAGCTTGTTTCGTGCGAAATTGCTTATTTTCATATTTTTGAGAAAAATATTTTTGGGGCGTTTAATTGTTTAAACAAAATAAAAATAAAAATGGCTTTTGCAGAAATATTTAAATCCTTCGAATCTGATAATCTCACAATTGCACAATGTCAGTTTGATAATTTTGAAGCTTAAAAGAATGAAACGATGTCTGATTTTGTTGATCGTTTTCTGTTGGTGGCAAGTAATCTGAAGAAGTTTGATGCCCAATTGGGAAATCATGAACAAGTTCTGAGATTGCTTGATTCCCTCCCATTAGAATGGAGCTCACACGGCAAGTCGATTAAACGAGATAGAGGCTTTTGGGATTACAAACTGATGGAGGTGATCAACAAACTGAAAGAGATTGAGTTGGATATCAAACATCGTGAGTACTATGAAGTGACATATATAACTCCAAAGATCACTTCAAAATCCAAAGAGAAACCACAAGAGAGATCAGATTCTAACACCAATTTCGAAGATTTACCGAAACCTAGAATTGAAGAGGTACAAGGGGAGCTTAAGCAGTCATCAATGGGTAAAGGTGGAGCTGAGTTGAATGATGCAGTTTGTGATGCTGATAAGGAAGAGGAATGGAAGCGAAATACCAGGGATTGCAACTGCGAGAAGGCTCTTACTGCTCTAAGAGTCATCCTGGATCTTCCATACGAGTCAGTTCAGGATATGTGTTCTTCTGCTTGCAAAATTCATTTATTTGGTATGTATAAAGCTAATAGGTTACTTTTAGATAACCAAAAGGAATTAACCACCATAAACGCAAAACTTAAAAAGAATGAAGCCAAGTATTTCATAAAATTAAATGAAGCTTTAAAAGAACGATCATTTAAAATGAACTCTTCTTGAAAGAAATGTTGAAATTAATCTTTTAAACGAAAGAGACATGTTGGATCTAGAGAGGCTGTTGCAACCAAAACCATGTCACTTAGAAGATTTTGAGTACAACATACAGAGGACTTCTGAAGCCAAGTGTGGGACTTCCGAAGGAAGAAGGAGCTCTTCCGAAGTCTAAGTGTAAAATACACTTCCGAAGGAAAACTCCAACTTCCGAAGATAAAGAAGTTACTTCCGAAGAATCAAGACTTAAAGACAAAGTTCTAAAGTCAACTTCCAAAGTATAAAGAAGTCCTCAAAGCCTCGGAAGCATAGACGCATCTTCCGAAGTATAAGTGGCTTCGGAAGAACTTGTTCTTCCGAAGCCAGTTAACCTTCGGAAGACACTTCTATTATCCAGTAGACATAAGTATGGTCTGTCTGACAGTCTGCTGCAAATCTCTGAGATACTGCATGGTGTTTTCTTAAAAGCCATGTAGTTGACCATACTTTAATCTACTGTATACCTTTTTATGTTAAGTACAGTAGCCATCTTTAGTTGGTGACAAAAGGTAAGTCATGGACATGTCATGACTACCATATCTTAGATAATACTTTATCTAAGATACCTTAACTATAGCATTGTAGTATATGCTTTAGGCGTAGGTTTCCAGCTGGTATCAAGTATAACCGGCTGTAGGATCTAGTATATATAGTTTCTCATTGTAACTCTTGTAATATGCTTGTAAGTGTCTTGTAATCTTGAGTTGAGAAGTAATATATACAAGTACCTTGAAAATACTTCTGCTTGTTCCCTTGATTACTTATAATATTATTATCAACTCTTGTTAAAGGCATTGCTTCATCTTGTTTGAGTGATATCATAAGTGAGTTTGAGAGAATTACAAGTGTTAAGTGACAAAACCCGATCCTGTAATTGGTATAAGAGCATTTTAGGCTCTTGATTGTGAGATCTTACCATCCTAATCAACCAGTTTTTCACTCCTCCTTATACCTCACTCAAAATGGCCCTCATTAAATCTGAAGTTGAAATGGGAACGATGACCAAAGCTCCCATCATCGACCCTGAAAACTTCAGGTCTTGGAGCAGAAGAATGGAAGGCTTCATCAGATACCAGGATAGCAAGATGTGGCAGTCCATCGTTAATGGCCCGTACAAGCCAAAAGTTGGTGGTGGAAACGGTGCCATGATCGAGAAGGCCGTTGAAGACTACTCCGATGAAGACAGGAAGAAGCTTGACATAGACAGCAATGCTATGACTGTTCTCATGACTGCAATCCCAAACTCCATCATGGTGGGGTTTGAGCATTGTAAGTCAGCCAAAGAACTCTTTGATGCACTTGCTCAAATGTACTCAAGCTCTAATGATTCAAAGAAGGACTCACTGAAGCAGCAGTTTGAGAACTTTACCTATGTTGCTGGAGAAACTTTTAGCCAGCAATATTTCAGGTATATGGATCTTATCTCCTCCCTCCAATCTGTGGGAATCACTCAAGAACTTAGAGACCTTACCAGAAAGTTCATGAGTGCTCTACCCAATGAGTGGACTTTCTACTGTGTCTCCATTAAGAGAACAGAGAATTTAAACACACTCACCATGACCGAACTCTATGGGATCCTTGATGGATACCGTTTGGAAATGGAAAGTAAGAAGGGTCACTAAGCAAGCAGACCCTTGAGCCTTCCTGCTAGCAACGCTTTAATGGTTGCTGAAGGCTCAGGTATCTCCCAGTCTCAGCAGTACCTGTCATACTCCCAGCAGCCATCTTGTTCATCTGGGCCTTAAATCACATTCCCTGAGACTCCAAGGTCTCATCAAGCTCAGCAAAGCTCCTTTCAGGAGGGCTGTGCGTTTGTCTCAGGGAGTGGACACTCCAATGATCATCAATTCTGCATTGATGATCTTGAGTGCTTCAGTCCAGATGACATAGAGTATGTGGACATTGTCAAGCAAATGGCTCTTCTAACCTACAGAGCAAAGAAGTTCTTTAAGAGAACTGGAAGGCAATTCCCTCAAAACCCAATCACTAGCAAGTTTGGGTTTGACAAAAGCAAGGCTAAATGTTACAACTGTAACCAGCTTGGACATTTTGCAAGGGAATGCAAGGCTCCCAAATCCAACCCGGGAACCTCACAGGCCTCCACACATCCTTCCACACCAAAGCCCAACGGGAAGTCAACTGAAACAACAGCTATGGCTCAAGAAGTTGACTGGAGCTTTATGGTTCAAGATGTGACTCCTGCTCAAGCACTCATGGCAGGAACAGATGAAAACAAGGTATATGAACATCTCTGTACCCCTGCTTGTATTGCTAAGGTTAAATTGTACCAGGACTACAATATGGAAATTAAATCCGATATTGAGTCTTTAAATGTGCTAAAATCTGACTTTAAAAGAGCTGAATCTGACTACCAAAAGAAAATTGAGGAGTTAGAGAAAACTGTATCTCTTTTAAAACATGAACACACCAACTACAAGACTCAAATCAAGGATTTAATATCCAAATTGACTGAGGCTCAAGCCCAGCTTGTCACAGCTGAGGCTCAAGCCAGGAAGTATGCTATTTCCGAGCAAAACTTCCAAGCCATACTTGCATCATCCTCTCACTCCAAACTTTGTTATCAAAACAAAAGTGGGTTGGGAACTAATGAAATTGCTCCACCACACTCTTATGAGTCTATAAGATAGCCAAGGTGTGGTACTAAAGAGCAAGAGGTTCCATCTGTTGACCCACCTTGTAAAGAGTCAAAGAATGATGCAACTGTGGAGACCATGACCATCACAGGGAAGGAACAGGTAATTGTGCCCTCCCCGGCCAATGATGATCAAACCCTGACCACCAAAGCCAGAAGAAGCAGGGCTAAAGCAGCCAGAAAAACTGCCAAGAAGGTGGTTGAATCCAAGCTGAAGATAGACCCAAAGCAAAGGGTTTATTCATATCAGTAGGATTTCAGGTGGTTGGACCTTCTGATTCAGGAAAGGAGTATAGTACCAGTACTCCTATCCTACCAAAGGATCAGAAGTTAAAGGGAAAGGTTGCTGATGAGGAGAAAAAGAACAAAAACAGCAACCCTCTAATTCCCAGAAAATTAACATTGCATGCATAATATGTGGTCTGCAAAACCACATGGCTAAAGATTGTTACTACAATCCTGCTAGCACACATTGTGCAAATAATGTTAAAAGAGAAGGAGTCAGGGAAGGTTTCACATTTGGACCATATCAAATGGTTCAAGTGATGAAAAAGGGAAAGCTTGTTTCCGAAGCAAGGCTTCTCTCGAAAGAAAACTCTTCTTCCGAAAGGAAAAAGGCTTCGGAAGTGAAAGCTGCAAAGACTCACAAAAGAGTCCCCTTCAAACCATCCCAGAAGAAGACTGCTTCGGAAGAAAAGGTGGTGAAGGTCTCTTCCGAAAAGAAAGAAGCTTCGGAAGAATGCCAAGCTACAAAAGCTTCATCAAGCTCATCTTCTATGATCAACCAAGGGATGGAATGGAAGATCAAGGAAGATGATGTAGCCCAAACCTCTTCTTCAAAGACATCTATTGAACCCCTATGCATAAATTTTGGTTCAATCATGTCATTCTTATTGGAAGAACCCAAGACCAACAAGGCTTGGGTTTCCAATCAAAACTAATTATCTCACCTTATGTGCAGGGACATCCATATGACAAGAATAACAACATTTGGATTGTAGATAGTGATGCTCCAGACACATGACAGGAAACAGATCTCTCCTTCAACAATTTCAACATTATGATGGAGGTCCTGTCCAGTTTGGAGGTGAGGCCGGAGGATATATTTCTGGCAGAGGAAGTATATCCAATGGAAAGTTAAAAGTTGACAAAGTTAATTTTGTCAAACAGCTTGAACACAATCTGTTAAGTGTTTCTCAGTTTTGTGATCAAAAGCATCAAATGCTTTTCACAGAACATGAGTGCATCATCCTCAAACCTGGGATGACAATTCCTCAGGAATTGGTGCTTCTTAGATCTCCCAGGAGAGGGGATATGTACAAGCTTGATATGAACAATGCTTCCCCAATGGGAGAAGTATCATGCTTTCTTTCCAAAGCTGATAGTGATGAGTCAACACTATGGCATAAACGAATGTGTCATGTCAATTTTAAGACAATGAATAAATTGGCTAAAAATAACTTGGTACATGGTTTGCCTAAAAAGGAATTTTTCTGCAAAGATAACTGTGTTGCTTGCCTGAAAGGGAAACAACACAGGTCTTCTCATAAATCCAAAGTTGTTAACTCTATCACTACTCCATTACACTTATTGCACATGGATCTATTTGGTCCCACAAGTATAATGAGCATTGGAAGGAAATCATATTGCCTTGTGGTAGTTGATGATTTTACTAGATTTACATGGGTATTCTTTTTAAGAACTAAAGATGAAACTGCTGAAACTTTAAAATCTTTTATTCTTAAAATAGAAAATCAAGTTGATCACAAGGTTAAAATAATTAGAAGTGATCAAGGGACTGAGTTTAAGAACTTTGTTCTTGACTCATTTTGTAACTCAAAAGGGATTGCCAGACAATACAGTGCTCCTAGAACTCCTCAACAAAATGGTGTTGCTGAGAGGAGAAATAGGACACTTATTGAGGCTGCTCGGACTATGTTAGCTGATTCAAAGCTGCCTCTAACATTCTGGGCAGAGGCAGTCAGCACTGCATGCTATGTGCAGAACAGAGTTCTTGTAGTAAAGCCACATGGAAAGACCCCTTATGAGTTATGGAACAAGAGGCCACCGTTCATTGGCTTTCTAAGGTCCTTTGGCAGCAGGTGTACCATACTTAACACAAAAGACAATTTGGCAAAATTTGCTGAAAAGTCAGATGATGCTATCTTTGTTGGATATTCCTCCTATTCTAAAGCATACAGGGTTTATAATATTAAAAACCAACAATTTGAGGAATCCTCCAACATTGTAGTTAATGAGCACACTCCTTGTGTTAGGGGGAATGGCCCTGATCATATTTTTGATTTAGAATTGTTTCCAAACTATTCTAAACCATCTTGTGAGAATGTTTCAGCTGGAACAGGTGCTCAAAGCAATTCTGATGAAGATCAACTGTTTGAGCTTCCCAGACCTGCTCCAAGTTCTCCAAGAGCAACAACAAATCAAGTTCCCACTATTGAAAGATCTGACAGCATAACCATTTCAAGAAATAGTGGAACTTCAACAAGGGATTCACCTGATGATCTTCAAGTCTCCTCAGGTGATCCTGCACAACACCAAGCTGATGGAAGCAGCATTTTGAAGGAACAGGCAACTGTTAATGATGCTTCACAGCAAAGAAATGATGATGTTTCTCTTTCATTCAATCAGTCCTCATTGAATGAGATTGAAACAACAGCTGGACCAAGTATTCAAGCTCCGGAGCAAAATATGTCCAACTTGGACTTGTCTTGCAACTGGAGGTGATTCCAAGACTTAGAATTCACAATACTCATCCAGCTGAAAACATCATAGGGGAAGTCTCTGAGGGGTGAGAACAAGGGGACAAACTCACAATGGGAATGTCTGCTTGTACTCATGCTTCTTATCCCAAATGGAACCCAAGAAGGTGGAAGATGCCTTGAAAGATAGTAGCTGGGTTGAATCAATGCAAGAGGAGCTGCTTCAATTCAAAAGACAAAAGGTTTGGAACCTATGTCCGCTACCATCTGGTCAAGTACCTATAGGCACCAAGTGGGTATTCAGAAACAAAAGAGATGACAGAGGCTTGATTATCAAGAACAAGGCAAGACTGGTGGTTCAAGGATACACTCAAGAGGAAGGAATTGATTATACTGATGTCTTTGCACCTTTGCAAGACTTGAGGCAGTTAGGATCTTCCTTGCTTATGCTGCATCCAAGAATTTCACTGTCTACCAGCTTGATGTCAAGTGTGCCTTTCTATATGGGGATATATAGGGAAGTCTACGTATGCCAGCCTCCAGGATTTGAAGACCCACACAGCACCCAAACTATGTGTGCAAGTTGGATAAAGCTCTATATGGGCTGCACCAAGCACCTAGGCTGTGGTATGAGACATTGTCTCAATTTCTTCTGAAGAATGGTTATACTAGAGGTACCATTGACAAGACTCTCTTCATCAGAAAGTCTGGGAAAGACATTTTGCTAGTTCAAGTCTATGTTGATGACATCATATTTGGTTCCTCAAATGACCAAATGTGCAAAGACTTTGAGAGCATTATGAAGAAGAAGTTCGAGATGAGTTCTATGGGAAAAAATGACTTTTTCCTTGGAATTCAGGTAAAGCAACTGAAGGAAGGGTTCTTCATCAATCAATCTAAGTATGTCAATGATATCTTAGAAAGATTTGATATGAAGGATTGTAAAGCAGCAAAGACACCCATACCCAGAACCATGATTTATGCCCTGATTCTGAGGGGGAGGATACTGATCAACATCAGTATAGAGCAATCATTGGTTCTCTGATGTATCTCACAGCAAGTAGACCTGATATCATGTTTGCAACTTGCATTTGTGCAAGATATCAGGCTGCTCCAAAGGTGTCTCACCTAATTGCTGTCAAGAGAATCCTCAGATACCTCAAAGGAGCACCTAAGTTAGGTCTCTGGTATCCAAGAAATAGTGATTTTAATCTCTATGGTTACTCTGATAGTGATTATGGTGGCTGCAACATCAACAAGAAATCAACATCAGGTGGATGTCAATTTCTTGGTGGAAGGATCATCTCATGGCAATGCAAAAAGCAATCTTGTGTCTCTACATCATCAACTGCTGAAGCTGAATACATTGCTGCTGCAAAGTTGCTGTGCTCAGCTGCTGTGGATTCAAACCAGATGATTGACTATGGATTCAACTTCATGAGCACTCCTATCCACATTGACAACAACAGTGCTATATCCATCCTGAAAATCCAGTGAAGCACTCTAAGACAAAGCACATTGATATCAGGTATCATTTCATTAGAGATATTCATGAGAAAAATCTTATAAAACTAATCAAAGTTGATTCAAATGAACAATATGCTGATTTGTTCACCAAAGCATTTGATGAACAAAGATTTAATATCTCATTACAGCTATTGGGATGATAAACATTGATTAGTTAATCTCAATTGAAAACCTTTTTAATGTGTAAAGTCTTATGTCAATACAATCTAAGCCCTGTTACAAAAGATCCTTTCTTATTTATCTAAGTATAAGTTCTTCCGAAGAGAAATTAGCCCTCGGAAGATATCTAGCATAACTTCCGAAGCAAATTTCTCATAGGATAATTTTTCTTCTCGGAAGAGTACTAAGTCTCGGAAGAAGCGATTGAGTTCACCTCAGATCTACTTCCGAAGCACTTAATACATTCCACCAGAAAGCAACATGTGTTTTCGGAAGTACGCAATTTACCTTCGGAAGTACATTTGCCTTCGGAAGAACATTACCCTTCGGAAATACTTTATGCTCGGAAGAAAGATTTTACTGTTTGTACCGGAAATCTTTTGGGCCCCACTCTGTAAAAAGTAAAGATTTTGTTAATGATGTTCGGATTATTTAAATTGTCTAACCTTACCATCCCTGTCACGTCATCCACTGAACCCTCACATCATCTTATCCAAACCACCCTTTTAAACGCCATTTCACCCATTTTAAATACTTCCGGTAATCACTTACACTCTTTTTACCAAATTCACTGCCTAAAAGCTTTCTTCTTCTCCAATTACCTTACTCAGAACTTTTCTACTGCTATCTTTTCTCAAATGGCCTTAAACCCTCAGCACAACCAGGTCGCACTCCTTGACTCGTCAAGGGATGCTGACTTCTCTGATATCATTCTTCTTAGCCCATCTTCATACTACACAGCCTTGACCGATAAACCCTACCATCTACTCCAACCAAATGTCCGAATTTTGGGACATGGTCGGATTGAAACCCTAAACGGGGTTCGTGCTATTAGGTCAAGTGTTTGTGGCTAAGAGTTGGTCATCACTGAACAGATCATCAGGGAGCATCTTGAGCTCCATGATGAAGGCGCACCGACGGAATTCCCCAAATTGACTTAGATAGTCTTATCTCCAAATGGGATACGGTGGAGATGTAAGCAGGTCAACGGTACAAATTCAACTTCTCCTACAAGTGGAAGTTCCTGTGCATGTAGTTCTTCACTGTCTATCTAACAAATCCGGGGGATGGGATCAAATCCCCTATGAACTCGGGTGCTTAGTTCACGGGTTTGGTACAAGGCCTTCGCTTCAACTACTCAAGGTTGTGCTGACTAAACCTTATGGGAAATCTAGCAAAGGGACACATCTTTATGTATCCCAGATTTCTCCAGCACATAATCAACTGCCGAGCTAGATCAGAAGCTTGTCTGTGCAGCTGCTTGTCTTCTCCCCAAATGAGGCCGACCATCTTCAAAGTCTTGAAAGAGAGTGTCTTCTACCAACTACACTGGAAGGGATACCGCACTACTTCCAGGTATGATTGAGCCAACGGCTCCTGGTGACATCCCTGTTAACCCCACAGGTGATGAACCCACACCAGCAACTACCCTCACCATTCCAAATCTACCTTCTCCTCCCATCACTGTCACCTACCAGAGACGTACCAAACGAACCCTTGCTCAATCTACTCTGATTGAACAAGTCCCTCCTCTTCAAACCAAAAAGGATAGAGTGGAACTAGTGGCGCCCACTCAGCCAGAGGTCCACCAATCCTTCACTATTGACCTCAATATGGGTCTTGAGTCTCCTCAGTCTCAGACCCATGAGCCCAAAACCCCAGCTGATAGCCCTAAGGGTGAGTCTCTATACTCCCCTGAGCAGCCACAAAGGGACAGCTCAATGCCTTTTGACATTGATCAAAGTCCCGGGTCCTTAGGTCTTCATTCCTTTTCTTTCACTGACCTATTGACCGGAGCTGGTGAAAAGACTATGTCTCTCAAAGGTATGAAGTTGATCCACTACACCCTATTAAGGATCAACAGAGCCTAGAGAAACCTCTTGTCTCTAGCCCACACCAGCAAAGCCCTACTGAGGTGAGTCCCACTGATGTGGAGGGGACTCATGTAGATTCAGCTGCCACTACTGAAGGAGCCTCAATGGATCCTCAGGACAGTGGTAACGACAGTCAGACTGAATCTACGGCAACCATGCCCTATGATGCCTCTGAAAAAGACATCATTGTGCAAGGGAAACCAGGGTGCCAAGAAACCACATCTGCTGGTGAGGATGAACATACCAGGTATGTTACCTCATCTCCCCGTGATTCTTCAAAAGAAGATGAGGGAAGTATGCAACTCACCATAAGAGACCTACTTTCTAAAGTCTCAAAGCTTGAATCAAAGGTTAAGACTTTAGAGGATAGGTCTGCCACTCAGCAACTTGAGATTGAAAGTCTCAAGGCCAAACTAGATGAGACACAGATTGAGAGATCTGTTAGGCATGTACCAGTTCAGGTCTCCTTGACCTCTTCCTCTAGCTCATCTACCTCTCAAGATGATGCTACCAAAAAGGGGGAGAATGTTGAGAGACAAAGCCAATGACAGGATACCATCAGTCAAGCTCTTACTTCTTTGAGCTCAAGACAACAAGCTGCCATCTTCCCTGAGCCTCCTCCAGTTGTTTTTCAAGTGGATCAAAGGATGCTTCAGGATCTAAATAGGATCTTCAACAAGTTCCTTTTAGAGTCCCTGATTGAACAACCCAGTCCAGATATGTCTGTGATTTACTTTGGAGCTCAAGAGCTTCAGAGGTTGAATGCACCTCCTACCACTGTTGAGGAAGTTGGTCAACCTAAGGCCCATGTGGAACCTGAGATTGATTTCGAAGGGGAAACTAGGACTGATGGCCCAGCAACTGAAACAGTTGGGACAGAAGGTGTGCTTTCACAGACTTCCGAAGCAAAATTCAAAGCCTCGGAAGAACAAGCACAAACTTCCGAAGCTGAGATTGCTGCTGCGGAAGGACTATTTTCTCTTTCCGATGATCTAATAGTCACAGATGCAATTCTGGAACTTGCATCTGAGGTTAATAGGAAGGACTTGTTGGATTCTGTATGCCCAAGACACATAGAACATTGATGTGGTTAGTACGTTGTGATCCAAGTCGGGTCATACCCAATAACAAGCTTAGCAAACACCAATTAATATTTAATTGATGATATGATCATGCAATTAAATAATTACACCAATTTAGAAAATGGGTTTTCTAAATAAATTATATGTGAGAATGAACAAATTATGAGGATATTTTGTTCATGGATATTATTTGTTATGTTGTTTAAATTAATCAAGCAACATCAAATAATAAAAGTGTGTGTGTGCATATTTTATATAATTAAAGGTTAATTATGTAATTTATAAGTTTAGTCAAATTAAAGAGTTTTAAAAGGGGGAAAACCCTAAAAGGGTTTGAGGATTTCGGCCGCAAGGGGCCTCTCCCCTCTCCTCCTTTTTCTTGTTTTGAAACTAGAAACTCTTGATGAACATACACACATCTGATCTCCTCCTCTTTCTCACATGAAATCGCACAAGAACTCGTATTTCTCTTATGGAAGAGAAGTCATACGGCTGGAACAAAGCCTTTGACATCTTCTTGATGTTTCACGGCTGAAAAGGTTTTCAGCAGGGTTTTTGATGCGTTTTGGGTGTCAAATCCTAGCAAATATGGTGTTTCTTGAAGGCTTGTGGGTATGTACACTTGAGGACACCTATCCTTGGTGTTTTGGCCATCCAAGGACAGCCACTTCTTCAACAAAACGTGATTTTCAGCAGCTCTAATGTCGGTTCTTCAAATCGCCCATAAAGGTAGTTTGTTGATGTTTTTTGGTTGTTTTAGCTTGTTGATAACTAGTTTATTCACATACATATGATCCTATGTCTTTGGGTTTGTTGAAATTAAGTTATGAACATCAATTTTCAGATTAACAAATGGTATTTGTTAAATGTTTATCCGCTGCGTTTTTCTTGTTTAAATGGTTAAACAACATTGTTTTGGTACAACAAACCCAACATTGGCATCAAGAGCCGGTTATGTGGATGATTAGTTTCATGTGTTCTTGTATAATTGGTTATATAAGGGTTAACAACCAATTAAAGGGCTGTTTTGTATTGATTTGATGATACCCCAATCTTTCAAGGTTATATCAAACATGCTAGTGATTAAACCTTGAAAGGAAAGATATCAATTTGGTTGATTGTGTTTTGTTTGGACAAAAGACCCTAGATTTTTGGTTTATGTTGGCTGAAAATTTAGGGTCAATGGGGTTCATTTTGGTTCTTAGTATGATGTATATGGATACATAATTTTAGTGCATAACATAGCCTTGACCATGGTTGTTTTGGGTTTGGTTGATTATGGAATTGTCATGTTGATTGTATTCTTTCTTTATGGGTTGTAATAATTTCTTTTGTGTTTCCATTTGGTTTGTAATTTATTTATTCATTTGGCAATGTAATAAATAGATTAGGAGCTTTTTTTTCCTTTACTAGAAAATATGTATTAGGATGTATATATTTTGTAAAAGAAGATGCTCGGGAAGGAAGCACAAAAGGAAGACACAAAGGATGGACTTGAAGCATTTGGATGCAAGTTCAAGTGGGAGTCTTTGGAGATCTCATCGTTTGTGTTGTGTTGAACCCTTAGGAAAGGACCTTATGACAACACTTGTGATGGCAAACAAGTGTAGTCAACTTAGTGGCTATGGTTATGCACATATGTTTGTATGATTATGCTTGTTTGTTTTATGTTGATTGTTTGATATATGAATATGCTTAACAATCTAAATAAATTATGATAACAAGCTGAATTTTATGGTTCTAAATCATTAAGTAATTAATAAAAGGTTATTAAGAGGATTAATGATTTCAAAATAAAAGAGGTTTTATTAAAAGAGAACCATAGGGTACCATGTATTTGAAAGCATGCAATTACAAGGTACATAGTGTTTTCAAAGTCTAAAATTAATGGAAACTTAAAACCCTTTGGTAACAAGTCTAACACCATCCTTTTACACGACACTCGAATCACTTGGGAACTACTTGTGGGATAAAGGTCACCTAACCACTTGTAGGGAACTTGTGTCCTTGAGGTGAGTCTAACATACTTGTGGGATAAAGGTCACCTAACCGCTTATATGTAAAAACTCACACGTGTGTGTAAGTAGGACGACTTGAATTGGAAACCATGTGCTTAGGGTCACCAAAGCATGGCGTACAATGGTGTTGATGGGATTAAACATGCCGACTAAACATATGATGTTTAACCGATCCCATAAGAACTAGAAGTTGCAATAGGTTGCAATTGTCAACTGTTGACTACCTTGTTAATTTAAATAATGGGATAAAGGTCACCTAACCATCATTTAAATGTAACGTTGGATTCTAGATTTTAATTGTTAATTGTCTATGAGACATTTAAGGGTATTAACGATTAAAATAAATTTATGAGAAATACTAATATGAACTTTGCCAATTTTGTTATAATGACCTCTAACTATAATGCTACCACCCCGATCGTCCCTTCCCTATCACTGAGACCTATTCTCGAGAGGGATAGTCCTAACCATAATTATCTTATGGACTCATTTTGAAACTTGAGAATCGTTCTCAAGAATGAGTAAAGGTCTATGTCCTTGACGATCCCATACCTCACCAACCCACGCTGTTGATGTTATGGCCTTTTGACGATTGAGTTAAGCACACTTAGGATTCTGTGCAAGCATCCGATCTCATGTTGGGAATATGATTCCCAGACTCCAAAAGGGTTTGGAGCCTCATGGGGCACATGACATGTTAATCTAAAAGGGAAATGTTCCTTCCACAAACTTTAATAAGATTGCTTTGAAACGGTTCAAGCACTTTATACATGTCACATGAAAAGACCCAATCAATATCATCTTATATATCCTTAAGATAAAAGCCATATTGATAGCCTCAAGATGCTTTGCTGTCCTGTCTCAAAGTAGTTGGCCAAGGATTTGATCCTTGATTGCCTAACTAAAGGTTTGAGACATTCATAACAAACTGTAATATGAACGGATGGGACAAGAGCATCGGTGAACCTCATGCAATGCTCAAAGCAACCGAGGCGGGAATAAGTAGAGAGGTTCTACCTATTCTCTCAATCAATAACGGAGGCTATAAGAAGTGGCCAATCCCGATCCTAAAGCAATTATTGCTAAAGGAAAGGAATACGTCAAAGCAAAGGTTATAGCGAAACCTCAAAACCTAAGCTTATGAAGCCTAAGGTAACGGAGAACGATCCATGTTTTGAGTATGGAGAGATAGGACTATAAAAAGGGTATTGTCCCTTCTATCTCAAGGAGTTGAAACACAAGAAGGGTTTTGGGCAAACCTCAAATACAATTCCATGATTCATACGCTGTTTTAAAAGCCATTTCTTCAATCACATGGGTATTGGATACCGGATGTGAGACTCATACTTGAAATTGTTGCAAAAGGGTTCAAAAGAAATGTCCGCTTCAAGAAGGGAAACTCTATTTTGAGACCTTCAAATGGTTTGGAAGTTGTTCTCAAAACATTTTGTATGCACCTAGTTTGACTAGGAACATGATTAATGTTTCCTTTTAAAACAATATGATCATGATTCAAAATTTGTAAATAATGGTATTGAGTTTTGAATGATGTATATCATTTTAAGGATATGCCTTTTAATGACATCCATGAATTGGTTCATGGTAGATCATCCTATTATA
This sequence comes from Flaveria ramosissima, assembly GCA_025215565.1. Taxonomy (NCBI): domain Eukaryota; kingdom Viridiplantae; phylum Streptophyta; class Magnoliopsida; order Asterales; family Asteraceae; genus Flaveria; species Flaveria ramosissima. Next base: position 55,926,536 of record CM046029.1, on the reverse strand, counting down.
ACTCATTGATACACATTTAGCATAAAGAAACTTAAAATGGGTTTAAGATATTACTATCTTTGACATTGTCGCCTTGGTCATACTAACCAGAATTAGATTCAAACACTTCAAAAGAATGGTCTTTTGGAAACAAATGAAAATGTTTCATTTGATAAGTATGAACCAAAGACTAATTAGGAATGATGCATTTGGATGCATATGATCCTTTTAAGACAATGTCTAAGACTGGTGAAAGATACTTCATTAATGTTACCGACGATTGCAGTCGCTATTATTGTGTGCACTTGTTGACACATAAGTATGAAGCTTTTGAAATGTTCAAAATCTTCAATAATGAAGTAGAAAATCAACTCCTCATAATTATCTATGCTCTTCATTCTGATAAAGGAGAAACTGAACCCTATTTGGATATGGTTCAACTTATTATGGCTATGAGCTTACCACCTTTATCATTTTGGGTTTTCGCATCGCTCTCTAAGGCTCATATTATAAATATGACCCGGACAAAGAAAGTGTGTATTCATTTAGAATCCAAAGATACTGTATAAGATACCGTTTCTTTGACTCAACGAATCAGAAATATTTATTGCTCCAAAGTCTATGGTTCTTGAAACCAAGTCCTTTATGGAAGGAATGACTTATAGAACTGTGGAACTTGATAAGGATCAAAATCCACAAGGCGATACACATTTGATTGACACTAGTAATCAGCAGGAGGTTGTTGATAAAGGTCAAGAGGTTGATCAACACACACAAAACGTTCACAAATCTGGTAGAGTTAGTATTCCATCTGAAAGATAAGGATATTTCATGAATGGATGCTATGTGGTTATACCCTGTAGGCTAACCATACACCAAGATGTTATGTCCAATTTGGATTGGGACAAATGGCTAGAGGCCATGAACGTAAGGATGCAATTCATGTATAACAACCAAGTTTGGCAATTGGTTGAACCTCCACTTAAACTCCAAATCGGTTGGATACAAGTGGGTTTTCTGGATGAAAACAAATATACATGAAGACTTGAATACTTATAAGTCAAGACTTATAGCATACGGTTTTCATCAAACTCAATTGGTTGATTATGATGAAAGTCTTACGCCCGTGGCAATGCTAAAGGTCGATTAGGATGTTAAGTGCCATAACTGCATATTTTGAATATGAGTTTTGGCTAATGGATGTCAAAACCGCTTTCCTTAATGGACATCTCGTGGAGACTGTCCACATAGTTCAGCATGAAGGTTTTGTCGATCCGTGACATCCCAATAAAGTATACAAGTTAAAATGATAGATCTATGGATTGAAACAAGCATCAAAAGGGTGTGTATATATGAAAGCTAGTGGGAGCAGAAGTATACTCTCAGTGTTGTATGCTGATGACACACTGCTATTTGAAAAATATATTCCAACCTTGGAAGGTGTTAAAACCTTGCTTGGAAAATGTTTTTCATAAAATGATCTCTTTGAAATCACCCATATTTTGGAATAAGGATCTATAAGGATAGATCGAGGTGGTTGATAGGGTCAAACCAAAGTGCATATATAAAATCTTGAAAAGGTTCAAGATGGAAATCTCTTAGAAAGGTATGATACCCTTTCAAAGAGAGACCATGTTGACTACGTCTCAATGTCCAAGCTCATAGGATGAGCAAAATCAAATGAAGGATATCCCATACGCATCTGCTATAGGATCCGTCATTTGTCTCATGATATGCACTAAACCGGACGAGTCATGCTTATCAGGTATGACAAAGTAGATACCAATAGAAATAACCATTTAATGGTTGTTAAAAGTATGTTGATGCACCTCAGTAAGACTAAGGATATGTTTCTAATATACGGATCTGTTTAAAAGGAAGTCCATGTAAAGGGTTACACTGATGCGGGCTCTCAAAACTGATCCATGTGGTAACCTTGAAGTGTTCAAAGCAGGACACGGTAGCATTATTCAGTCTAAAATCCGAATACATAGCCGCTTCATTGGCAGCTTTGGAAGCTGCATGGATAAGCTTGTCCATTGCTTATCTAGGTGTGGTCTCTACCATTCAAGACTCCCTAAAGATCTTTGGTAATTACGTGGGTGGGATTGCTCAAATCAAGGAACCCCGTACTCATCAAAGACTAAGCACCTTGAGCGGAGATTCAACATCATAAGGGATGGAGTTGAAAAGGGTAAAGATATGTGTTCATAAAGTTCATAAAAGATCAAAACATTACGGATCCACTCACGAAGCTCCTTGCGAAGGCAAAGTATGAGGGTCATACTTGTGCCTTAGGACTTCGATATTCTAGTGATTGGAATTGATCTGTTTAGTATTTAATGTATGGAACAATTGTAATTTTGACCTTTTGAGTCGTGTTCCTTTTAGCATGTTTACATCCATGAATATGTTTATTATTCTAAATGTCCGTAGTCGGTCATATTTGTGGGAACAGATATGAATGTAAGACTATTATGAACATGGATTGGTAGATATTTATATGGTATGAATATAGAGCAATTGGTTGCTACCAAGGTTCATAGATATTTGTGGGATGCAAATATTGGACTGACCCGCGTCTCAATTTTACTACATGGAATCTTTAGATTGATCATAAGTAAATTTGAGTAAAGGCGAATATCATTTGGTATCCTCTGACCTGAGATACATATTGGGTTTTGATATTCACCAAGTGTTATACCTTGAGCTAGTTCTTCGCTGCTCTGAAATAATGGTCAGTACATAAGGCTATGTTTGGGTACAACATAAGGTGATTGTGAGAAACGTATGTAGTCAAGATGGAATTTGTTCCTCTTATTCGTTGAGAGCATGATGTCTAAGGCCTGATTAAGTTAAATCAACAAGGAATGATCATTCTGTGTCCTTGGATTTAACATGACATCTGTAACAAAAGGATAGATGATTGATTCACCTAAATCATTTCAAGTTGGATACTTGAAGGGGATGATGTTATTGAATGGCTTTAAGTCACGCGTATTAAGGGTAGTAAACCGTTGTTAGGCGGTATTTACTGCTTGCATCAATCTTCTATGTATCTTGTGCAAGTGGGAGATTGTTGGATTCTGTATGCCCAAGACACATAGAACATTGATGTGGTTAGTACGTTGTGATCCAAGTCGGGTCATACCCAATAACAAGCTTAGCAAACACCAATTAATATTTAATTGATGATATGATCATGCAATTAAATAATTACACCAATTTAGAAAATGGGTTTTCTAAATAAATTATATGTGAGAATGAACAAATTATGAGGATATTTTGTTCATGGATATTATTTGTTATGTTGTTTAAATTAATCAAGCAACATCAAATAATAAAAGTGTGTGTGTGCATATTTTATATAATTAAAGGTTAATTATGTAATTTATAAGTTTAGTCAAATTAAAAGAGTTTTAAAAGGGGGAAAACCCTGAAAAGGGTTAGAGCAATTTCGGCCGCAAGGGGGCCTCTCCCCTCTCCTCCTTTTTCTTGTTTTGCAACTAGAAACTCTTGATGAACATACACACATCTGATCTCCTCCTCTTTCTCACATGAAATCGCACAAGAACTCGTATTTCTCTTATGGAAGAGAAGTCATACGGCTGGAACAAAGCCTTTGACATCTTCTTGATGTTTCACGGCTGAAAAAGATTTTCAGCAGGGTTTTTGATGCGTTTTGGGTGTCAAATCCTAGCAAATATGGTGTTTCTTGAAGGCTTGTGGGTATGTACACTTGAGGACACCTATCCTTGGTGTTTTGGCCATCCAAGGACAGCCACTTCTTCAACAAAACGTGATTTTCAGCAGCTCTAATGTCGGTTCTTCAAATCGCCCATAAAGGTAGTTTGTTGATGTTGTTTTGGTTGTTTTAGCTTGTTGATAACTAGTTTATTCACATACATATGATCCTATGTCTTTGGGTTTGTTGAAATTAAGTTATGAACATAATTTTCAGATTAACAAATGGTATTTGTTAAATGTTTATCCGCTGCGTTTTTCTTGTTTAAATGGTTAAACAACATTGTTTTGGTACAACAAAACCCAACATTGGCATCTAGAGCCGGTTATGTGGATGATTAGTTTCATGTGTTCTTGTATAATTGGTTATATAAGGGTTAACAACCAATTAAAGGGCTGTTTTGTATTGATTTGATGATACCCCAATCTTTCAAGGTTATATCAAACATGCTAGTGATTAAACCTTGAAAGGAAAGATATCAATTTGATTGATTGTGTTTTGTTTGGACAAAAGACCCTAGATTTTTGGTTTATGTTGGCTGAAAATTTAGGGTCAATGGGGTTCATTTTGGTTCTTAGTATGATGTATATGGATACATAATTTTAGTGCATAACATAGCCTTGACCATGGTTGTTTTGGGTTTGGTTGATTATGGAATTGTCATGTTGATTGTATTCTTCTTTATGGGTTGTAATAATTTCTTTTGTGTTTCCATTTGGTTTGTAATTTATTTATTCATTTGGCAATGTAATAAATAGATTAGGAGCTTTTTTTCCTTTACTAGAAAATATGTATTAGGATGTATATATTTTGTAAAAGAAGATGCTCGGGAAGGAAGCACAAAAGGAAGACACAAAGGATGGACTTGAAGCATTTGGATGCAAGTTCAAGTGGGGGTCTTTGGAGATCTCATCGTTTGTGTTGTGTTGAACCCTTAGGAAAGGACCTTATGACAACACTTGTGATGGCAAACAAGTGTAGTCAACTTAGTGGCTATGGTTATGCACATATGTTTGTATGATTATGCTTGTTTGTTTTATGTTGATTGTTTGATATATGAATATGCTTAACAATCTAAATAAATTATGATAACAAGCTGAATTTTATGGTTCTAAATCATTAAGTAATTAATAAAAGGTTATTAAAGGATTAATGATTTCAAAATAAAAAGGTTTTATTAAAAGAGAACCATAGGGTACCATGTATTTGAAAGCATGCAATTACAAGGTACATAGTGTTTTCAAAGTCTAAAATTAATGGAAACTTAAAACCCTTTGGTAACAAGTCTAACACCATCCTTTTACACGACACTCGAATCACTTGGGAACTACTTGTGGGATAAAGGTCACCTAACCACTTGTAGGGAACTTGTGTCCTTGAGGTGAGTCTAACATACTTGTGGGATAAAGGTCACCTAACCGCTTATATGTAAAAACTCACACGTGTGTGTAAGTAGGACGACTTGAATTGGAAACCATGTGCTTAGGGTCACCGAAGCATGGCGTACAATGGTGTTGATGGGATTAAACATGCCGACTAAACATATGATGTTTAACCGATCCCATAAGACTAGAAGTTGCAATAGGTTGCAATTGTCAACTGTTGACTACCTTGTTAATTTAAATAATGGGATAAAGGTCACCTAACCATCATTTAAATGTAACGTTGGATTCTAGATTTTAATTGTTAATTGTCTATGAGACATTTAAGGGTATTAACGATTAAAATAAATTTATGAGAAATACTAATATGAACTTTGTCAATTTTGTTATAATGACCTCTAACTATAATGCTACCACCCCGATCGTCCCTTCCCTATCACTGAGACCTATTCTCGAGAGGGATAGTCCTAACCATAATTATCTTATGGACTCATTTTGAAACTTGAGAATCGTTCTCAAGAATGAGTAAAGGTCTATGTCCTTGACGATCCCATACCTCACCAACCCACGCTGTTGATGTTATGGCCTTTTGACGATTGAGTTAAGCACACTTAGGATTCTGTGCAAGCATCCGATCTCATGTTGGGAATATGATTCCCAGACTCCAAAAGGGTTTGGAGCCTCATGGGGCACATGACATGTTAATCTAAAAGGAAATGTTCCTTCCACAAACTTTAATAAGATTGCTTTGAAACGGTTCAAGCACTTTATACATGTCACATGAAAAGACCCAATCAATATCATCTTATATATCCTTAGATAAAAAGCCATATTGATAGCCTCAAGATGCTTTGCTGTCCTGTCTCAAAGTAGTTGGCCAAGGATTTGATCCTTGATTGCCTAACTAAAGGTTTGAGACATTCATAATAAACTGTAATATGAACGGATGGGACAAGAGCATCGGTGAACCTCATGCAATGCTCAAAGCAACCGAGGCGGGAATAAGTAGAGGGTTCTACCTATTCTCTCAATCAATAACGGAGGCTATAAGAAGTGGCCAATCCCGATCCTAAAGCAATTATTGCTAAAGGAAAGGAATACGTCAAAGCAAAGGTTATAGCGAAACCTCAAAACCTAAGCTTATGAAGCCTAAGGTAACGGAGAACGATCCATGCTTTGAGTATGGAGAGATAGGACTATAAAAAGGGTATTGTCCCTTCTATCTCAAGGAGTTGAAACACAAGAAGGGTTTTGGGCAAACCTCAAATACAATTCCATGATTCATACGCTGTTTTAAAAAGCCATTTCTTCAATCACATGGGTATTGGATACCGGATGTGAGACTCATACTTGAAATTGTTGCAAAAGGGTTCAAAATAAATGTCCGCTTCAAGAAGGGAAACTCTATTTTGAGACCTTCAAATGGTTTGGAAGTTGTTCTCAAAACATTTTGTATGCACCTAGTTTGACTAGGAACATGATTAATGTTTCCTTTTAAACAATATGATCATGATTCAAAATTTGTAAATAATGGTATTGAGTTTTGAATGATGTATATCATTTTAAGGATATGCCTTCTAATGACATCCATGAATTGGTTCATGGTAGATCATCCTATTATAACTCATTGATACACATTTAGCATAAAGAAACTTAAAATGGGTTTAAGTTATTACTATCTTTGACATTGTCGCCTTGGTCATACTAACCAGAATTAGATTCAAACACTTCAAAAGAATGGTCTTTTGGAAACAAATGAAAATGTTTCATTTGATAAGTATGAACCAAAGACTAATTAGGAATGATGCATTTGGATGCATATGATCCTTTTAAGACAATGTCTAAGACTGGTGAAAGATACTTCATTAATGTTACCGACGATTGCAGTCGCTATTAGTGTGCACTTGATGACACAATAAGTATGAAGCTTTTGAAATGTTCAAAATCTTCAATAATGAAGTAGAAAATCAACTCCTCATAATTATCTATGCTCTTCATTCTGATAAAGGAGAAACTGACCCTATTTGGATATGGTTCAATTTATTATGGCTATGAGCTTACCACCTTTATCATTTTGGGTTTTCGCATCGCTCTCTAAGGCTCATATTATGAATATGACCCGGACAAAGAAAGTGTGTATTCATTTAGAATCCAAAGATACTGTATAAGATACCGTTTCTTGACTCAACGAATCAAAATATTTATTGCTCCAAAAGTCTATGGTTCTTGAAACCAAGTCCTTTATGGAAGGAATGACTTATAGAACTGTGGAACTTGATAAGGATCAAAATCCACAAGGCGATACACATTTGATTGACACTAGCAATCCGCAGGAGGTTGTTGATAAAGGTCAAGAGGTTGACAACACACACAAAACGTTCACAAATCTGGTAGAGTTAGTATTCCATCTGAAAGATAAGGATTATTCATGAATGGATGCTATGTGGTTATACCCTGTAGGCTAACCATACACCAAGATGTTATGTCCAATTTGGATTGGGACAAATGGCTAGGGCCATGAACGTAAGGATGCAATTCATGTATAACAACCAAGTTTGGCAATTGGTTGAACCTCCACTTAAACTCCAAATCGGTTGGATACAAGGGGTTCTGGATGAAAAAAAATACATGAAGACTTGAATACTTATAAGTCAAGACTTATAGCATACGGTTTTCATCAAACTCAATTGGTTGATTATGATGAAGTCTTACGCCCGTGGCAATGCTAAAGGTCGATTAGGATGTTAAGTGCCTAACTGCATATTTTGAATATGAGTTTGGCTAATGGATGTCAAAACCGCTTTCCTTAATGGACATCTCGTGGAGACTGTCCACATAGTTCAGCATGAAGGTTTTGTCGATCCGTGACATCCCAATAAAGTATACAAGTTAAAATGATAGATCTATGGATTGAAACAAGCATCAAAAGGGTGTGTATATATGAAAGCTAGTGGGAGCAGAGAGAAGTATACTCTCAGTGTTGTATGCTGATGACACACTGCTATTTGAAAAATATATTCAACCTTGGAAGGTGTTAAAACCTTGCTTGGAAAATGTTTTTCATAAATGATCTCTTTGAAAAACCCATATTTTGGAATAAGGATCTATAAGGATAGATCGAGGTGGTTGATAGGGTCAAACCAAGTGCATATATAAAATCTTGAAAAGGTTCAAGATGGAAATCTCTTAGAAAGGTATGATACCCTTTCAAAAGAGAGACCATGTTGTACTACGTCTCAATGTCCAAGCTCATAGGATGAGCAAATCAAATGAAGGATATCCCATACGCATCTGCTATAGGATCCGTCATTTGTCTCATGATATGCACTAAACCGGACGAGTCATGCTTATCAGGTATGACAAAGTAGATACCAATAGAAATAACCATGAATGGTTGTTAAAAGTATGTTGATGCACCTTAGTAAGACTAAGGATATGTTTCTAATATACGGATCTGTTTAAAAGGAAGTCCATGTAAAGGGTTACACTGATGCGGGCTCTCAAAACTGATCCATGTGGGTAACCTTGGAAGTGTTCAAAGCAGGACACGGTAGCATTATTCAGTCTAAAATCCGAATACATAGCCGCTTCATTGGCAGCTTTGGAAGCTGCATGGATAAGCTTGTCCATTGCTTATCTAGGGGTGGTCTCTACCATTCAAGACTCCCTAAAGATCTTTGGTAATTACGTGGGTGGGATTGCTCAAATCAAGGAACCCCGTACTCATCAAAGACTAAGCACCTTGAGCGGAGATTCAACATCATAAGGGATGGAGTTGAAAAGGGTAAAGATATGTATTCGTAAAGTTCATTAAGATCAAAACGTTACGAATCCACTCACGAAGCTCCTTGCGAAGGCAAAGTATGAGGGTCATACTTGTGCCTTAGGACTTCGATATTCTAGCGATTGGAATTGATCTATTTAGTATTTAATGTATGGAACAATTGTAATTTTGACCTTTTGAGTCGTGTTCCTTTTTAGCATGTTTACATCCATGAATATGTTTATTATTCTAAATGTCCGTAGTCGGTCATATTTGTGGGAACAGATATGAATGTAAGACTATTATGAACATGGATTGGTAGATATTATATGGTATGAATATAGAGCAATTGGTTGCTACCAAGGTTCATAGATATTTGTGGGATGCAAATATTGGACTGACCCGCGTCTCAATTTTACTACATGGAATCTTTAGATTGATCATAAGTAAATTTGAGTAAAGGCGAATATCATTTGGTATCCTCTGACCTGAGATACATATTGGGTTTTGATATTCACCAAGTGTTATACCTTGAGCTAGTTCTTCGCTGCTCTGAAATAATGGTCAGTACATAAGGCTATGTTTGGGTACAACATAAGGTGATTGTGAGAAACGTATGTAGTCAAGATGGAATTTGTTCCTCTTATTCGTTGAGAGCATGATGTCTAAGGCCTGATTAAGTTAAATCAACAAGGAATGATCATTCTGTGTCCTTGGATTTAACATGACATCTGTAACAAAAGGATAGATGATTGATTCACCTAAATCATTTCAAGTTGGATACTTGAAGGGGATGATGTTATTGAATGGCTTTAAGTCACGCGTATTAAGGGTAGTAAACCGTTGTTAGGCGGTATTTACTGCTTGCATCAATCTTCTATGTATCTTGTGCAAGTGGGAGATTGTTGGATTCTGTATGCCCAAGACACATAGAACATTGATGTGGTTAGTACGTTGTGATCCAAGTCGGGTCATACCCAATAACAAGCTTAGCAAACACCAATTAATATTTAATTGATGATATGATCATGCAATTAAATAATTACACCAATTTAGAAAATGGGTTTTCTAAATAAATTATATGTGAGAATGAACAAATTATGAGGATATTTTGTTCATGGATATTATTTGTTATGTTGTTTAAATTAATCAAGCAACATCAAATAATAAAAGTGTGTGTGTGCATTTTATATAATTAAAGGTTAATTATGTAATTTATAAGTTTAGTCAAATTAAAGGAGTTTAAAAAGGGGAAAACCCTAATAAGGGTTGAGGATTTTCGGCCGCAAGGGGCCTCTCCCTCTCCTCCTTTTTCTTGTTTTGAAACAAGAAACTCTTGATGAACATACACACATCTGATCTCCTCCTCTTTCTCACATGAAATCGCACAAGAACTCGTATTTCTCTTATGGAAGAGAAGTCATACGGCTGGAACAAAGCCTTTGACATCTTCTTGATGTTTCACGGCTGAAAAGGTTTTCAGCAGGGTTTTTGATGCGTTTTGGTGTCAAATCCTAGCAAATATGGTGTTTCTTGAAGGCTTGTGGGTATGTACACTTGAGGACACCTATCCTTGGTGTTTTGGCCATCCAAGGACAGCCACTTCTTCAACAAAACGTGATTTCCAGCAGCTCTAATGTCGGTTCTTCAAATCGCCCATAAAGGTAGTTTGTTGATGTTGTTTTGGTTGTTTTAGCTTGTTGATAACTAGTTTATTCACATACATATGATCCTATGTCTTTGGGTTTTGTGAAATTAAGTTATGAACATCAATTTTCAGATTACAAATGGTATTGTTAAATGTTTATCCGCTGCGTTTTTCTTGTTTAAAATGGTTAAACAACATTGTTTTGGTACAACAAACCCAACATTGGCATCTAGAGCCGGTATGTGGATGATTAGTTTCATGTGTTCTTGTATAATTGGTTATATAAGGGTTAACAACCATTAAAGGGTGTTTTTGTATTGATTTGATGATGATTCCCCAATTTTCAAGGTTATATCAAAATGCTAGTGATTAAACTTGAAAGGAAAGATATCAATTTGATGATTGTGTTTTGTTGGGACAAAGACCCTAGATTTTGGTTTATGTTGGCTGAAATTTAGGGTCAATGGGGTTCATTTTGGTTTTAGTATGATGTATATGGATACATAATTTTAGTGCATAACATAGCCTGACCATGGTTGTTTTGGGTTGGTTGATTATGGAATTGTCATGTGATTGTATTCTTTCTTATGGGTTGTAATAATTTTTTTGTGTTTCCATTTTGGTTGTAATTATTTATTCATTTGGCAATGTAATAAATAGATTAGGAGCTTTTTTTCCTTTACTAGAAAATATGTATTAGGATGTATATATTTTGTAAAAGAAGATGCTCGGGAAGGAAGCACAAAAGGAAGACACAAAGGATGGACTTGAAGCATTTGGATGCAAGTTCAAGTGGGGGTCTTTGGAGATCTCATCGTTTGTGTTGTGTTGAACCCTTAGGAAAAGACCTTATGACAACACTTGTGATGGCAAACAAGTGTAGTCAACTTAGTGGCTATGGTTATGCACATATGTTTGTATGATTATGCTTGTTTGTTTTATGTTGATTGTTTGATATATGAATATGCTTAACAATCTAAATAAATTATGATAACAAGCTGAATTTTATGGTTCTAAATCATTAAGTAATTAATAAAAGGTTATTAAGAGGATTAATGATTTCAAAATAAAAGAGGTTTTATTAAAGAGAACCATAGGGTACCATGTATTTGAAAGCATGCAATTACAAGGTACATAGTGTTTTCAAAGTCTAAAATTAATGGAAACTTAAAACCCTTTGGTAACAAGTCTAACACCATCCTTTTACACGACACTCGAATCACTTGGGAACTACTTGTGGGATAAAGGTCACCTAACCACTTGTAGGGAACTTGTGTCCTTGAGGTGAGTCTAACATACTTGTGGGATAAAGGTCACCTAACCGCTTATATGTAAAAAACTCACACGTGTGTGTAAGTAGGACGACTTGAATTGGAAACCATGTGCTTAGGGTCACCGAAGCATGGCGTACAATGGTGTTGATGGGATTAAACATGCCGACTAAACATATGATGTTTAACCGATCCCATAAGACTAGAAGTTGCAATAGGTTGCAATTGTCAACTGTTGACTACCTTGTTAATTTAAATAATGGGATAAAGGTCACCTAACCATCATTTAAATGTAACGTTGGATTCTAGATTTTAATTGTTAATTGTCTATGAGACATTTAAGGGTATTAACGATTAAAAAAATTTATGAGAAATACTAATATGAACTTTGTCAATTTTGTAATAATGACCTCTAACTATAATGCTACCACCCCGATCGTCCCTTCCCTATCACTGAGACCTATTCTCGAGAGGGATAGTCCTAACCATAATTATCTTATGGACTCATTTTGAAACTTGAGAATCGTTCTCAAGAATGAGTAAAGGTCTATGTCCTTGACGATCCCATACCTCACCAACCCACGCTGTTGATGTTATGGCCTTTGACGATTGAGTTAAGCACACTTAGGATTCTGTGCAAGCATCCGATCTCATGTTGGGAATATGATTCCCAGACTCCAAAAGGGTTTGGAGCCTCATGGGGCACATGACATGTTAATCTAAAAGGGAAATGTTCCTTCCACAAACTTTAATAAGATTGCTTTGAAACGGTTCAAGCACTTTATACATGTCACATGAAAAGACCCAATCAATATCATCTTATATATCCTTAAGATAAAAGCCATATTGATAGCCTCAAGATGCTTTGCTGTCCTGTCTCAAAGTAGTTGGCCAAGGATTTGATCCTTGATTGCCTAACTAAAGGTTTGAGACATTCATAATAAACTGTAATATGAACGGATGGGACAAGAGCATCGGTGAACCTCATGCAATGCTCAAAGCAACCGAGGCGGGAATAAGTAGAGAGGTTCTACCTATTCTCTCAATCAATAACGGAGGCTATAAGAAGTGGCCAATCCCGATCCTAAAGCAATTATTGCTAAAGGAAAGGAATACGTCAAAGCAAAGGTTATAGCGAAACCTCAAAACCTAAGCTTATGAAGCCTAAGGTAACGGAGAACGATCCATGTTTTGAGTATGGAGAGATAGGACTATAAAAAGGTATTGTCCCTTCTATCTCAAGGAGTTGAAACACAAGAAGGGTTTTGGGCAAACCTCAAATACAATTCCATGATTCATACGCTGTTTTAAAAGCCATTTCTTCAATCACATGGGTATTGGATACCGGATGTGAGACTCATACTTGCAATTGTTGCAAAAGGGTTCAAAAGAAATGTCCGCTTCAAGAAGGGAAACTCTATTTTGAGACCTTCAAATGGTTTGGAAGTTGTTCTCAAAACATTTTGTATGCACCTAGTTTGACTAGGAACATGATTAATGTTTCCTTTTAAAACAATATGATCATGATTCAAAATTTGTAAATAATGGTATTGAGTTTTGAATGATGTATATCATTTTAAGGATATGCCTTTTAATGACATCCATGAATTGGTTCATGGTAGATCATCCTATTATAACTCATTGATACACATTTAGCATAAAGAAACTTAAAATGGGTTTAAGTATTACTATCTTTGACATTGTCGCCTTGGTCATACTAACCAGAATTAGATTCAAACACTTCAAAAGAATGGTCTTTTGGAAACAAATGAAAATGTTTCATTTGATAAGTATGAACCAAAGACTAATTAGGAATGATGCATTTGGATGCATATGATCCTTTTAAGACAATGTCTAAGACTGGTGAAAGATACTTCATTAATGTTACCGACGATTGCAGTCGCTATTATTGTGTGCACTTGATGACACATAAGTATGAAGCTTTTGAAATGTTCAAAATCTTCAATAATGAAGTAGAAAATCAACTCCTCATAATTATCTATGCTCTTCATTCTGATAAAGGAGAAACTGAACCCTATTTGGATATGGTTCAATTATTATGGCTATGAGCTTACCACCTTTATCATTTTGGGTTTTCGCATCGCTCTCTAAGGCTCATATTATAAATATGACCCGGACAAAGAAAGTGTGTATTCATTTAGAATCCAAAGATACTGTATAAGATACCGTTTCTTTGACTCAACGAATCAGAAATATTTATTGCTCCGAAGTCTATGGTTCTTGAAACCAAGTCCTTTATGGAAGGAATGACTTATAGAACTGTGGAACTTGATAAGGATCAAAATCCACAAGGCGATACACATTTGATTGACACTAGCAATCAGCAGGAGGTTGTTGATAAAGGTCAAGAGGTTGATCAACACACACAAAACGTTCACAAATCTGGTAGAGTTAGTATTCCATCTGAAAGATAAGGATATTCATGAATGGATGCTATGTGGTTATACCCTGTAGGCTAACCATACACCAAGATGTTATGTCCAATTTGGATTGGGACAAATGGCTAGAGGCCATGAACGTAAGGATGCAATTCATGTATAACAACCAAGTTTGGCAATTGGTTGAACCTCCACTAAACTCCAAATCGGTTGGATACAAGTGGGTTTTCTGGATGAAAACAAATATACATGAAGACTTGAATACTTATAAGTCAAGACTTATAGCATACGGTTTTCATCAAACTCAATTGGTTGATTATGATGAAAGTCTTACGCCCGTGGCAATGCTAAGGTCGATTAGGATGTTAAGTGCCATAACTGCATATTTTGAATATGAGTTTTGGCTAATGGATGTCAAAACCGCTTCCTTAATGGACATCTCGTGGAGACTGTCCACATAGTTCAGCATGAAGGTTTTGTCGATCCGTGACATCCCAATAAAGTATACAAGTTAAAATGATAGATCTATGGATTGAAACAAGCATCAAAAGGGTGTGTATATATGAAAGCTAGTGGGAGCAGAAGTATACTCTCAGTGTTGTATGCTGATGACACACTGCTATTTGAAAAAATATTCCAACCTTGGAAGGTGTTAAAACCTTGCTTGGAAAATGTTTTTCATAAAATGATCTCTTGAAATCACCCATATTTTGGAATAAGGATCTATAAGGATAGATCGAGGTGGTTGATAGGGTCAAACCAAAGTGCATATATAAAATCTTGAAAAGGTTCAAGATGGAAATCTCTTAGAAAGGTATGATACCCTTTCAAAGAGAGACCATGTTGACTACGTCTCAATGTCCAAGCTCATAGGATGAGCAAAATCAAATGAAGGATATCCCATACGCATCTGCTATAGGATCCGTCATTTGTCTCATGATATGCACTAAACCGGACGAGTCATGCTTATCAGGTATGACAAAGTAGATACCAATAGAAATAACCATTTAATGGTTGTTAAAAGTATGTTGATGCACCTCAGTAAGACTAAGGATATGTTTCTAATATACGGATCTGTTAAAAGAAGTCCATGTAAAGGGTTACACTGATGCGGGCTCTCAAAACTGATCCATGTGGTAACCTTGAAGTGTTCAAAGCAGGACACGGTAGCATTATTCAGTCTAAAATCCGAATACATAGCCGCTTCATTGGCAGCTTTGGAAGCTGCATGGATAAGCTTGTCCATTGCTTATCTAGGGTGGTCTCTACCATTCAAGACTCCCTAAAGATCTTTGGTAATTACGTGGGTGGGATTGCTCAAAAAGGAACCCGTACTCATCAAAGACTAAGCCCTTGAGCGGAGATTCAACATCATAAGGGATGGAGTTGAAAAGGGTAAAGATATGTGTTCATAAAGTTCATAAAAGATCAAAAACATTACGGATCCACTCACGAAGCTCCTTGCGAAGGCAAAGTATGAGGGTCATACTTGTGCCTTAGGACTTCGATATTCTAGTGATTGGAATTGATCTGTTTAGTATTTAATGTATGGAACAATTGTAATTTTGACCTTTTGAGTCGTGTTCCTTTTTAGCATGTTTACATCCATGAATATGTTTATTATTCTAATGTCCGTAGTCGGTCATATTTGTGGGAACAGATATGAATGTAAGACTATTATGAACATGGATTGGTAGATATTTATATGGTATGAATATAGAGCAATTGGTTGCTACCAAGGTTCATAGATATTTGTGGGATGCAAATATTGGACTGACCCGCGTCTCAATTTTACTACATGGAATCTTTAGATTGATCATAAGTAAATTTGAGTAAAGGCGAATATCATTTGGTATCCTCTGACCTGAGATACATATTGGGTTTTGATATTCACCAAGTGTTATACCTTGAGCTAGTTCTTCGCTGCTCTGAAATAATGGTCAGTACATAAGGCTATGTTTGGGTACAACATAAGGTGATTGTGAGAAACGTATGTAGTCAAGATGGAATTTGTTCCTCTTATTCGTTGAGAGCATGATGTCTAAGGCCTGATTAAGTTAAATCAACAAGGAATGATCATTCTGTGTCCTTGGATTTAACATGACATCTGTAACAAAGGATAGATGATTGATTCACCTAAATCATTTCAAGTTGGATACTTGAAGGGGATGATGTTATTGAATGGCTTTAAGTCACGCGTATTAAGGGTAGTAAACCGTTGTTAGGCGGTATTTACTGCTTGCATCAATCTTCTATGTATCTTGTGCAAGTGGGAGATTGTTGGATTCTGTATGCCCAAGACACATAGAACATTGATGTGGTTAGTACGTTGTGATCCAAGTCGGGTCATACCCAATAACAAGCTTAGCAAACACCAATTAATATTTAATTGATGATATGATCATGCAATTAAATAATTACACCAATTTAGAAAATGGGTTTTCTAAATAAATTATATGTGAGAATGAACAAATTATGAGGATATTTTGTTCATGGATATTATTTGTTATGTTGTTTAAATTAATCAAGCAACATCAAATAATAAAAGTGTGTGTGTGCATATTTTATATAATTAAAGGTTAATTATGTAATTTATAAGTTTAGTCAAATAAAAGAGTTTAAAGGGGGAAAACCCTAAACCCTAAAAAAGGGTTTGAGGAATTTCGGCCGCAAGGGGGCCTCTCCCCTCTCCTCCTTTTTCTTGTTTTGCAACTAGAAACTCTTGATGAACATACACACATCTAATCTCCTCCTCTTTCTCACATGAAATCGCACAAGAACTCGTTTTCTCTTATGGAAGAGAAGTCATACGGCTGGAACAAAGCCTTTGACATCTTCTTGATGTTTCACGGCTGAAAAAGGTTTTTCAGCAGGGTTTTTGATGCGTTTTGGGTGTCAAATCCTAGCAAATATGGTGTGTTCTTGAAGGCTTGTGGGTATGTACACTTGAGGACACCTATCCTTGGTGTTTTGGCCATCCAAGGACAGCCACTTCTTCAACAAAACGTGATTTTCAGCAGCTCTAATGTCGGTTCTTCAAATCGCCCATAAAGGTAGTTTGTTGATGTTGTTTTGGTTGTTTTAGCTTGTTGATAACTAGTTTATTCACATACATATGATCCTATGTCTTTGGGTTTGTTGAAATTAAGTTATGAACATCATTTTCAGATTAACAAATGGTATTTGTTAAATGTTTATCCGCTGCGTTTTTCTTGTTTAAATGGTTAAACAACATTGTTTTGGTACAACAAACCCAACAGGACTTTCTCAGCCAACCATTAGCTATAACATCTGCATTGACCCTAGCTCCTACCTCCACCAGCCAACCTGGATCTTCTATCCAAGAACCACCAAAGTCTAGCACTTCCGAAGACATAAAAAGGCAAGAGGAAGATGACTTCAGAAGAGCTTCAGGAAGAAGAAGGTTGGAGAAGCGCAGCGGAAGGAAAGGAAAGACTACCAACTGGGAAACTATTAGCTGCAAGTACAAAAGCAACTGCAGCCAACCAAGAGGCAGTCAACAATAGAAGAAGAGTGGAGGTAATTGATAGACTTGTCAGTCTAGGGGCTGCTTCGGAAGATGTACTCCTGCTACCATTAGAGGAGCTGATAGAGCTTGAAAAGGCAACCTTGCTGCAAAGACAGCAAAAAGAAGAGGCTGTAAGGTTGGCCTTGGAAGAAGAAAGGCTGAGAAAAGAAAGAGAAGCTGATCTGCAGCTCAGGAGAGAAAGGATCACTTTCCTACTCTCCAGAGGATTCTCTTAAGAGGAGTTGTCTCCACACAATAGTGATACGATCTTATGGCTCTTCAATAAAGAGCAAGATCAAATGGAGAAGGAGAGAAAGAGAGCTGCAAGGGAGAAGCTGGTGGAGAAGAAGAAGAGAGAAGAAGAGGCTGGACTGTCTGCCGCCAAGAAGATAGGTGAGAAAGCTTGGATGAAGAACTATCTTAAAGCTCATGGCTTCTCTGGCAGGCAAGTGGGTCCAATGTCTGAGAAGACTCTCCAACGACATGTCAGTGACATCAAGGCTGACATTCGTGCGGGGAGAAGAATAGAGATGTATAGAAGGGGACAGGGGATGACCTTCAAAGCCACCTCTCAGCCCAAAATCCAAACCCAACCTCAACCTGAACCTATACCTTTCCCTTCCCAATTAAAACTGAACCTGAACCTTTTACCCCTGAACCTACACCATCACAACTACCAACTCCTTCACCTCAACCACCTAAACTACCCATCATCCAACCTAAAACCTTAGCCAGAACCCAAACTCCTAAACCTACCCAACAACCAATCAAACCATCCCCTCAGCCTTCCAAACATCTCTCTATGGAGGAATTCAATGCGATCAAAACTAAGCTCATCAACTGCACTACTCTGAGCGACATCTCCTGTGAGGAGGATTCAATCAACCTGACTTATGTTGATGGATCTTCAAGTTCCCTCACAAGAGATGAGTTTCTTGATCTGCCCAGAGAAACTTTGGACCAAGCTGCAAGACTCCTTGGCCTCAATTCAGATACATTGAATGAGGAAGAAAAGAAGCTGAGGAGAAAGCTGGTGACTCTGCTGGACACAAAGAAAGGAGATAGGGTACCAAGACAACCTCTTGTACCCAGAAAGAAGATAGTCCAGTGGAGGTTCGAAGACTATTCTCACAACTTTGTTGTTGAGAGAGAGAATGGTGAGATTAACAGGCTGAATGCCTCATCTCTGCTACACTTAAGCAGATTTGATATTGCTGAGTTAGCAGAGAAACCATTCTCCAACCCTTCAAACTCCGATGTAGCTGCCCACATCAGAAATAATCTAGGCAGCCTTCACATGGCCGAGCTTACTGCCAGAAGCAAGGTCAAAGAGGAGTCAAAACTGAGTGAGGAGGAGGAAAGGAAAGGATCAGCAACCAAAGGCAAAGCCTTTCTTCAAATGGTGAAGGTCCTGAACTTGAGTCCATAGTTAGATGGGAGTATGACTACAACTCCCGTCAACTAACTCTCTTCAGGGGGTCACAACAAAGGGTACATGTCATTCAAAGTGATAGACTGGATCTCCTATCCACGAATGACTTGTACAAGCTTCTCAGCACCACTTGCGGGAAGAACAGAGAGACAGACAAATATCTTTTGTCCCTGGTGCTGAAAATTTTGAGAAGTAGAAATCAGTGAAGTTTTGGTAGCATCAGCCTAGGGGGAGTTTGTTGGATCTAGAGAGGCTATTGCAACCAAAACCATGTCACTTAGAAGATTTTGAGTACAACATACAGAGGACTTCCGAAGCCAAGTGTGGGACTTCCCGAAGGAAGAAGGAGCTCTTCCGAAGTCTAAGTGTAAAATACACTTCCGAAGAAAAACTCCAACTTCCGAAGATAAAGAAGTTACTTCCGAAGAATCAAGACTTAAAGACAAAGTTCTGAAGTCAACTTCCGAAGTATAAAGAAGTCCTCAAAGCCTCGGAAGCATAGAAGCATCTTTCGAAGTATAAGTGGCTTCGGAAGAACTTGTTCTTCCGAAGCCAGTTAACCTTCGGAAGACACTTCTATTATCCAGTAGACATAAGTATGGTCTGTCTGACAGTCCGCTGCAAATCTCTGAGATACTGCATGGCGTTTTCTTAAAAACCATGTAGTTGACCATACTTAATCTACTGTATACCTTTTTATGTTAAGTACAGTTGTCATCTTTAGTTGGTGACAAAAGGTAAGTCATGGACATGTCATGACTACCATATCTTAGATAATACTTTATCTAAGATACCTTAACTATAGCATTGTAGTATATGCTTTAGTCGGTTGGTTTCCAGCTGGTATCAAGTATAACCGGCTGTAGGATCTAGTATATATAGTTTCTCATTGTAACTCTTGTAATATGCTTGAAGTGTCTTGTAATCTTGAGTTGAGAAGTAATATATACAAGTACCTTGAAAATACTTCTGCTTGTTCCCTTGATTACTTATTATATTATTATCAACTTTTGTTAAAGGCATTGCTTCATCTTGTTTGAGTGATATCATAAGTGAGTTTGAGAGAATTACAAGTGTTAAGTGACAAAACCCGATCCTGCAAGACACCTTGGGTGAATTTGAAACAAGCAAGCTTAAAACTAATCTTGATAGATGGACCATATTCGGAATGAAACAGGAAGAGCTACTATGTAAACAAAGGGGAGCTAGGATTAAAACGGGAGTGAGTTGTGGTGAAAATCCATACGTCTATCCTCCTCCTAGCACCCATTGTTATTATCCTATGCCTCAACCTCATCCATCTAATGATTTGATTGAAGTTGCAGAAACTAATAGTTTAAATGCAGGTTTTAAGCAACGTTATCTTAAAGAGGTTAGAGATGTGCAGGATTTTCCTATAGGTTTGGGATTCCTCAGGTAGGGATTTGATAAGAAGATTAATGACGTCTGATGCTCCAAATCAATATCAGTTGCTTCTCCAACCTTCTTCAACAAATTCAAAACAGGTAACATTCCTTCGTTTGTTCCTGTCAGGATTGTCAAAGAAGGAACAGTTGTCGAATCGTCAGGCAATCAGAATCCTATAATCGAAGCCGGCACAATAGGAGGTGTCAATCAAGATCCGTTGGAGAAAGATCTGTGTATACGAAACTGGATAAGCTCAGATGATGAATCAAACACAGAGGAGCGTGTTAGTTTCTCATAGATCAAGATATCTCCTAACATTGTCAAGTCTCAAGAGCTTCCAAAAGCTGAATTAAGACCAATACGGATTTCATCTCCAACTGCAAAACAACCAAGTCAATTAGTGAAGATCTCATTCCCTGTTTTGCATAGAAAACTTCAGAACAAGCAAGAATCTGCTACAAGCTCATAGCAATCCTCATCACCACCTACACAACACGGGACTATAAAGAATCAAAAGCCTTTCAAGGCTTGTTGTGAGTGTGGAAAAGAAGGTCATGTGGTAAAGAAGTGCCCTCAAAGACTTGCTTCGAACGGTAAAGGCAAACCAAATTGCTTTTCCGGATGTACGTCTATAAAGAATGTTCCAGATGGTAAAGGCAACACGGGGTTGCTTCTCTGGATCAAGAGGTAAAAAGAACAAATCTTTGAATGGTTGGATGAAAAACAGTCCATCCAAACCTTTTCATGTGAAGCCGGTTTCACATGATACAATGATGAAAATGACCAAAGGTTCAAAACCAAATTCTTTTCCTTCCGGTCTTAAACAGAAAATGATTTCCAAATTTAATTCATTCAAATCCAAATTACTTGAACCGAAACAAATTTGGCAAATTAAAAAGAAGGATACAACAATCCCCGATTGTTTAAACGGTTGTGCGCCGAAGCAGTTTTCTTATCTTGATAAAAAAGGAACTTCCAGGACTACGATGGCCTGGGTTCCCCTTTCTAATTAATTTGTTAATGAGTGCAGAAACAATTCAGGAGGATTGTTAGTAATCCGGTTTACTGACAGATATTGTTCCTAATTCAAATTTGAGGCAGAACAAACAAGTTAAGGTCATGGTATTTTATCCACATTCTGGATTCTTATCTGCACAATCATAGTTCTCACTTCACAATCACTGCATATTTCTTGATCATTCATTTTTTATCTTGATATCAGTGTAGTTTGGAAGATCTTCTTTGGTAAATTTCTATTTTTGCATAGTTTTATAAAAAAAATAAAAAATATATAAATAAACACAATATAAAAAAATAATAAAAAAAACACAACAAGGGGTTTGCAAAAATAAAAATTTAGGGGGAGAATATAGTAAATAAAAAATAAAAAGAGAACTGGGAGAAAAATGAAACGAGAACTAGGAACTTGAGTCGAGATGACGAGAAATGATTGTATATCTTCTGAATATGCTTGTTGGTGCATGACTGGCGTCTAAATTGAGAAATGATCGTAACTGATGCTGTTATCTGATTTGCATCTTATTTTTAATTGCAAATAACAGAAAAAACAAACAGCCTCTTTAATGATATGCTTGGTCGACTCAGCTTGAAGAATAAAGTAGACAGCAGTATGATGATTTAAATTAAAATCTATGCTTAAAGATGTCGGGATTTACGCAATCATTATGGCCTGCACGAAAACTGAGTCCCGACAAAAATTGGATTGAGAATTGATCTTTCACCCACCATGATACAAATCATATAAGCCATATCTTTTGAGCCATGATTGGTGTATTTATGTGTCTTGTGTTCGTGCTAATCTCCTCTGATGTATGGAAGTACTGACCTGGAGTGATGATCTCCTTTGCTGTACAATAATACTGACTTGGAGCTCTCATCGGCACATGATTAAATGGTCATCTCCTTTGTTATACGTGAGTATAGACCTGGAGCTCTCACCATTTTGGTCTAAGTAGTGTCAAATCATCTAAATGATGAATTTATCACAAAATGCAATATTCTGATGATAATCACTTGCACACTAATGCACAAGCCTTGCTCTATAGAGATCGTAATAAAATTCAAGAAATCCTGAGGTTGGGTGAGGGTTTTTGCCAAATGATTGTGGGGTCCTAGCATTCTAAAGTATTTAATCGAACCTTAACGAATCATCTGCTGCTTGTTGAAAAAGATAGGGCATGGGTTTAAGTGGACAAACATATCAGCAATCGTTATTGATCTGTTTGAGAATTTCAAAATTATTCAAAGACTGTGATCAGATTCAGTTAACAGCGTGATCTCATTGCTTGTCGATGT
Organism: Flaveria ramosissima; assembly: GCA_025215565.1. Classification (NCBI taxonomy): domain Eukaryota; kingdom Viridiplantae; phylum Streptophyta; class Magnoliopsida; order Asterales; family Asteraceae; genus Flaveria; species Flaveria ramosissima. The sequence continues at coordinate 55,903,665 of CM046029.1, read as the reverse complement.
TTAAATTCATCTTTGTGCTAAAGTATATCTTGAGGATATGATCTCATGATCGATTCAGTTCTCGGTTATAAAAAAAATATAGATAAAAAAATATATTATATAAAATGCATATAATAAAATTTCATTTCAATTTCTTTTAGGTCTTCCATATTATGTTGATTACATTTTATCATTTTTCATACATTTCACAGTAATTACGCACAAACGAACACGGGTGTTTTCATACACAGATAAACACGGGTTTATTTTATTAAAATGAAATGATCTAATTAGAAATGTCGAGATTGTGTTTGTGAATGTGTTTCAGATTTTTGCTGTAAGTGATGGACGATCATCAGTTGAGCAATTACCTGATCAGAGAACCTGTTCCTCAAGTTTGCAGAAGATACCGAGCTAGGAATCCTCCTCCTACATCTTTTGAAGCACTCAAGTTTAGAGATTCGGGAAAGTTGTTCCAATATCCTCACAAAGGATGCAATCGAAAAGGAGGAGCACATTAATAGGGTGAGCTTATGAGATGAATAATCTTTCTCATCAGATTCAGAAAGCTTCAACTTGAAGATCTTTCTATGGTTGACTTCTCGGGGCTGAATTTGTATGAAGACATTGATAATGATAGACTAAGGAGGAGTATTGTTGGAGCTGTACAAGATAGTCTATATTATCAACACAGTCAAAGTCAACAAAAGTCAACGTCACGGTCAAAGTCAACACGAAAGTCAAACCCGACACGTTCGAGACGAAGAACCGAGACGAGACGTTGAAGATTTAGATGACTAGGAGTTTTATTGTAATAAATATATTTTATGAGAACAAAATATATTTTTTCTAGTTTTAGTCATTTTTTATGTTTAATATGTAATTTCCATTAATTAGTCTAAGTCTAGGGGGTTAAATGCAATTAGTGAATATTAGTCTAGACTATATATAGGTTAATGACAATTAGGTTTTGTTAATGGTTGTATGACCAATAGATTGAGGGATTACTTGTAAAGATATTATTAGCAATCTAATTGAAGATCAAAGGGATTGTGATTATCATTGTTTGATCCATAATCTTCATGATTTGATCCAAGTGTGATTATCCTGGATTTACACATACTACTAGTCTTACCTCTTGTGTGTGTCAGGGGTTTAGACGAGAGGGCATTTAATCATTAGAGTTGGTTGTGGACTTATGTATAATAGTTTAATTACTTATATTTGGAAAATTGTTTATTGGTTTGTACATTGTAATCTACTATATGTATACTTTTAAACCAATATGCTCACCAACTTTTTAGTTGATACATTCTATTATGTTTTTAGGTAAGGTGAACTAAGTTTGTTGTTTTGGTAATGCTAGGACTCAAGGATAAGCTTTAGCTTGACATAGTTCGACTTTGAATAAAATGGAGACTTATTTGTTTGTTTGGTTCATTTGTTTCTAAAATTAGATGTAATCAACTATTCGATCTTAATAAATTAATTTCCTTTAGTACTCTTTATCATTGTGTTATGATTCATTTTTATCACACCTTTGGTTTCCGCTTTAGCTAGGGGTGTGATAGGTAAGTCTTTTTAAAATCCTTTTTTGGATCGAATTGGGTTGCCAATTGGGCGATTTAGGGCTTCGGTTTAGGCTTGGTTTAGTGGGTTTTAATTTATATTAAATATCTATTTTTTATTACAATAATCGGGGTATGGTTAGATTTATTACAAGAGCTTTGTCGTGGTTCAGTTCGGGCTTGGCTTTGTTGGGCTTGACTTGGGCTCTGTTGGGCTGCTGAGATTACAGCCCCCTTGGGCCCATTTCAAGATTTAAAAACTCAATATTGTGGGCTTGTGTCTCATGGTTTAAGCATATGAAAGTGTCATAAATAATTATACATTTATATCGGGGCCGGATAGAGGAACACCCTGTCAGGTGTTATGCGGACACCCTTTGACTTTTTTTCACGGACCGTGAAAGCCTTTACGACCCGTAAGGGCTCTACAAAAAATTAAAACTCAGATTCTGGTACACACGACCATTAGTAAATTAACGGCCCATGAACAATGACCCGTGAACTACTTTACGACCCGTGAAGATATTCTTTCACGACTTCTAAACTGCCTCACGGGCCGTAAAGGAGTTCAGAATATTATTATGTGAATTATGTATTCCTCGGTTTTCATGTTCTTTTAATTTTTATAATTATTTGACGTGACGTATTATTCCTCAAAAAATGTGTATGAATTATTTAATTTGATATAAGATTCTATATTCAACGATATATAGGAACATATGTTAGTTGTTTAACAAATCAGTTTAAAACAAGATAATTAAAATGTCATCTCGCGAAAATAATAGATGGTGTACGAATAAATTTGATTTTTAATTCACGTGTAATTGTTGAAAGTACTGCGGACCCAATTGATAACCATAATTGGCAGAATGGCAAGAATTGGTCTCGAAATATTATGCAGTTTTTACGTTACGGAGATGCACAATTATGTAGGGTGTATTATACGGGTGTTGTGGATCTCCACTTACAGTTTTGGCGAGGCCTACTTGGGAACATAGATTTATGTTCAGATGTAAGATTTTAAATGAGTAATTGTAAAAAAAAGAATTTAATTGTAGAAAAGTATCTTTTATTGTTATTTTACAGCATACTTGGGCGTGGACAAATAAATTAATGATATGGCGATTTGAAAAAATACGTAGAACAGAAGAGTTGTCGGGTACTGATCGTTGGACGGTTCTTCCATTTAAGTGGTTTAACTTAATATACATGGGATCCGTTGATAGTAATGAATATGCAAACGCGAGTACTGATCTATTTCCTGCACTATGGGAAGTTGATACGATAATATTGTTTTCGTGTTATAATTGTGATCCAATTTTAATCAAAAAAAAAATTTAATTGTGATTTTTTTTATAGGCGCATGTATCGATCACTGATGACGATGAAAATTGATATATTTTCAAGATTTCTATTGAGTTTACAAGTTCATATATTCTTTCCATATGAACGTCGTCCAAATACATGTGATGATTCGGTTGTGGTGTATTTATCGTAATATTTGGGAGATTATTATGCAATTTGAATCGAATATCCTTTATTTTCTTGCACGTATACATTATTGGTAACACTCTAGACAAGAAGAAATTGAAGAATTGGTAGTGTCTAGTGAAACTGTGTGGCCTTCTAACGGGGGCTCATATTGGTCAAGATTCAGAAGTTGATATTTGTATGTTATTGCGTAGGGTAGTTCAAAATAGATATTTAGAGTGGCAGTAAGATAATTTACAGGATGCTTGCCTTAGATTCTGACGATTTATGGCAGATGAACAGTATTCAAGACGAACAATATAATTATTTAATATTTGATATTTTTATTTGATTATTAATAAGATTATTGGTACAATCTACTAACATTAACATAAAAGTAGCTCGAAATACAATCTTTAATCTTGTTGGTTTTTAAGAAAGTTTCAAGCCGTAACATGATTAAATATTGTTCTAAGTCTTCCCTGATATTGTTCTTGAGCCCTTGCCATGATGTCTGTATCATTCTATAGAATTTTTGGTGGTCGTAAACGTTATCATATATTGAGTGAAATGTCAAGATCTTTCTTCTCAAATTAAATCATTTGCTGCTAAGTTCACGAGTGGTTTGATATTCTTCACGTTCTAAAATTTGATTAAAACATGTTGATATCTGGTTTCAATAAATTGAAGACTCCCCGAAAATAATACTCAAATTTTCCAGATAAGATCTTACTAAATTGATCTCTTCGTCGTCCGTACAAGGATTTTGTTTGTGGAGATGATAGTGAACTTGCTACAGAAATTGTCGAAATCATATTGTTTTAGTAGTTTTTTTGTGTAATGTGTAAATATGTAGTATTTGCATGATCAATTTTTGTCACTTAACACTTGGATTCTCTCAAACTCACTTATACTACACTCAGATAAGATGAAGTAGAATCTCTTCTAAGAGTTGATAAAAATATAATAAGTAGCAAAGAACACAAAGAAATAATTTTCAAGGCACTTGTATATATTACTTCTCAACTCAAAGTATTACAAGACTCTTACAAGCATAAAACAAGAGTTACAATAAGAAACTATATATACTAGATCCTACAGCCGGATATACTTTGATACCAGTTTTGGCGAGGCCTACTTGGGAACATAGATTTATGTTCAGATGTAAGATTTAAATGAGTAATTGTAAAAAAAGATTTAACTGTAGAAAAGTATCTTTTATTGTTATTTTACAGCATACTCGGGCGTGGACAAATAAATTAATGATATGGCGATTTGAAAAAATACGTAGAACAGAAGAGTTGTCGGGTACTGATCGTTGGACGGTTCTTCCATTTAAGTGGTTTAACTTAATATACATGGGATCCGTTGATGGTAATGAATATGCAAACGCGAGTACTGATCTATTTCCTGCGCTATGGGAAGTTGATACGGTAATATCGTTTTCGTGTTATAATTGTGATCCAATTTTTAATCAAAAAGAAAATATAATTGTGATTTATTTTTTTATAGGCGCATGTATCGATCACTGATGACGATGAAATGATATTTTTTAAGATTCTACTGAGTTTACAAGTTCATATATTCTTTCCATATGAATGCAGTCCAAATACATATGATGATTCGGTTGTGGTATATTTATCGTAATATTTGGGAGATTATTATGCAATTTGAATCGTATATCTTTTATGTCTTGCACGTATACATTATTGGCAACACTCTAGACAAGAAGAAATTGAAGAATTGGTAAGTGTCTAGTGAAACTGTGTGGCCTTCTAACAGGGGCTCATATTGGTCAAGATTCAGGAGTTGATATCTGTATGTTATTGCGTATGCTAGTTCAAAATTGATATTTAGAGTGGCAATAAGATAATTTACAGGATGCTTGCCTTAGATTCTGACAATTATGGCAGATGAATAGTATTCAAGACGAACAATATAATTATTTAATATTTGATATTTTTATTTGATTATTAATAAGATTATTGGTACAATCTACTAACATTAACATAAAAGTAGCTCGAAATACAATCTTTAATCTTGTTGGTTTTAAGAAAGTTTCAAGCCGTAACATGATTAAATATTGTTCTAAGTCTTCCCTGATATTGTTCTTGAGCCCTTGCCATGATGTCTGTATCATTCCATAGAATTTTTTGGTGGTCGTAAACGTTATCATATATTGAGTGAAATGTCAAGATCTTTCTTCTCAAATTAAATCATTTTCTGCTAAGTTCACGAGTGATTGATATCCTTCATGTTTTAAAATTTGATTAAAACATGTTGATATCTGGTTTCAATAAATTGAAGACTCCCCAAAAATAATACTCAAATTTTCCAGATAAGATCTTACTAAATTGATCTCTTCGTCGTCCGTACAAGGATTTTGTTTGTGGAGTTGATAGTGTAAGGCCCCCCCGTTCCCGGGAAGCTTACAGTTGGATCCTCATCGTACATAAAACATATAATTACATTTGCCTTAAGAAAATATTGCAGCGGAAACATTTAAAAAGGACATCTCATTTCATTATAAAAACTTTTGTCAAATAATACAGTGTCAATCGGTTACAAAATACATTGTTGCATTACATCACAAAAGCATTAAATGAATGGATGCCATCCCAAAAGAGCTGAGTAGCTGAGTAGCCACCTCGTGCCATCCTCAGCAATCATTACCTACCAACTGGAAACACATCAAAGTCACCGTTGCTGAGTGAGTTTTAGTTTTATAATAAAACATACTTTACTTTCATTAAAACCATTCTTTTCTTTCATGCGATCATACATCATACGTACACATAGATAATATCTTTATTATCTTTTTCATTCATCCATTCATTCATTGATTATATCTTTACTTGCGCATCAGATATCTCCCGTACCAATACCATATGCTACACCCCGAACTATTTAGCTACTGGGCCGAAGTCAATAAATGAACAGCTGAGCGTATGCCGCAGTACTAGAGGTAAGCGGTAGAGGTTCTATATAAATGGTAGATCACAAAGAAGGACCCCGATATCCAATGATGAAAGACTTTCATTACTTTTCTCGTTCAAAAATGCATGCATTCATCATGTTCCACTTTTCATTTTCCACTTTACGTTACATAATACTTCATTTCATTCATTATCATAACACGTAAAGTCACAGGAAAGATAACTACATCATAATAAGGAACATTAACATGCACAGTCATCACGTCATACAGGGCAACATCACACATACATAACATGCATCATGCAAAACATGCAACATCATCATCATCATGCCCTGCATGCATTCTAGGCCTCAATCGTCACCCTACATGAACTTACGGGAACTTTTACGTCAAAACTTATATCTGCACTTTCCCCCGAAAGTCAGAAGTCGAAACTACACTTTCCTTCGAGTGCAACAACCCTATTTGGGCGTATGGGACACTCAGGCCATGCGACTGAACATCATGCGATTGGACTCATGCGGATGAACATCTATGTGAATGAACACGCAGTCGTGCGTATGGACCTCATGCGGATGGTGGAACTAATGCGAATGAGCACCTATGCGGACTGACCTTCATGCGAATGGACTCATGCGACGAAGCACCTATGCGACTGGACCCTCAATCGTATGACTCCCATGCGACTGGACTCCCAATCGTGCGAATGAAACCTTAGTCGTACGATGAACCCTCAATCGTGCGAATGAATCCCAATCGTGTGCGAATGAACCTCAATCGCCTCTCAATCGGCCTTATGGCTCCATTCGGTCGCTTAGCCCTAGCTGATGCATAAAGGAGTTTATCCCGAACCCCATCTACCATTTTTGGCCTCCAAGCTCATCCAAACCCATTCTAAGCCTAATCAACCATCTTAGACCTTTGGAATGCATACCACACACCATACAAGCACACACAAGCCCGGAAACCTACTCTAAACGCATCACACGCAACACAACCCAAATGGGTCATAAAACACACATACAAAAACGGGTTTTTGATGCTTTCCAGCCCGAAAATTGGTGTGAAAACAAGTAAAAGTGGGGTCCTAGAACTCACACAAACGAGCACAACGACAAGGGCTTCGATTTGACTCGCTCCTCAACGATTTTGGCCACTCGAACCAACCCGAACCGACACTTTTTCCCCTTTTCTCTTCTTTCTCTCTTCTCTTCTTTCTTTGGCTGATTTGTGAGTGTGGGGGAGAGGGTAAGGGCTGCCCTCTCCCTTATATACTCCCACTCACCCGGCTTTCTTTCATTGGTGAGTTTGGTCCCTCGATTTTGGACTTTATTTCTTTTTCTTCCTTCGTCGGCTTCAAAATAATAAATAACCGGGTGTTACAAGTCCACCCCCCTTAAATAGGTTTTGTCCCTGAAACCTGTTATTCCTCGAACAAACGTGGATAATGTTGTGTCATTTCTTCCTCAGTCTCCCACGTTGACTCAGATCCCTTCCTGTGCTTCCACTATACGCGCAATAGAGGAACCACTTTATTTCTCAGCCTTTTCTCCTTTCGATCGATGATTGCCACTGGTTGCTCCACATAATTGAGCCGTTCGTCTACTTCGATATCCTCCAGTGGAACAATCATGTCTTCATCCGCTAAGCACTTTCTCGGATGAGATACATGGAATGTCGGGTGAATTCCACTTAACTCGTCCGGTAACTCCAATCTATAGGCCACCTCTCCTACTCGAGCGATGATTCAAAAAGGGCCTCTATACCTTGGCTCAGCTTGCCCCGCTTCCTGAATCGGATAATCCCCTTCCAAGGTGAGACCTTCAACATAACACGGTCACCCACCTGGAACTCAATCGGCCTGCGTCATTTATCAGCATACGACTTCTGTCTGTCTTTGGCTGCCTTCATGAAGGCTTTAATATTCTCAAGCTTCTCAGTCGTAGCCTCGATTACCTCGACGCTCCCTAGTTCCTTCTGACCAATATCACCCCAACAAACGGGTGTTCTGCATCTCCTACGGTATAGCATCTCATATGGTGGCATACCAATGCTGGCATGATAGCTGTTGTTGTATGAGAATTCGGCTAATGGTAGGTGGTCATCCCAACTTCCCCCAAAATCAATCACACATGCCCGAAGCATGTCTTCCAGTGTCTGAATGGTCCTTTCTGACTGACCATCAGTCTGGGGATGATAAGCCGTGCTAATATGTAACCTCGTCCGGATAGCGTTGTGGAATTTCTTCTAAAATTTAGATGTAAACCGGGTGTCACGATCAGACACAATAGACACCGGCACACCATGACGAGTTACAATTTCCCGGATGAACAGATCAGCCAACCTCTCAGATGAATATGTCTCGCGGATCAGTAAGAAGTGAGCACTCTTCGTCAAACGGTCAACTATCACCCATATGGCATCGTACCCTTTCAGGGTACGTGGCAGCTTCGTAATGAAGTCCATGGTGATGTGCTCCCACTTCCATTCGGGTATATCCAAAGGTTGGATCTTCCCGTACGGCTTTTGATGCTCGGCCTTCACCTGTAAGCAAGTAAGGCACTTACTCACATACTCCACCACGTCGCGCTTCATACCCGGCCACCAACAATCCTTCTACATATCTTGGTACATTTTCGTGGCACCTGGGTGAATGGAGTATCGAGTCTTGTGAGCTTCTTCCATTATCTTCACCCGTAGATCCCCAAAACGAGGAATCCACACACGACCGAATCGGGTTCTAACACCGAGTGTGTTTTCACCCAATTCCCCAACCAGACCTCTCATTCTTTCAGAGTTAAGATGATCTTCTTTCAGTGCCTCATCTTGAAACTCTTTGACTTGCTTCATTACATCAGAGGTCATGATCAACTGATAAGCTTTCACCCGAATCGGCTCGGGTCTCTCCTTTCCGCTAAGGGCATCCGCCATCACGTTGGCTTTACCCGGATGGTAATGGATCTTGCAATCATAGTCTTTTATGAGCTCCAACCACCGTCTCTGCCTCATGTTCAGATCCTTCTGCTCGAAGAAGTACTTCAGGCTCTTGTGGTCAGTGAAAATGGTGCACTTTGTCCCGTAAAGATAGTGCCTCCAAATCTTTAGTGCAAAGACCACGGCTGCTAGCTCCAGGTCATGAGTAGGATAATTGACCTCATGAACCTTCAACTGTCGGGATGCATATGTTATAACCTTTCTTCTCTGCATTAACACACACCCCAACCCCGAGTAGGAAGCATCAGAATAAACAACCAGATCTTCGCTTCCATCGGGTAATGACAGTACAAGAGCCTGAGTCAATCTCGCCTTTAATTCTTCAAACGTCTTCTCTTGAGCCTGACCCCATATAAACTTTACATCTTTTCAGGTCAACATAGTCAGTGGAGAAGCAATCTAAGAGAAGTCTTGGATAAATCTTCTATAGCAGCTAGCCAAACCCAAGAAACTACGAATCTCGGATGGCGTCTTTGGTGACTTCCATTGCATAACTGCCTCCACTTTCGCCGGGTCCACCATAATCCCGTCGGGATTCACCACATGACCCAAGAACTGAACTTCGCGCAACCAGAACACGCACTTGGAGAATTTAGCATACAACTTCTCCCTCCTCAGCGTCTCAAGAACCTCCCGAATGGGGCCGGCATGCTCAATCTCACTCTTCGAATAAATCAGGATATCATCACTAAACACAATCACTAATTAATCCAACATAGGCTGATACACACGGTTCATCAGATCCATAAAAGCAGCTAGCGCATTGGTCAAACCAAAAGACATGACTAGAAACTCGTAGTGACCATAGCGCGTACGAAAAGCTGTTTTAGGAACATCCTACTCTTTCACCTTCTGCTGATGGTAACCAGATCGAAGATCTATCCTTGAAAACCAACTAGAACCTTGGAGCTGATCGAACAGATCATTTATTCTTGGTAAGGGGTATCGGTTCTTCACCGTCAACTTGTTCAACTCATAGTAGTCAATGCACATCCTCATACTACCGTCCTTCTTCTTTACAAACAGGACCGGAGCACCCCAATTAGAGATACTCGGTCTAATGAACCCCTTATCAAGCAACTCTTGCAACTACTCCATCAATTCCTTCATCTCCGTCGGAGCTAACCGATACGGTGCCTTGGCAACAGGTTGGGCACCCGGTATCAGATCAATCTGAAATTCAATCTCTCTGTCAGGTGGCACTCCTGGTAAGTCTTCTGGGAACACGTCTGGAAAGTCACACACAACCGGTACATCAGACAGTTGTGGTGTTGGCGTATCTACATCCTTTACATAAGCCAAGTAGGCGCTACATCCACGCCTCATACACTTTCCCGCCATCGCCATCGAAATTACTTTCGGAATCGTCGTGACCCGATCACCATAAACCGTCACCGAACTCCCGTCAGGCGCTTTCAACCGAATCATCTTCTTGCGACACACAATGTTCGCCCGTAGTCCGCTAGCCAATCCATCCCAAGAACCAAATCGAAACCACCTAAGGTCATCACGAATGGTCTAACAGGAAACTTATGACCCTCAAGTTCCACATCACAGTTCTCTATCGTCTCCGAAATCCTGGTAGACTTACCCATGGCAGTTTCTACATCAAAGGGCGCATCAACACGTCTACTACTAACAGGCAGCTTAGCACAGAAAACAGCAGAAATAAAACTTTTACTGGCACCCGAATCAAATAACACAGAAGCTAAAGTTTGGTTCACACTTAACATACCGGACACGACATCAGGGACTGTCCTAGCTTCCTCTTGTGTCATGGTGAATGCCCTGGCGCTCGCCCTCAGTCCTTCACCTCCCGTCTTCTTCGCCCTGGAACCCTCAGCCTTCGGCTTCTTACAGTCCTTGCTCATATGACCAATTTCCCCATAGTTAAAACATTTGCCCGTAAGGCAATCCTTTGCGATGTGCCCCGTCTTCCCACATTTGAAGCACACATTCAATCCCATCCTACATTCTCCCGCATGCTTCTTTCCACACTTGCCACACCTCTTTGACCCCGCACTCGAGGTGGCCCCACGGCGGTCGTCCACCCGTGCCTTTTTGTTTCCCGTCGAGGCATCACCCCGACCAAACCTTCTCCCATTCCAGTTCCGATCACCACCACTCTTCTTATTCGCTTTAGTCACCACCACCTCCCGCTCATCATATAGCCTCCCTTCCAAATCAACCGCCGACCTAAACGTGCCTAGCCGGGCGGCAGTCATATGCCTGCGAACATCCACCGGCAAACCCTGAACGTACCTCTTGATCTTTCAAGATAGAGGCGTTACCAGATCCGGTACCAGCCGTGCCATTTCATTGAACTTTGTAGTGTACTACTGGTGTGTCATGGTTCCCGCCTCCAGCTGCAGGAACTCCCTCTCTATCTTATCCATCTCCCTGTGAGGACAGAACTCCTCAATCACCATCTTCTTCAGTTCGGGCCATCTCATTCTCCCGATTGGCCAGTTACCCTCCGCTTGGACAATGTTGTCCCACCAGCATAGAGTCGCGCCCACAAATGAATGAGTGGAAAACTTCACCATCTGATCTTCCCGGCACTCGCTGATGTCGAGAACAACCTCCATCTATCTCACCCATCAGTGAGCAGCAACAGCAGTACCATTACCGTCGAAAGTAGGGGGCTTGCATCTCATAAACGCCCCATAGTTACAGCCTCGTGCCGCCTCGTGCACAGGCTCATCTTCCTCTTCCTCATCTTCATTATCAGAGAAAATCGTTTCAGGCTCCGGTTGCTCTCGTCCCCCCGAAGACCTGTTTCTCTCCTTTCTTTCTCCTTCTTTCACCGCCTTGATGACTTCGGTCACCACAGACGGTAAGATTGTCTGCATGACCTGGTGTACTTCTTCAACAACAGCTTCCTTTACCGAGGCCCTCAAGTTCCCCAGCCTCCGGATGAGGGGTCTCAGGTTCTTCAGGAACCACCTTTTCAACTCTTGGCCTTCCTCTTTTGGGTCGCGGCTCAACATCAGGTCCGCCACGGCCTCCACCCCTAGAAGCTTTAGAAGATCTACCTCCAGCCATTCTCTAAATCACACTGAAAGATTCAAACACTAACACGGTCATTCAAGGAAACAACTCAGTTTATATAAAGTATAGTAAGTCCCTAATTACAGTGGCCAGTTGTGATTAGCCACTTACTTTACTCTTCATACCCCGAGCATTACCTGTCCTGACTACATCAGTATTTAAATCTACATACAACACATAACCACATACCATGCGCACATAAAACCGGTTAACCTTAAAGAAAATACCTGATGGCACGCAGCTACTCAGAGTGGCTTCCCATTCCCATTCCGTCCCATTCTCAGTTTAAGTTAAGGTTTATTTTAAAATTTTACCCATTTCACTTAAACTTTGGCTCTGATACCAACTTGTAAGGCCCCCCCGTTCCCGGGACGCTTACAGTTGGATCCTCATCGCACATAAAACATATAATTACATTTGCCTTAAGAAAATATTGCAGCGGAAACATTTATAAAGGACATCTCATTACATTATAAAAACTTTTGCCAAATAATACAGCGTCAATCGGTTACAAAATACATTGTTGCATTACATCACAAAAGCATTAAATGAATGGATACCATCCGAAAAGAGCTAAGTAGCCACCTCGTGCCATCCTCAACAATCATTACCTGCCAAGTGGAAACACATCAAAGTCAGCGTTGCTGAGTGAGTTCTAGTTTTATAATAAAACATACTTTACTTTCATTAAAACCATTCCTTTCTTTCATGCGATCATACATCATACTTACACATAGATAATATCTTTATTATCTTTTTCATTCATCCATTCATTCATTGATTATATCTTTACTTGCGCATCAGATATCTCCCGTACCAATACCATATGCTACACCCCAAACTATTTAGCTACTGGGCCGAAGTCAATAAATGAACAGCTGAGCGTATACCGCAGTACTAGAGGTAAGCGGTAGAGGTTCTATATAAATGGTCGATCACAAAGAAGGACCCCGATATCCAATGCTTGCAAGACTTTCATTACTTTTCTCGTTCAATAATGCATGCATTCATCATGTTCCACTTTACATTATCTTCCACTTTACGTTACATAATACTTCATTTCATTCATTATCATAACACGTAAAGTCACAGGAAAGATAAACTTACATCATAATAAGGAACATTAACATGCACAGTCATCACGTCATACAGGGCAACATCATACATACATAACATGCATCATGCATAAACATGCAACATCATCATCATCATGCCCTACATGCACTCTAAGGCCTCAATCGTCACCCTACATGAACTTACGGGAACTTTTACGTCAAAACTTATATCTGCACATTCCCCCGAAAGTCAGAAGTCGAACTACACTTTCCTTCGAGTGCAACAGCCCTATTCGGGCGTATGGACACCCTTCAGTCGCATGGCCTCCATGCGACTGAACATCATGCGATTGGACTCATGCGGATGAACATCTATGCGAATGAACACCCAGTCGTGCGTATGGACCTCATGCGGATGGAACTAATGCGAATGAGCACCTATGGGACTGACCTCATGCGAATGAACTCATGCGACTAAACACCTATGCGGCTGGACCCTCAGTCGTATGACTCCCCATGCGGCTGGACTCCCAATCGTGCGAATGAAACCTTAGTCGTGCGAATGAACCCTCAATCGTGCGAATGAATCCCAATCGTGCGAATAAACCTCAATCGCCTCTCAATCGGCCGTATGGCCTCCATTCGGTCGCCTAGCCCTAGCTATTGCAGAAAGGAGTTCATCCCGAACCCAATCTGCCATTTTCGGCCTCCAAGCTCATCCAAACCCATTCTAAGCCTAAATCAACCATCTTAGACCTTAGGAATGCATACCACAACACACACAAGCCTGAAAACATACTCTAAACGCATCACACGCAACACACCCAAATGGGTCATAAACACACACATACAAAAATGGGTTTTTGATGCTTTCCAGCCTTAAAATCGGTTGAAAACAAGTAAAAGTGGGGTCCTAGAACTCACACAAACGAGCACAACGACAAGGGCTTCGATTTGACTCGCTCCTCAACGATTTTGGCCACTCGAACCAACCCGAACCGACACTTTTTCCCCTTTTCTCTTCTTTCTCTCTTCTCTTCCTTCTTTGACTGATTTGTGAGTGTGGGGGAGAGGGTAAGGGCTGCCCTCTCCCTTATATACTCCCACTCACCCGACTTTCTTTCGTTGGTGAGTTTGGTCCCTCGATTTTGGACTTTATTTCTTTTTCTTCCTTCGTCGGCTTCAAAATAATAAATAACCGGGTGTTACAGATAGTGAACTTGCTATAGAAATTGTCGAAATCATATTGATTTAGTGCATTTTTTGTGTGTAAATATGTTAGTACTTGCAGGATCGAGTTTTGTCACTTAACACTTGGATTTCTTTCAAACTCACTTATACTACACTTAGATCAGATGAAGTAGAATCTTTTTTAAGAGTTGATAATAATATAATAAGTAGCAAAGAACACAAAGAAATAATTTTCAAGGCACTTGTATATATTACTTCTCAACTCAAAGTATTACAAGACTCTTACAAGCATAAAACAAGAGTTACAATAAGAAAATATATATACTAGATCCTACAGCCGGATATACTTTGATACCAGTTTTGGCGAGGCCTACTTGGGAACATAGATTTATGTTCAGATGTAAGATTTTAAATGAGTAATTGTAAAAAAAGAATTTAATTGTAGAAAAGTATCTTTTATTGTTATTTTTTAGCATACTCGTGCGTGGACAAATAAACTAAATGATATGGCGATTTGAAAAAATACGTAGAACAGAAGAGTTGTCGGGTACTGATCGTTGGACGGTTCTTCCATTTAAGTGGTTTAACTTAATATACATAGGATCCATTGATGGTAATGAATATGCAAACGCGAGTACTGATCTATTTCCTGCGCTATGGGAAGTTGATACGGTAATATTGTTTTCGTGTTATAATTGTGATCCAATTTTTAATCAAAAAGAAAATATAATTGTGATTTATTTTTTATAGGCGCATGTATCGATCACTGATGACGATGAAAATTGATATATTTTTAAGATTTCTATTGAGTTTACAAGTTCATATATTCTTTCCATATGAATGTCGTCCAAATACATGTGATGATTCGGTTGTGGTGTATTTATCGTAATATTTGGGAGATTATTATGCAATTTGAATCGTATATCCTTTATTTTCTTGCACGTATACATTATTGGCAACACTCTAGACAAGAAGAAAGTCTTGTGAAACTGTGTGGCCTTCTAACGGGGGCTCATATTGGTCAAGATTCAGGAGTTGATATTTGTATGTTATTGCGTAGGCTAGTTCAAAATAGATATTTAGAGTGGCGGTAAGATAATTTACAGGATGCTTGACTTAGATCTGACGATTTATGGCAGATGAAAAGTATTCAAGACGAACAATATAATTATTTAATATTTAATATTTTTATTTGATTATTAATAAGATTATTGGTACAATCTACTAACATTAACATAAAAGTAGCTCGAAATACAATCTTTAATCTTGTTGGCTTTTAAGAAAGTTTCAAGCCGTCACATGATTAAATATTGTTCTAAGTCTTCCCTGATATTGTTCTTGAGCCCTTGCCATGATATCTATATCATTCCATAGAATTTTTTGGTGGTCGTAAACGTTATCATATATTGAGTGAAATGTCAAGATCTTTCTTCTCAAATTAAATCATTTGCTGCTAAGTTCACAAGTGGTTTGATATTCTTCACGTTCTAAAATTTGATTAAAACATGTTGATATCTGGTTTCAATAAATTGAAGGCTCCCCGAAAATAATACTCAAATTTTCCAGATAAGATCTTACTAAATTGATCTCTTTGTTGTCCGTACAAGGATTTTGTTTGTGGAGTTGATAGTGAACTTGCTATAGAAATTGTCGAAATCATATTGTTTTAGTGCATTTTTTGTGTGTAAATATGTTAGTATTTGTAGGATCGAGTTTTGTCACTTAACACTTGGATTTCTCTCAAACTCACTTATACTACACTCAGATCAGATGAAGTAGAATCTCTTCTAAGAGTTGATAATATTATAATTTGTAGCAAAGAACATAAAGAAGTAATTTTCAAGGCACTTGTATATATTTATTCTAAACTCAAAGTATTACAAGACTCTTACAAGCATAAAACAAGAGTTACAATAAGAAACTATATATACTAGATCCTACAGCCGGATATACTTTGATACCAGCTGGAATAAAGCATATACTATAATGCTAAAGTTAAGGTATCTTAGATAAAGTATTATCTAAGATATGATAGTCATGACATGTCCATAACTTACCTTTTGTCACCAACTAAAGTTGGCAACTATACTAACTGATAAAGATAAACAATGGAATAAAGTATGGTCAACTACATGGCTTTTGAGAAAACGCCATGCAGTATCTCAGAGGTTTGCAGCGGAGTGTCAGAGAAACCATACTTATGTCCACTGGTTAATAGTAGTGTCTTCCGAAGGTTAGTTGGCTTCGAAAGAACAAGTTCTTCCGAAGCCACTTATACTTCGGAAGAGGCTACTATACTTCCGAGGCTTGAGAACTTCTTTATTTCTTCATATTTTGGAAGTTGACTTCTGATCTTTCCCTCTAAGTCTTGATCTTCGGAAGTGAATACTTTGTCTTCAGAAGTTGGAGTTTTCCTTCGAAAGTTGATCTTACACTTTGTCTTCGGAAGAACTCCTTTTCCTTGGGAAGTTCCACACTTAGCTTCGGAAGTCCTTTATTAGTTGCACCAAAATAGTCTAAGTGATTTAGTTTGGTTGCACCAGCCTTTCTAGATCCAACAAACTCCCCTTAGGCTGATGCTACCAAAACCTCACTTGTCTTTGCTTTTCAAAACCTTTAACACCAGGGACTTAAGATATTTGTCTGTTTCCTTGTTCTTCTCCGAAGTGGTGCTGAGAAGTTTGTACAAATCATTAGTGGATAGGAGATCCAGTCTATCACTCTGAATGACATGTACCCTTTGTTATGCCCCCCTGAGAAGAGTTAGTTGACGGGAGTTATAGTCATACTCCTATCTAATTATGGATTCAAGTTCAGGACCCTCAACCATTTGTAGAAAGGCTTTGCCTTTGGTTGCTGATCCCTTCCTTTTCTCCTTCTCTCTCAGTTTCAACTCTTCTTCAATTTTGGTCCTAGCAGTTAGCTCCGCCAGATGAGGACTGCTCAGATGATTTCTGATGTGAGCAGCTACTTCAGCGTTGGAGGGGTTGGAGAGTGACTTCTCTGCTAACTCAGCAATATCAAATCTGCTTAAGTGTAGCAGAGATGAGGCATTTAGCCTATTTAGCTCTTCACTCTCTCTCTCAACAACAAAGTTGTGAGAAGAGTCTTCGAACCTCCATTGGATAATCTTCTTCCTAGGCACAAGGGGTTGACTTGGTACCTTGTCTCCTTTCTTTGTATCCAGCAGAGTCACCAGCCTTCTCCTTAGCTTCTTTTCTTCCTCATTCAGAGTATCTGAGTTGAGGAAAGGAGCTTTGCAGCTTGGTCCAATGTTCCTCTGGGCAGATCAAGAAATTGATCTCTAGTAAGGAACATGAGGATCCATCAACATAAGTCAGTTTGACATAATCCTCCTCACAAGAGATGTCGCTCAGGGTTGTACAGTTGATGAGCTTTGTCTTGATTGCCTTGAACTCCTCTAAGGAGCGATGTTTGGAAGGCTGAGGGGATGGTTTGGGAGGTTGTTGGGTAGGTTGTGGTGTTTGGGTTCTGGCGAGTGTTTTGGGTTGGAGGATGGGTAGTTTAGGTGGTTGAGGTGAGGAGGTTGGTAAGGTTGATGGTGTAGGTTCAGGAGTGTAAGGCTCAGTGGTTGGTTCAGTCTTGATGGGGAATGGAAAAGTAATTGGTTCAGCTTGTGGTTGGGTTTGAGGTTGGGGTTGAGTGGTTTGTTTGAAGATCATCCCCTGTCCCCTTTTGTACATCTCCTTCCTCTTCCCCGAGCGAATGTCAGCCTTTATGTCACTAACATGTCGCTGGAGGGTCTTCTCAGACATAGGACCCACCTGCCTGCCAGAGAAGCCATGAGCCTGGAGATAGTCTTTCATCCAGGCCTTTTCACCTATCTTCTTGGCAGCAGCGAGTCCTGCTTCCTCTTCCTTCTTCCTCTTTAACCTCAGCTTTTCCTTGGCAGCTTTCTTTCTCTCCTTCTCCATTTTATCTAGCTCTTTGTTGAAGAGCTATAAGATCGTATCATTGTTATGTGGAGATAATTCTTCTAGAGAGAAACCCCTGGAGGTCAGGAAAGTTATCCTTTCCCTCCTAAGCTGCTGATCAGCTTCTCTTTTCTTCCTCTCCCTTTCTTCCTCTAAGGCCAACCTTGCTGCTTCTTCCTTTTGTTGTATTTGCAGCAAAGTTGCCTTTTCCAACTCAACTAACTCCTCTAATGGTAGCAGGAGTACATCTTCATTTATAGCTCCTAGATTGACAAGTCTGTCAATGATTTCCACTATTCTTTTGTTGTTGACAGCCTCCTGGTTGGCTGCAGCTGCTTTGCTACTAGCAGCTAGCAGCTTTCCAGTTGGAAGTCTACCTTTTCTTTTGAGCTTTTCTAACCTTGCTTCCTCATGAAGCTCTTCCTCAGTCATCTTCCTCTTTCCTTTGACATCTTCGGAAGTGCTAGACTTTGGGGGTTCTTGGATGGAAGGTTCAGGTTGAGTGGTGGAAATGGGAGGTGGAGTCAATGCTGATGTTTGAGCTAGGGGTTGGGTGAGAAAATCCTCCCTATTAACCTCAAATGCAAGTTCTAGGATTGCATTTGTGACTATTAGATCATCGGATAAAGAGAATAGTCCTTCCGCAGCTACAATCTCAGCTTCGGAAGATTGAGGTTGTTCTTCCGAGGCTTTGACTTGTGCTTTGGAAGTCTGTGAGAATGCACTATCTGTCCCAACTATCTCAGTTGCAAGGCCATCAGTCCTTGTTTCCCCTTCGAATTTAATCTCAGGTTCAACTTGGACCTTAGGTTGACCAACTTCCTCAATAGTGGTAGAAGGTGCATTTAACCTCTGAAGCTCTTGAGCTCCGAAGTAAATCACAGACAAGTCAGGACTTGGTTGTTCAATGAGAGATTCCATCAGGAACTTGTTGAAGAACCTGTTGAGATCTTGGAGCATCCTTTGATCCACTTGAATCACAACTGGAGGAGGCTCAGGAAAAATTGAAGCTTGTTGCATAGGGTATCTTGAACTTAAGGAAGTGAGAGCTTGACTATGTGGTTCATCTTGTCTTTGGCTTTGTCCTTGAACACTCTCCCCCTTTTTGGTAGCATCATCTTGAGAGCTTGAAGAGCTAGAGGAAGAGGTCAATGAGACCTGAATTGGTACATGCCTAACAGACCTCTCAATCTGTTTCTCAGCTAGTTTGGCCTTGAGATTTTCAATCTCAAGTTGCTGAGTGGCAGACCTATCCTCTAAAGTCCTAACCTTAGATTCATGGTTTGAGACTTTAGAAAGTAGGTCTTTAATGCTGAGTTGCAGTCTTCCCTCATCTTCTTTTGAAGAATCATGGGGAGATGAGGTAACATACCTAGTATGTTCATCCTCACCACCAGATGTGGTTTTTTGGCACCCTGGTTTCCCTTGCTCAATGATGTCTCTTTCAGAGTCATCAAAGGGCATGGTTGCCGTAGATTCAGTCTCAGTGACGTTACCACTGTCCTGAAGGTCCATTGAGGCTCCTTCAGTAGTGGTAGTTGAATCTACATGAGTCCCCTCCACATCAGTGGGACTCACCTCAGTAAAGGCTTGCCGATGGGGGCTAGAGATAAGAGGTCTCTCTAGGCTCTGTTGATCCTTGAGAGGGTGTTGTGGATCAACTTCATTGCCCTGAAGAGACATAATCTCTTCATCAGTTCCTATTAGTAGGTCAGTAAAGGATATAGAGGTTAAGCCGAATGACTCGGGACCTTGGTCAATGTCTAATGGCTTTGAGCCTATGGTGGGGCTATCCCTTTTTGGCTGCTCAGGGAAGTATAAAGACTCACCCTGAGGGTTTTCAGCTTGGGTTTCGGGCTCATGGGTTTGAGACTGAGGAGACGCAATACCCATATTGAGGTCAATTGTGAAGGATGGTGGGACTTCAGACTGAGTGGGAGCCCATTGTTCCACTCTAGTCTTTTTGGATTGGACGGGAGGAGCTTGTTCAATCAGAGAAGATTGAACAAGGGTTCGTTTGGGGCGTCTTTGATATATGATAGTGATGGGTGAGAAGGTAGATTTGGCAGTGTGATGGTAGTTGCTGGTATGGGTTCATCACCTTTGGGGTTAACAGGGATGTCACCAGGAGCCATTGGCTCAGTCATACCTGAAAGAAGTGCAGTATATCTTCCGAAGATATTGGTGGACACTCTCTTCAAAGTCTTGAAGATGGTCGGCCTCATTTGAGGGACAGTCAGAGCAGCTGCACAAACAAGCTGACTCTGGTCCAACTCACAGTTGATTATGTGCTGAAGGAACCTGGGATACATGAAGAATGTGTCCCGCTGGAGGTTCCCCATAAGATTGGTCAGCACAAACCTTGAGTAACTAAAGCGGAGGCTTCTCACCAATCCATGAACTAGGCACCCTAGTTCATATGGGATTTGATCCCATCCCCCAGATTTGTTGGACAAGCAGTGAAGAACAACATGCAGCAGGAATTTCTAGTTGTAAGAGAAGTTAAACTTGTAGACGGTTGACCTGCTTACATCTCCACCATATCCTATTTGGATATAGGTGTTGTCCAAATCTGTCTTTGGAAACTCTGTAAGAGCGCCCTCATCATGGAGCTCGAGATGCTCCCTGATGAGTTGTTTGGAAATGACCAACTCCTGGCCACAAATGCTCGATCTTATTACCTGAAGCCCATTTAGGGTTTCAATCTGACCCTTGGCCCAAAATTCAGCCATGTGATTTGAGTAAACGGTGGGGTTAACAGTCAGAGCAGTGTAATAAGATGATAGGGTAAGAAAGGAGATGCTATCAGAGAAGTCGGCATCCCTTGAAGAATCAAGGAGTGCGACTTGATTATGTTGAGGGTTAAGTGCCATTTGAGAAAGTTGCAGGAAGATAGTTCGGAATTAGGTGAATTGGGGATGAAGGAAGCTTTTAGGGCAGTAAATTTGGAAAAAAGATGAAAGTGATTAGTCGAGGTTATTTAAATGGGTGAAATGGAGGTTTAGAGGGTTTGGATAAGATGATGGGATGTTTCAGTGAAGGATGTGACAGGGGGCGGTAAGGTTTAGTCCATTTAAATAATCCGACATCATTAACAAAATTTTTACTTTTTGCAGAGTGGGGCCCAAAAGATTTCCGTTACACAGTAAAGTCTTTCTTCCGAGTAGAAAGCATTTCCGAAGGTAATGTGCTTCCGAAGGCAAATTTACTTCTGAAGGTAAAGTTCTTACTTCCAAGAGTAAATATTGCTTTCTGAATGGAGAGTGTTATAAGCTTCGGAAGTAGATCTGATATGTAATCAATCGCTTCTTCCGAGACTAAAAACTCTTTTGAGAAGAAAATTATCCATGGAGGAATTTGCTTCAGAAGATATGTAAAACATCTTCTGAGGGTTAATTCCTCTTCGGAAGAATTTATACTTAGTGAAAATTTCAGAGAACGACTTTTTGTAACAGGGCTTAGATTGTTTTGACACAAGACTTTACACATTAAAAATGTTTTCAAATGAGATAGACAAGTCAATGTTTATCATCCCAATAGTTGTAATGAGATACTTGAATCTTTGTTCATCAAAAGCTTTGGTGAACAAGTCAGCATATTGTTCATTTGAGTCAATTTTGATTAGCTTAATTAGATTTTCTCATGAATATCTCTAATGAAATGGTACCTGATATCTATGTGCTTTGTCTTGGAGTGCTTCACTAGATTTTCAATAATGGAGATAGCACTGTTGTTGTCAATGTGGATAGGGTGCTCATGAAGTTGAATCCGTAGTCTATCATCTGGTCTGAATCCACAGCAGCTGAGCACAACAACTAGAAGCAGCAATGTATTCAGCTTTAGCAGTTGATGTAAGACACAGGATTGCTTCTTGCATTGCCATGAGATGATCCTTCCACCAAGAAATTGACATCCACCTGATGTTGATTTCTTGTTGATATTGCAGCCACCATAGTCACTATCAGAGTAGCCATAGAGATTGAAATCACTATTCCTTGGATACCAGAGACCTAATTTAGGTGATCTTTTGAGATATCTAAGGATTCTCTTGGCAGCAACTAGGTGAGACACCTTTGGAGCAGCCTGATATCTTGCACAAATACAAGTTGCAAACATGATATCAGGTCTACTTGCTGTGAGATACATCAGAGAACCAATAATTGCTCTATACTGATGTTGATCAGTATCCTCCCCTCAGAGTCAGGGCAGAGATTATGGTTTCTAGGTATAGGTGTTTTGGCTACCTTACAATCTTTCATGTCAAATCTTTCTAAAATGTCATTGACATACTTAGATTGATTGATGAAAAACCCTTCCTTCATTTGCTTCACCTGAATTCCAAGGAAAAAGTCTATTTTTCCCATGGAACTCATCTCAAACTTCTTTTCATGATGCTCTCAAAGTCTTTACACATTTGGTCATTTGAGGAACCAAATATGATGTCATCAACATAGACTTGAACGAGCAAGATGTCCTTTCCAGACTTCCTTATGAAAAGAGTCTTATCAATGGTACCTCTAGTGTAACCATTCTTTAGGAGAAACTGAGACAATGTCTCATACCACAGCCTAGGTGCTTGGTGCAGCCCATATAGAGCTTTATCCAATTTGCACACATAGTTGGGGTGTTGTGGGTCTTCAAATCCTGGAGGTTGGCACACATAGACTTCCCTATCTATATCCCCATATAGAAAGGCACACTTGACATCAAGCTGGTAGACAGTGAAGTTCTTGGATGCAGCATAAGCAAGGAAGATCCTAACTGCCTCAAGTCTTGCAACAAGTGCAAGACATCAGTATAATCGATTCCTTCCTCTTGAGTGTATCCTTGAACCACCAGTCTTGCTTTGTTCTTGATGATCAAGCCTCTATCATCTCTCTTGTTTCTGAAAACCCATTTAGTGCCTATAGGTACTTGACCAGATGGTAGCGGACATAGGTTCCAAACCTTTTGTCTTTTTAATTAAAGCGGCTCCTCTTGCATTGATTCAACCCAGCTACTATCTTTCAAGGCATCTTCCACCTTCTTGGGTTCCATCTGGGATAAAAAGCATGAGTACAAGCAGACATTCCCATTGTGAGTTTGTCCTTTTGTTCTCACACCTTCAGAGACTTCCCCTATGATGTTCTCAGCTGGATGATTGTTGTGAATCTAAGTCTAGGAATTACCTCCAGTATCTAGATTGGACATATTTTGCTCAGGAGCTTGAACACTTTGTCCAGCTGCTGTTTCAAAAAATTCAATGAGGACTGATTGAATGAATAAGAAACATCATCATCGTTTGTTGGCTGTGAAGCAGCATTAACAGTTGCCTGTTCCTTTAAGATGTTGCTTCCATCAGCTTGGTGTTGTGCAGTGCCACCTGATGAAGTTTGAGGGTCAACAGGTGAACCACTGGTTGAAGCTCCACTATCCCTTGAGATAGTCATACTGTCAGATCTGCCAATAGTGGGAGCTTGATTTGTTGCAGCTCTTGGAGAACTTGGAATAGGTCTGGGTAGCTCAAACAATTGGTCATCATCAGAATCACTTTGAGCACCTGTTCCAGCTGAAACATTCTCACAAGATGGTTTAGAATAGTTTGGAAACAATTCTAAATCAAAGATATGATCAAGGCCATTCCCCCTAACACAAGGAGTGTGCTCATTAACTACAATGTTAAAAGATTCCTCAAATTGTTGATTTTTAATGTTATAAACTCTATAAGCTTTAGAGTTAGAGAATATCCAACAAAGATAGCATCATCAGACTTTTCAGCAAATTTTGCCAAATTGTCTTTTGTGTTAAGTATGGTACACCTGCTGCCAAGGACCTTAGAAAGCCAATGAATGGTGGCCTCTTGTTCCATAGCTCATAAGGGGTTTTTCCATGTGGCTTAACTACAAGAACCCTGTTCTGCACATAGCATGCGGTGCTTACTGCCTCTGCCCAGAATGTTAGAGGCAGCTTTGAATCAGCTAACAAGGTCCGAGCAGCCTCAATAAGTGTCCTGTTCCTCCACTCAGCAACACCATTTTGTTGAGGAGTTCTAGGAGCACTATATTGTCTAGCAATCCTTTTGAGTTACAGAATGAGTCAAGAACGTGGTTCTTAAACTCAGTCCTTGATCACTTCTAATTATTTTAACCTTGTGATCAATTTGATTTTCTATTTTAAGAATAAAAGATTTTAAAGTTTCAGCAGTTTCATCTTTGGTTCTTAAAAAGAATACCCATGTAAATCTTGAAAAATCATCAACAATCACAAGGCAATATGATTTCCTTCCAATGCTCATTATACTTGTGGGACCAAATAGATCCATGTTCAATAAGTGTAATGGAGTGGTGATGGAGTTAACAACTTTGGATTTATGAGATGCCCTGTGTTGCTTCCCTTTCAGGCATGCAACACAGTTATCTTTGCAGAAAAATTCCTTTTTAGGCAAACCATGTACCAAGTTATTTTTAGCCAATTTATTCATTGTCTTAAAATTTACATGACACATTCGTTTATGCCATAGTGTTGACTCATCACCATCAGCTTTGGAAAGAAAGCATGACATTCACCCATTGGGAAGCATTGTTCATATCAAGCTTGTACATATCCCCTTTCCTGGGAGATCTAAGAAGCACCAATTCCTGAGGAATTGTCATCCCGGGTTTGAGGATAATGCACTCATGTTTTGTGAAGAGCATTTGATGCTTTTGATCACAGAACTGAGAAACACTTAACAGGTTGTGTTCAAGCTGTTTGACAAAGTGAACTTTGTCAACTTTTAATTTTCCATTGGATATACTTCCTCTGCCAGAAATATATCCTCCGGCCTCACCTCCAAACTGGACAGGACCTCCATCATAATGTTGAAATTGTTGAAGGAGAGATCTGTTCCCTGTCATGTGCCTGGAGCATCCACTATCCATAATCCAAACATTGTTATTCTTGTCATATGGATGTCCCTGCACATAAGATGAGATGATTAGTTTTGATTGGAAACCCAAGCCTTGTTGGTCTTGGGTTCTTCCAATGATAGTAACATAATTGAACCAAAATTTATGCATGGGGGTTCAATGGATGTCTTTGAAGAAGAGGTTTGGGCTACAACATCTTCCTTGATCTTCCATTCCATCCCTTGGTTGATCATGGAGGATGAGCTTGTTGAAGCTTTTGCAGCATGGCATTCTTCCGAAGCTTCTTTCTTTTCGGAAGAAGCCTTCACCACCTTTTCTTCCAAAGTAGTCTTCTTCTAGGATGGTTTCAAGGGGACTCTTTTGTTCTTTTGAGTCTTGACAGCTTTAGCTTCCGAAGCCATTTTCCCTTCAGAAGAAGGACTTTCTTCCGCAAGCAACCTTGCTTCGGAAACAAGCTTTCCCTTTTTCATCACTTGAACCATTTGATATGGTCCAAATGAGAAACCTTTCCTGACTCCTTATCTTTTAACATTATTTGCATAATGTGTGCTAGCAGGATTGTAGTAACAATCTTTGGCCATATGGTTTTGCAGACCACACATTATGCATGCAATGTTAATCTTTTGGGAACTTGAGGATTGTTATTTCTTGTTCTTTTTCTCTTTATCAGCAACCTTTTCCTTTAACTTCTGATATTTTGGTAGGACAGGAGTGCTGGTACTACACTCCTTTCCTGAATCAGAGTTTCCTACCACCTGGAATCCAGCTGAGATGAATACACCCTTTTACTTTGGGTCTATCTTCAGCTTAGACTCAGCCACTTTCTTGGCAGTTTTTCTGGCTGCCTTAGCTCTGCTTCTTCTGGCTTTGGTGGTTAGGGGTTGATCATCACCGGTAAGAGTGGGTAAAATTACCTGGTTCTTCCCTATGATGGTCTCCATGGTTGCATCACTCTATGACTCATGAGAAGGTGGGTCAGCAGATGGAACCTCTTGCTCTTCAGTACCACACCTTGGTTGTCTTATAGACTCATAAAATGTGGTGGAGCAATTCCATTGCTTCCCAACCTACCTTGGTTTTGGTAACAAAGTTTGAGTGAGAGGATGATGCAAGAATGGCTTGGAAGTTTTGCTCAGAAATAGCATACTTCCTGGCTTGAGCCTCAGCTGTGACAAGCTGGGCTTGAGCCTCAGACAATTTGGATATTAAATCCTTTATTTGAGTCTTATAGTTTGTGTGTTCATGTTTTAATAAGGACACAGTTTTCTCCAACTCCTTAATTTTTCTTTGATAGTCAGATTCAGCCCTTTTAAAATCAGATTAAAACATTTAGAGACTCAATATCGGATTTAATCTCCATATTGTAGTCCTGATACAATTTAACCTTAGCAATACATTCAGGAGTACAGAGATGTTCATATACCTTATTGTCATTTGTTCTAGCCATGAGTGCTTGAGCAGAAGTCACATTCTGTACCATGAAGCTCCAGTCAACTTCTTGAGCCATTGCAGCTGTCTCTGTTGACTTTCCAGTGGGCTTTGGTGTAGAGGGATGTGTGGAGGCCTGTGGGGTTCCCGGATTAGACTTGGGAGCCTTGCATTCCCTTGTAAAATGACCAAGTTGGTTACAGTTGTAACATTTGGCCTTGGTTTTGTCAAACCCAAATTTGCTATTGGTTGGGTTTGGGGAAATTACCTTCCAGTTCACTTAAAGAACTTCTTTGCTCTGTAGGTTAAGAGAGCCATTTGTTGGACTATGTCCACATATTCCACGTCATTTGGGCTGAAGCACTCTAGATCATCAAAGCAATACTAATAGTCACTAGAGTGCCCACTTCCTGAGACAAAGGCACAGCTGTCCTGAAAGGAACTTTGCTGAGCTTTTGAGACCTTGGAGTCTCAGGAAATGTAATGTATGGCCCAGAAGAATAGGATGGCTGCTGGGTGTATGTCAGGTACTATTGAGGTTGGGAGGGTCCTGACCCTTCAGCAACCATAAACAATTGTTAGCAGGAAGACTCAAGGGTCTGCTTGTCTGATGGCCTCTCGTGTTCTCCATTTCCAAACGGTATCTATCAAGGATGCATAGAGTTCGTCATGGTGAGGGTGTTCAAATTTTCTAATCTCTGGATAGAGACACAGTAGAACGTCCACTCATTAGGGAGTGCACTCATGAACTTTCTTGTGAGGTCTCTAAGTTCAAGGGCAATTCCCACAGACTGAAAGGAAGAAATGAGGTCCATGTACCTGAAGTATTGCTGGCTGAGGGTCTCTCCAGCAATGTAGGTGAAGTTCTCGAACTACTGCTTCAGTGAGTCCTTCTTGGAGTCATTGGAGCTGGAGTACATATGAGCAAGTGCATCAAACAGTTCTTTGGCTGACTTGCAATGCTCAAACCCCACCATGATGGAGTTGGGAATTGCAGTCATGAGAACAATCATAGCATTGCTGTCAATGTCCAGCTTCTTCCGGTCCTCATCAGAGTAGTCTTCAATGGCTTTCTCTATCATGGCACCGTTTCCACCTGCCACCTTTGGTTTATACGGGCCATTGACAATAGATTGGCACATCTTGCTGTCTTGATACCTGATGAAGCCTTCCATGCGTCTGCTCCATGACCTGAAGTTTTCAGGGGTGATGATGGGTGCTTTAGTCATCGTCCCCATCTCTACTTCAGACTTGTTGAGGGCCATTTTGAGTGTGGTGTAAGGAGGAGTGAAAAAAAAGTTGATTAGAATGGTACGATCTCACAATCAAGAGCCTAAAAAGCTCTGATACCAATTGCAGGATCGAGTTTTGTCACTTAACACTTGGATTTCTCTCAAACTCACTTATACTACACTCAGATCAGATGAAGTAGAATCTCTTCTAAGAGTTGATAATAATATAATAAGTAGCAAAGAACACAAGAAATAATTTTCAAGGCACTTGTATATATTACTTCTCAACTCAAAGTATTACAAGACTCTTACAAGCATAAACAAGAGTTACAATGGGAAAATTTATACTAGATCCTACAGCCGGATATACTTTGATACCAGCTGGAAACCTAAGACTAAAGCATATACTATAATGCTAAAGTTAAGGTATCTTAGATAAAGTATTATCTAAGATATGATAGTCATGACATGTCCATGACTTACCTTTTGTCACCAACTAAAGTTGGCAACTATACTAACTGATAAAGATAAACAATGGAATAAAGTATGGTCAACTACATGGCTTTTGAGAAAACGCCATGCAGTATCTCAGAGGTCTGTAGCGGAGTGTCAGAGAAACCATACTTATGTCCACTGGTTAATAGTAGTGTCTTCCGAAGGTTAGTTGGCTTTGTAAGAACAAGTTCTTCCGAAGCCACTTATACTTCGGAAGAGGCTACTATACTTCCGAGGCTTGAGGACTTCTTTATTTCTTCATACTTCGGAAGTTGACTTCTGATCTTTCCCTCTAAGTCTTGATCTTTGGAAGTGAATACTTTGTCTTCGGAAGTTGGAGTTTTCCTTCGGAAGTTGATCTTACACTTTGTCTTCGGAAGAACTCCTTTTCCTTGGGAAGTTCCACACTTAGCTTCGGAAGTCCTTTATTAGTTGCACAAAAATAGTCTAAGTGATTTAGTTTTGGTTGCACCAGCCTTTCTAGATCCAACAATATTTATAGTGCAAAATTAAAGAAATTACTATTTTTTAAAAATATTCACGCATCGTAAGAGGCTTCACGCCTCTTTGAGCCCAACGGCTATAGTTTGAATTTGAAACGCTAACGACCGTGGGAAGATTCACAGACCGTGAAGGTTCAACGGTTATAATATTAATTACAAAAAAATAACAGGTCGTGAGTGGATTCACAGGCCGTTAGTGAAGTCCCTTACGGGCTGTGAGAGGTTTCACGGCCGTGAAACTCTTATTATATATGCTTCACACCCAGTAAGTTTATTCA
The DNA here is from genome assembly GCA_025215565.1 of Flaveria ramosissima. Taxonomy (NCBI): domain Eukaryota; kingdom Viridiplantae; phylum Streptophyta; class Magnoliopsida; order Asterales; family Asteraceae; genus Flaveria; species Flaveria ramosissima. Next base: position 55,874,661 of record CM046029.1, on the reverse strand, counting down.
CGCACATTTTCACACTTACAATTCTCTTTGATACGACTCTTATCATTTTATCTCTTTTTTACTTCGACTTCTATTACTGGTACTACCTAATCTCGTATTAATTTTCATCTAATTACGCTTTAATATTGTATAAATTTAAATTTAAACATCAAAAAATTTAATTAAATTTTCAAGGGTTACAGGCCGTGAAGGCTTCTTACGGCTCGTGAGCCTTGAATAGGTAATGGGTAACGAGCTGGTAAGATGCCTCATGGCTCGTAACCCTTGAAGGGTTTAATAGGCTTACGAGTCGTGAGGGTTTTTCACTGCCCGTAACCCTTAAAATTATGATTTAGTTTAATTTTTTTAATTAATTTTATTTTTACATATTATGTCGTCGCCTAAGCATAGGCGTCCTGAGACAGAGCTCGAGGGTCAGGGTGATTTTTTAGACCCTCGCCCGCACCTTCAGTTTTCACGAGAGACTATTTCATGTAGACGGCTTTGGAGGTTGGTAGGGCGGCTCCTAAATGGGACCTATTCGATCGATTGGTGTTGGATCTAGAGAGGTTGTTTTAACCAAAACTAAGTCACTTAGAAGATTTTAAGTACAAATACAAAGGACTTCCGAAGCTAAGTATGGAACTTCCGAAGGAAGAAGGAGCTCTTCCGAAGTCTAAGTGTAAAATACACTTCCGAAGGAAAACTCCAACTTCCGAAGACAAAGAAGCTACTTCCGAAGATCGAGACTTAGAGACAAAGATCTGAAGTCAACTTCTGAAGTATAAAGAAGTCCTCAAAGCCTCGGAAGCATAGAAGCATCTTCCGAAGTATAAGTGGCTTCGGAAGAACTTGTTCTTCCGAAGCCAGTTAACCTTCGGAAGACACTTCTATTATCTAGTAGACATAAGTATGGCCTGTCTGACACTCCGCTGCAAATCTCTGAGATACTGCATGGCGTTTTCTCAAAAGCCATGTAGTTGACCATACTTTAATCTACTGTTTACCTTTTTATGTTAAGTACAGTTGCCATCTTTAGTTGGTGACAAAAGGTAAGTCATGGACATGTCATGACTACCATATCTTAGATAATACTTTACCTAAGATACCTTAACTATAGCATTGTAGTATATGCTTTAGTCGTAGGTTTCCAGCTGGTATCAAGTATAACCGGCTGTAGGATCTAGTATATATAGTTCTCATTGTAACTCCTTTTTCATGCTTGTAAGTGTCTTGTAATCTTGAGTTGAGAAGTAATATATACAAGTACCTTGAAAATACTCCTGCTTGTTCCTTTGATTACTTATTATATTATTATCAACTCTTGTTAAAGGCATTGCTTCATCTCATTTGAGTGTTATTATAAGCGAGTTTGAGAGAATCACAAGTGTTTAAGTGACAAACCCGATCCTGCAATTGGTATCAGAGCTTTTTAGGCTCTTGATTGTGAGATCTTACCATCCTAATCAAACAGTTTTTCACTCCTCCTTATACCTCACTCAAAATGGCCCTCAACAAGTCTGAAATTGAGATGGGAACGATGACCAAAGCTCCCATCATCGCTCCTGAAAACTTCAGGTCTTGGAGCAGAAGAATGGAAGGCTTCATCAGGTACCAGGATAGCAAGATGTGGCAATCCATCGTTAATGGCCCGTATAAGCCAAAAGTAGCTGGTGGAAACGGTGCCATGATCGAGAAGGCCGTTGAAGACTATTCCGATGAAGACAGGAAGAAGCTTGACATAGACAGCAATGCTATGACTGTTCTTATGACTACAATCCCAAACTCCATCATGGTGGGGTTTGAGCATTGTAAGTCTGCTAAAGAACTCTTTGATGCTCTTGCTCAAATGTACTCAAGCTCGAATGATTCAAAGAAGGACTCACTGATGAAGCAGCAGTTTGAGAACTTCACCTATGTTGCTGGAGAAACTCTTAGCCAGCAATATTTCAGGTATATGGATGTTATCTCTTCCCTTCAATCTGTGGGAATCACTCATGAACTCAGCGACCTTACTAGAAGTTTATGAGTGCTCTACCCAATGAGTGGACATTCTACTGTGTCTCCATCAAGAGAACAGAGAATTTGAATACACTCACCATGACCGAACTCTATGGGATCCTTGATGGATACCGTTTGGAAATGGAAAGCAAGACGGGTCACCAGGCAAGCAGACCCTTGAGCCTTCCTGCTAGCAACGCTTTAATGGTTGCTGAAGGCTCAGGCATCTCCCAGTCTCAGCAGTACCTGACCTACACCCAGCAGCCATCTTGTTCATCTGGGCCTTACATCACATTCCCTGAGACTCCAAGGTCTCAACAAGCTCAGCAAAGCTCCTTTCAGGAGGGCTGTGCATTGTCTCAGGGTGTCTCAGGGGGGTCAATACTCAAATGATTATTCAATTCTACTTTGATGATCTAGAGTGTTTTAGCCCGAATGACATAGAGTATGTGGACATAGTCCAACAAATGGCTCTTCCAACCTACAGAGCGAAGAAGTTCTTTAAAAGAACTGGAAGGCAATTCCCTCAAAACCCAATCACCAGCAAGTTTGGGTTTGACAAAGCAAGGCCAAATGTTACGACTGTAACCAACTTGGTCATTTTGCAAGGGAATGCAAGGCTCCCAAGTCCAACCCGGGAACCTCATAGGCCTCCACACATCCTTCTACACCAAAGCCCAACGGAAAGTCAACTGAAACTGCAACAATGCCTCAAGAAGTTGACTGGAGCTTTATGGTTCAAGATGTGACTCCTGCTCAAGCACTCATGGCAGGAACAGATGAAAACAAGGTATATGAACATCTCTGTACCCCTGCTTGTATTGCTAAGGTTAAACTGTATCAGGACTACAATATGGAAATTAAATCTGATATTGAGTCTTTAAATGTTTTAAAATCTGACTTTAAAAGGGCTGAATCTGACTATCAAAGAAAAATTGAGGAGTTAGAGAAAATTGTGTCCCTCTTAAAACATGAACACACAAACTACAAGACTCAAATCAAGGATTTAATATCCAAATTGACTGAGGCTCAAGCCCAGCTTGTCACAGCTGAGGCTCAAGCCAGGAAGTATGCTATTTCCGAGCAAAACTTCCAAGCCATTCTTGCATCATCCTCTCACTCCAAACTTGTTATCAAAACAAAGGTGGGTTGGGAACCAATGAAATTGCTCCACCACACTCTTATGAGTCTGTAAGACAACCAAGGTGTGGTACTGAAGAGCAAGAGGTTCCATCTGTTGACCCACCTTCTCAAGAGTCAAAGAGTGATGCAACTATGGAGACCATGACCATCACAGGAAGGAACAGGTAATTGTGCCCTCCCCAGCCAATGATGATCAAACCCTGACCACCAAAGCCAGAAGAAGCAGGGCTAAAGCAGCCAGAAAAACTGCCAAGAAGGTGGCTGAATCCAAACTGAAGATAGACCCAAAGCAAAAGGGTGTATTCATTCAGCTGGATTCCAGGTGGTTGGACCTTCTGATTCAGGAAAAGAGTATAGTACCGTACTCTTATCCTACCAAAGGATCAAAGTTAAATGGAATGGTTGGTGATGAGAGAAAAGAACAAGAAACAGCAACCCTCTCATTCCCAGAAAGTTAACATTGCATGCATAATGTGTGGTCTGCAAAACCACATGGCTAAAGATTGTTACTACAATCCTGCTAGCACACATATGCAAATAATGTTAAAAGAGAAGGAGTCAGGGAAGGTTTCACATTCGACCATATCAAATGGTTCAAGTGATGAAAAAGGGAAAGCTTGTTTCCGAAGCAAGGCTTCTCTCGGAAGAAAAACTCTTCTTCCGAAAGGAAAAAGGCTTCGGAAGTTAAAGCTACAAAGACTCATAAAAGAGTCCCCCTGAAACCATCCCAGAAGAAGACTGCGATGCTTCGGAAGAAAAGGGGGTAAAGGTCTCTTCTGAAAAGAAAGGAAGCTTCGGAAGAATGCCAAGCTGCAAAAGCTTCAACAAGCTCATCTTCTATGATCAACCAAGGGATGGAATGGAAGATCAAGGAAGATGCTATAGCCCAAACCTCTTCTTCAAAGACATCAATTGAACCCCCATGCATAAATTTTGGTTTAATTATGTCACTCTCATTGGAAGAACCCAAGACCAACAAGGCTTGGGTTTCCAATCAAAACTAATTATCTCACCTTATGTGCAGGGACATCCATATGACAAGAATAACAACATTTGGATTGTAGATAGTGGATGCTCCAGGCACATGACGGAACAGATCTCTCCTTCAACAATTTCAACATTATGATGGAGGTCCTGTCCAGTTTGGAGGTGAGGCGGCGGAGGATATATTTTGGCAGAGGAAGTATATCCAATGGAAAGTTAAAAGTTGACAAAGTTAATTTTGTCAAACAGCTTGAACACATATGTAAGTGTTTCTCAATTCTGTGATCAAAAGCATCAAATGCTTTTCACAGAACAGAGTGCATCATCCTCAAACCTGGGATGACAATTCCTCAGGAATTGGTGCTTCTTAGATCTCCCAGGAGAGGGGATATGTACAAGCTTGATATGAACAATGCTTCCCCAATGGGAGAAGTATCATGCTTTCTTTCCAAAAGCTGTTCATGTCAATTTTAAGACAAACGAATGAAAAATTGGCTAAAAATAACTTGGTACATGGTTTGCCTAAAAAGGAATTTTTCTGCAAAGATAACTGTGTGCTTGCCTGAAAGAGGAAACAACAAGGTCTTCTCATAAATCCAAAGTTGTTAACTCTATCACCACTCCATTACACTTATTGCACATGGATCTATTTGGTCCCCAAAGTATAATGAGCATTGGAAGGAAATCATATTGCCTTGTGGAGTTGATGATTTTACTAGATTTACATGGGTATTCTTTTAAGAACTAAAGATGAAACTGCTGAAACTTAAAATCTTTTATTCTTTAAATAGAAAATCAAGTTGATCACAAGGTCAAAATAATAGAAGTGATCAAGGGACTAAGTTTAAGAACTTGTTCTTGACTCATTTTGTAACTCAAAAGGGATTGCCAGACAATACAGTGCTCCTAGAACTCCTCAACAAAATGGTGTTGCTGAGAGGAGAGAAATAGGACACTTATTGAGGCTTCTCGGACTATGTTAGTGATTCAAAGCTGCCTCTAACATTCTGGGCAGAGGCAGTCAGCACTACATGCTATGTGAGGAACAGTGTTCTTGTAGTAAAGCCACATGAAAAGACCCCTTATGAGTTATGGAACAAGAGGCCACCGTTCATTGGCTTTCTAAGGTCCTTTGGCAGCAGGTGTACCAAACTTAACACAAAAGACAATTTGGCAAAATTTGCTGAAAAGTCAGATGATGCTATCTTTGTTGGATATTCCTCCTATCTAAAGCATACAGGTTTATAATATTAAAACCAACAATTGAGGAATCCTCCAACATTGTAGTTAATGAGCACACTCCTTGTGTTAGGGGAATGGCCCTGATCAATCTTTGATTTAGAATTGTTTCCAAACTATTCTAAACCATCTTGTGAGAATGTTTCAGCTGAACAGGTGCTCAAAGCAATTCTAATAAAGATCAACTGTTTGAGCTTCCCAGACCTACTCCAAGTTCTCCAAGAGCTACAACAAATCATGTTCCCACTATTGAAAGATCTGACAGCATAACCATTTCAGAGATAGTGGGAACTTCAACAAGGGATTCACCTGATGATTTTCAAATCTCTTCAGGTGATCATGCACAACATCAAGCTGATGGAAGCAGCATTTGAAGGAACAGCAACTGTGAATGATGCTTCACAGTAAAGAAATAATGATGTTTTCATTCAATCAGTCCTCATTGAATGAGCTGAAACAACAGATGGACCTAGTATTCAAGCTCCTGAGCAAAATATGTCCAACTTGGACTATTTTGCAACTGGAGGTGATTCCAAGACTCAGAATTCACAATACTCATCCAGCTGAAAGCATCATAGGGGAAGTCTCTGGGTGTGAGAACAAGAGGACAAACTCATAATGGGAATGTCTGCTTGTACTCATGCTTCTTATCCCAAATGGAACCCAAGAAGGTGGAAGATGCCTTGAAAGATAGTAGCTGGGTTGAATCAATGCAAGAGGAGCTACTTCAATTCAAAGACAAAAGGTTTGGAACCTACGTCCGCTACCATCTGGTCAAGTACCTATAGGCCACCAAATGTGATTCAGGAACAAAAGATATGATAGAGGCTTGATTATCAAGAACAAGGCAAGACTAGTGGTTCAAGGATACACTCAAGAGGAAGGAATCGATTATACTGATGTCTTTGCACCTGTTGGCAAGACTTGAGGCAGTTAGGATCTTCCTTGCTTATGCTGCATCCAAGAATTTTCACTGTCTATCAGCTTGATGTCAAGTGTGCCTTTCTATATGGGGATATAGATAGGGAAGTTTATTGTATGCCAGCCTCTAGGATTTGAAGACCCACAGCATCCATCAAACTATGTGTGCAAGTTGGATAAAGCTCTATATGGGCTGCACCAAGCACCTAGGCTGTGGTATGAGACATTGTCTCAATTTCTCCTGAAGAATGGTTATACTAGAGAACCATTGATAAGACCCTCTCTTCATTAGAAAGTCTGGGAAAGACATTTTGCTTGTTCAAGTCTATGTCGATGACATCATATTTGGTTCCTCAAATGACCAAATGTGCAAAGACTTTGAGAGCATTATGAAGAAGAAGTTCGAGATGAGTTCCATGGGGAAAATGGACTTTTTCCTTGGAATTCAGGTAAAGCAACTGAAGGAAGGGTTCTTCATCAATCAATCTAAATATGTCAATGATATCTTAGAGAATTTGATATGAAGGATTGTAAAGCATCAAAGACACCTATACCCAGAAACCATGATCTCTGCCCTGATTTGAGGGGGAGGATACTGATCAACATCAGTATAGAGCAATCATTGGTTCTCTGATGTATCTCACAGCAAGTAGACCTGATATCATGTTTGCAACTTGCATCTGTGCAAGATATCAGGCTGCTCCAAAGGTGTCTCACCTAATTGCTGTCAAGAGAATCCTCAGATACCTCAAAGGAGCACCTAAATTAGGTCTCTGGTATCCAAGAAATAGTGATTTTAATCTCTATGGTTACTCTGATAGCGATTATGGTGGTGCAACATCAACAAGAAATCAACATCAGGTGGATGTCAATTTCTTGGTGGAAGGATCATCTCATGGCAATGCAAAAAGCAATCCTGTGTCTCTACATCAACTGCTGAAGCTGAATACATTGTTGCTGCTAGTTGCTGTGCTCAGCTGCTGTGGATTCAAAACCAGATGATAGACTATGGATTCAACTTCATGAGCACTCCTATCCACATTGACAACAACAGTGCTATATCCATTACTGAAAATCCAGTAAAGCACTCCAAGACAAAGCACATTGATATCAGGTATCATTTCATTAGAGATATTCATGAGAAAAATCTTATCAAACTAATCAAAGTTGATTCAAATGAACAATATGCTGATTTGTTCACTAAAGCATTTGATGAACAGAGATTTAAATATCTCATTACAGCTATTGGGATGATAAACAATGATTAGTCAATCTCAATTGAAAACCTTTTTAATGTGTAAAGTCTTATGTCAAAACAATCTAAGCCCTGTTACAAAAGATCTTTTCTTAAATTTATCTAAGTATAAGTTCTTCCGAAGAGAAATTAACCCTCGGAAGATATCTTACATATCTTCCGAAGCAAATTTCTCACAGGATAATTTTCTTCTCGGAAGAGCGTTAAGTCTCGGAAGAAGCGATTGAGTTCACCTCAGATCTACTTCCGAAGCACTTAACACACTCCATCTGAAAGCAACATATACTCTCGGAAGTAAGCAATTTACCTTCGGAAGTAAATTTGCCTTCGGAAGAACTTTACTTGGAAATGCTTTATACTCGGAAGAAAGATTTTACTGTGTAACGGAAATCTTTTGGGCCCCACACTGTAAAAAGTAAAGATTTTGTTAATGATGTCGGATTATTTAAATGGTCTAACCTTACCGCCCATGTCACATCATCCACTGAACCCTCACATCATCTTATCCAAACCACCCTTTAAACCGCCATTTCACCCATTTAAATACTTGTTAATCACTTACACTCTTTTTACCCAAATTACTGCCCTAAAAGCTTTCTTCTTCTCCAATTTACCTTACTCCGAACTATTCTTCTGTCATCTTCCTCAATGGCCTTAAACCCTCAGCACAACCAGGTCGCACTCCTTGACTCTTCAAGGGATGATGACTTCTCAGATATCATTTCTTTCCTAGCCCAATCTTCATACTACACTGCCTTGACCGTAAACCCTACCATCTACTCAAACCAAATGTCCGAATTTTGGGCAAATGGTCGGATTGAAACCCTAAACGGGGTTCGTGCTATTAGGTCAAGCATTTGTGGCCAAGAGTTGGTCATCACTGAACAGATCATCAGGGAGCATCTCGAGCTCCATGATGAGGGCGCTCCGACGGAATTCCCCAAATCAGATTTAGATAGTTCTTATCTCCAAATGGGATACGGTGGAGATGTAAGCAGGTCAACGTCTACAAATTCAACTTCTCCTACAAGTGGAAGTTCCTGCTGCATGTGGTTCTTCACTGTCTATCTAACAAATCTGGGGGATGGGATCAAATCCCTTATGAACTCGGGTGCTTAGTTCACGGGTTGGTACAAAGCCTCCGCTTCAACTATTCAAGGTTTGTGCTGACTAACCTTATGGGAAATCTGCAAAGGGACACATTCTTTATGTATCCCAGGTTTCTCCAGCACATCATCAACTGTGAGCTGGATCAGGGTAAGCTTGTCTGTGCAGCTGCTCTGTCTGCTCCCAAATGAGGCCGACCATCTTCAAATCTTGAAGAGAGTGTCTACCAACTACACTGGAAGGGATACCGCACTACTTCCAGGTATGATTGAGCCAATGGCTCCTGGTGACATCCCTGTTCACCCCACAGGTGATGAACCCACACCAGCAACTACCCTCACCATCCCAAATCTACCTTCTCCACCCATTACTGTCACATACCAGAGACGTACCAAACGAACCCTTGTTCAATCTACTCTGGTTGAACAAGCCCCTCCTCTTCAATCCAAAAAGGCTAGAGTGGAACAAAGGGCTCCCACTCAGCCAGAGGTCCACCCATCCTTCACTATTGACCTCAATATGGGTCTTGAGTCTCCTCAGTCTCAGACCCATGAGCCCAAAACCCAGCTGATAGCCCTCAGGGTGAGTTCTATACTCCCCTGAGCAGCCACAAAGGGACAGCTCAATGCCTTTTGACATTGATCAAAGTCCCGGGTCCTTAGGTCTTCACTCCTTTTCTTTTACTGACCTTTTGACGGAGCTGGTGAAGAGATTATGTCTCTTAAAGGCGATGAAGTTGATCCACTACACCCTCTCAAGGATCAACAGAGCCTAGAGAGACCCCTTATCTCTAGCCCACACCAGCAAAGCCCTACTGAGGTGAGTCCCACTGATGTGGAGGGGACTCATGTAGATTCAGCTGCCACTACTGAAGGAGCCTCAATGGATCCTCAGGACAGTGGTAACGACAGTGAGACTGAATCTACGGCAACCATGCCCTTTGATGCCTCTGAAAGAGACATCATTGTGCAAGGGAAACCAGGGTGCCAAGAAACCACATCTGGTGGTGAGGATGAACATACCAGGTATGTTACCTCATCTCCCCGTGATTCTTCAAAAGAAGATGAGGGAAGTATGCAACTCACCATTCAAGACCTACTTTCTAAAGTCTCAAACCTAGAATCAAAGGTTAAGACTTTAGAGGATAGGTCTGCCACTCAGCAACTTGAGATTGATACTCTCAAGGCCAAACTAGCTGAGAAACAGATTGAGAGATCTGTTAGGCATGTACCAGTTCAGGTCTCCTTGACCTCTTCCTCTAGCTCATCTAGCTCTCAAGATGATGCTACCAAAAAGGGGGAGAGTGTTGAGAGACAAAGCCAAAGACAGGAAACCCAAGGTCAAGCTCTTACTTCTTTGAGCTCAAGATATCCAATGCAACAAGCTGCTATCTTCCCTGAGCCTCCTCCAGTTGTCTTTCAAGTGGATCAAAGGATGCTCCAGGATCTAAATAGGTTCTTCAACAAGTTCCTTTTGGAATCCCTCATAGAACAGCCTAGCCCAGATATGTCTGTGATTTACTTTGGAGCTCAAGAGCTTCAGAGGTTGAATGCACCTCCTACCACTGTTGAGGAAGTTGGTCAACCTAAGGCCCAAGTGGAACCTGAGATTAATTTCGAAGGGGAAACTAGGACTGATGGCCCAGCAACTGAAACAGTTGGGACAGAAGGTGTATTTTCACAGACTTCCGAAGCACAATTCAAAGCCTCGGAAGAACAAGCTCAAACTTCCGAAGCTGAGATTGCTGCTGCGGAAGGACTATTTTCTCTTTCCGATGATCTAATAGTCACAGATGCAATTCTGGAACTTGCATCTGAGGTTAATAGGGAGGACTTTCTCAGCCAACCATTGGCTCTAACATCTGCATTGACTCCAGCTCCTACCTCTACCACCCAACCTGGATCTTCTATCCAAGAAACCCCAAAGTCTAGCACTTCCGAAGACATAAAAGGCAAGAGGAAGATGACTTCGGAAGAGCTTCAGGAAGAAGAAAGGTTGGAGAAGCTCAAAAGGAAAGGTAGACTACCAACTGGGAAACTGTTAGCTGCAAGTACAAAAGCAGCTGCAGCCAACCAGGAGGCAGTCAACAATCGAAGAAGGGTAGAGGTTATAGACAGACTTGTCAGTCTAGGGGCTGCTTCGGAAGATGTACTCCTGCTACCATTAGAGGAGCTGATAGAGCTGGAAAAGGCAACCTTGCTGCAAAAACAGCAAAAAGAAGAGGCTGCAAGGTTGGCCTTAGAAGAGGAAAGGCAGAGAAAGGAAAGGGAAGCTGATCTGCAGCTCAGGAGAGAAAGGATCACTTTCCTACTCTCCAGAGGATTCTCTCAAGAGGAATTGTCTCCACACAACAGTGATACGATCTTATGGCTCTTCAACAAAGAGCAAGATCAAATGGAGAAGGAGAGAAAGAGAGCTGCAAGGGAGAAGCTTGTGGAAAGGAGGAAGAAAGAAGAAGAAGTTGGACTGTCTGCCGCCAAGAAGATAGGTGAGAAAGCTTGGATGAAGAGTTATCTCAAAGCTCACAGCTTCTCTGGCAGGCAGGTGGGTCCCATGTCTGAGAAGACTCTCCAACGACATGTCAGTGACATCAAGGCTGACATTCATGCGGGGAGAAGAAAAGAGATGTATAGAAGGGGACAGGGGATGACTTTCAAAGCAACCTCTCAACCCAAAATCCAAACCCAACCTCAACCTGAACCTATACCCTTTCCCTTCCCAATCAAAACTGAACCCACTTCTGAACCATTCACCCCTGAACCTACACCATCACACCTACCAACCTCTTCACCTCAACCACCTAAACTACCCATCATCCAACCCAAAACCTTAGCCAGAACCCAAACTCCTAAACCTACCCAACAACCAATCAAACCATCCCCTCAGCCTTCCAAACATCTCTCTATGGAGGAATTCAAGGCGGTCAAGACTAAGCTCATCAACTGTACAACTCTGAGCGACATCTCCTGTGAGGAGGATTCAGTCAACTTGACTTATGTTGATGGATCCTCAAGTTCCCTCACAAGAGATGAGTTTCTTGATCTGCCCAGAGGAACTTTTGACCAAGCTGCAAAACTCCTTGGCCTCAATTCAGATACATTGAATGAGGAAGAAAAGAAGCTGAGGAGAAAGCTGGTGACTCTACTGGATACAAAGAAAGGAGATAGGGTACCAAGACAATCTCTTGTACCCAGAAAGAAGATAATCCAGTGGAGGTTCGAAGACTCTTCTCACAACTTTGTTGTTGAGAGAGAGAATGGAGAGCTCAACAGGCTGAGTGCCTCATCTCTGCTACACTTAAGCAGATTTGACATTGCTGAGTTAGCAGAGAAACCATTCTCCAACCCTTCAAACTCCGATGTAGCTGCCCACATCAGAAATAATCTAGGCAGCCTTCATATGGCCGAGCTTACTGCTAGAAGCAAGGTTGAAGAGGAGTTGAAACTGAAAGAGGAGGAGGAAAGGAAAGGATCAGCAACCAAAGGCAAAGCCTTTCTTCAAATGGTTGAAGGTCCTGAACTTGAGCCCATAGTTAGATGGGAGTATGACTATAACTCCCGTCAACTAACTCTCTTCAGGGGGTCACAACAAAGGGTACATGTCATTCAAAGTGATAGACTGGATCTCCTATCCACGAATGACTTGTACAGGCTTCTCAGCACTACTTCCGGGAAGAACAGAGAGACAGACAAATATCTTTTGTCCCTGGTGCTGAAAGCTTTGAGAAGCATAAATAAGTGAAGTTTTGGTAGCATCAGCCTAGGGGGAGTTTGTTGGATCTAGAGAGGCTGTTGCAACCAAAACTAAGTCACTTAGAAGATTTTGAGTACAACATACAAAGGACTTCCGAAGCTAAGTATGGAACTTCCGAAGGAAGAAGGAGCTCTTCCGAAGTCTAAGTGTAAAATACACTTCCGAAGGAAAACTCCAACTTCCGAAGACAAAGAAGCTACTTCCGAAGATCGAGACTTAGAGACAAAGATCTGAAGTCAACTTCCGAAGTATAAAGAAGTCCTCAAAGCCTTGGAAGCATAGAAGCATCTTCCGAAGTATAAGTGGCTTCGGAAGAACTTGTTCTTCCGAAGCCAGTTAACCTTCGGAAGACACTTCTATTATCCAGTAGACATAAGTATGGCCTGTCTGACACTCCGCTGCAAATCTCTGAGATACTGCATGACGTTTTCTCAAAAGCCATATAGTTGACCATACTTTAATCTACTGTTTACCTTTTTATGTTAAGTACAGTTGCCATCTTTAGTTGGTGACAAAAGGTAAGTCATGGACATGTCATGACTACCATATCTTAGATAATACTTTACCTAAGATACCTTAACTATAGCATTGTAGTATATGCTTTAGTCGTAGGTTTCCAGCTGGTATCAAGTATAACCGGCTGTAGGATCTAGTATATATAGTTTCTCATTGTAACTCCTGTTTCATGCTTGTAAGTGTCTTGTAATCTTGAGTTGAGAATTAATATATACAAGTACCTTGAAAATACTCCTGCTTGTTCCTTTGATTACTTATTATATTATTATCAACTCTTGTTAAAGGCATTGCTTCATCTCATTTGAGTGTTATTATAAGCGAGTTTGAGAGAATCACAAGTGTTTAAGTTACAAACCCGATCCTGCAATTGGGATGTGCTGGAGTCTGTGGGTGATTTAGAGCATGTTGAGGCGCTGGTAGGGCAGAGGGTGAGACATCGTGGCGGCAATGTTAGACCTTGGTTATAGGAGGGCCCATCAAGAGCTAACAATGGAGTTCCTGTCTACATTTCTATTTACCCCCGCCTCCTCTACAGATAACCCCCTGATCCATATTGTCGTTAGTTTCATTTTGGGTGGTCGTAGATTTGAGTTTACGACGAGGGAGTGGGCGGTCGTCCTCAGATTTTACACGGAGGAGGGGACAGTGGACGTTTGTTTCCTCACTGACGAGGTTCTGTCCATGTCGGCTCCTCTGGTGGGGTGGTGGCCGACTATACCAGATCAGCGCTGGGAGGCGCTATTCGTGCGACTTCTATCATATATCGTTTGTACCGATATCTGCATCGGTGCATTGCCGACACCATTGTCAGGCGCGACCAAAGCACTGAGAAGGTGTCGCTCGGAGATTTTTTCTTCTTACGAGCTCTGATTACCCTAGGAGGGTTAATCTTGCTTACTATATGGCAGCTTATCTACTTTCGGTTATGCAGGGCAAGGTAAATAACATTTACCTTATTTGTTTATTTATTATTTAATTATTAATTGTTAATAATATTATTTAATTTATTTATTTATGATTTGATTATTTACATATTGTAAGACTTACACTTATAGACTGATGCAACCAAAAAGCTTTCAAAATGCATGCATGTGAGCTATGGCATGTCATAAAATCTTGTACTTCCGAAGTCACTTCGAAAGATTTTATACAACTCAGTGAATTGTGCTAAGTATAAAATCTTCCGAAGCCAAAGATGAAGTTTTCCGAAGCTCCGAAGCGAAAGACTGATATCTTCCGAAAAAAGAGAAGACATGCTTTCTCGGATCACCTTTTGACAAAAGCTGAACTACTTTCCGCTGCCATCTATGAAGACTCACTAACTTAGATGAGTTGATGAAAAGGTCCATACTTTTGTCAACTATAGATTAAGATCTTTTGTATGTAACTTTCTACTCTTGTACTTTTATCCTTTTTGTAATATATTAGGATGTGAGATATGACATGTCATAGTCACAAATCAAAAGACAATCTGACTTTTGACTTTACATTGATCTTATTTTCTAGATTAGTATTAAAGCTAGCTTTCAAAGTAAAGCCGACTGTAGGATGTAGTATAAAGTGTCTCAAGTAATTGTATTTATCTTTATGATTTGTAACACTTGTAAAAAAAGCTTAAGAGCAATATACATCATTCTTGAGAACCAATATTATCTTGTTCTTGTTCTGTCTCATATTACTTGTGTTCTTAGTATCATCACTATAAACTCGGTTCCCTATTTGATCTGTTAAGTGTTCTAAGTCTCTACTCATTGTGAAACTGTTGTATTCACCCCTTCAACCGGTCCTGGAATTGGTATCAACGCATTTTAGGCTATTGATTGTAAGATCTAACCATCTTAAACCCCTTTAGTTTCATGAAACACTTAACAACTAATATGGCAGCTCTTACTAAGGCTGATATGAAAACCGGTACAAAGACAAAATCTCCATGGATCACTCCTGATGACTTTGATACTTGGTGCCAAAGAATGAAAGGTTTCATCAAGTCTCAAGACAGGAGAATGTGAGGATCTGTTGTCTTAGGATCTCATGTTACATGCACCACTTATGCTTCTGCTGGTGGTGGTATGATTATAAAGGAAGTGGCTGACTACTCAAAGGAATACTAGAAGAAAATTGATGTAGATCAGAAGGTTATGACTGCTCTTCAAACCGCTCTTTCTAACTCTATCTACAGAGTCTTCAAGAAGCTCAAATCTGCAAAGAAACTTTGGGATGCACTGAAGCTTATGTATGAGGGGTCTAATGAAGCAAAAGAAAATAAGAAAGACCTTTTGAAGCAACAGTTTGAGAACTTCACCTACAGGACAGGTAGAACCATGACTCAATTATGTATGAGGGGTCTAATGTTCTCTCTTCCCAAACAATGGACATACTATTGTGTGGTCATTAAGAGGACTGAAAAACCTCATGACCCTTACTATCATTGAATTGTGTCGTATCCTCAGTGGATACCAGATGGAGATGAACATGGAAAATCCATTTGGTAACTCTTCTAACAATCAACAGAGTTCAGCACTTTATGTGGTTGAAAGAGACTACAGAGAACCACAACATCATCTCATATGCTACCCTGAAAACTCACTAAAGGATCTTTTAATCACCTTCCTGGAGATAACAAGAGAGGGCTACATTCAAGAAAGCCCATTCCAAGAGACAAGCTCTTCTCAAGCCTTTGTGTCTGCTGACAAAAGCAGTGGTAACTCATTATTTACTCTTAAAGACTTGGATTGTATCCATCCAAATGATCTGGAGTATATAGAGATAGTCCAACAAATGGTACTTCTCACTCACAGAAAGTTCTACAAGAGCGCAGGTAGAAAGTTTTCCAGCAATGCAACTAGTCGAAAGTTTGGACTAGATAAAAGCAAGGTGAAGTGTTACAATTATAACTAAATGGGACACTTTGCTAGAGAGTGCACGGCACCAAGAACAAATGGTGGCCAAGCACAATCCAGACTAAACTACACTAATGGAGCTCCACAGACTGAGAAGCCCAAGCATTAAGCTGTAGTTGCTGTTGACGAAGGAGGCTTTGACTTGAGCTTTCAGGTTGAAAATGCTTCTTTAAACCAAGCACTGATGGCTGATCATGAAGAAGCCAAGGTATTAGAACATCTTTGTACTCCTGAATGTATGGCTAAAGTGAATAGATACATGTCCTATAATTTGGGGTTGAGATCTGACCTTGAGTCCTTAAATATCTTAAAAGCTTATTTTAAACGAGCTGAAATTGATTATAAACTTAAGATAGAAGATATAGAGAAAACTATTTCAACCTTTAAGCATGAGTAGTTGGGCACATAAACTACATGACTAAATTAAAGATCTTATTACCTAGTTAACTGCATGCTAGGCTGAGCTTGTGATCAGCAAAGACAAGGCAGAAAATTGTATTCTTGAAAAAGAGACCTTAAAGAACATTATATCCTCATCCTTTCATACAAAGATTTGTTATCAGAATAAGTAGGGACTGATATCTACTAAGATAGCTCCAGCACACACTCAACTATCTGTAAGATCTTCAAGGTGTGGAACTTGTCAAGATTAGCTTCTTTTCATAGACCCCATTCAAGAAGAAGATGAAGATGAAAAGAAGATAATGAAGGATGGATCTGAGGTGAGTGAAGAAGATTATCCTAAAAAGGGTCACTATTCTTCTGAGAAGAGGAAAGAACAAGGGATGACCAACTCTAAGAGGAAGAACTTGATCAGAGCAGCCAAGAGAAAGTCAAAGAAGGCTTATAGATCAAGGTCAACTTAAACTCCAAGCATAAACAAGTCTTTATCGCTGTTGGATTTGAAGTGTTAGACTCAACTATGGACTCTAGTACTAGGAGTTCTAGTTCATGTTCAACTCATCCCTGTGAAAAAAGAAGGTTGATCAAATGTGCACCACTACTGCACAACCTGAACCATCCAGTTCCAAAAGCAAGCCTCACCCTAAAAAGCCCGCTGCATCATCTGTGAAGATGAAGATGGAAGTGGAAAGTGATCAAGCTCAGTCTTCTAATCAAAAAAAGACTCTTAGAAGTAAGCCAACTGAACGTGTCATGTGTGGTAGTACTTCTTATCTTGCTAAGGATTGCATCTGCAATCCCAAAAGTACTATCCATATGAATAAGAAGAAAACTTCTCAGAAGAAGAAGAAGATAGCTTCGAAAGGAAAATCACTTCCTTCCGGAAGCTCCAAAGTGAAGAAGAAGACAAGTGAAAACTTGCCTTTGGAAGAAAGGAATGCTTCTGTCTAATGCAGTGGATGCAAACTCTTCCAAAGGTTCAGTCTGCAAAACTTCCCAAATCATCAAAACTTCTGAAGCTTTAAAGGTCAAGTCTAGTCTTCCAAAGATTGTGTGGAAGATAAAGGAAGACCATTTGAATGAAAGTTCTTCATCAACAACAGCAAATGATTCTCAGAGTTTGCATATAGGATCAATTAATGTTGCATTGTCTTCCATTCACTTTGACAAGCCCAAGACCAACAAGGCTTGGGTTTCTAAATGTAACTACCATCTCTTTTTGTGTAGAAACAACTAAAGACCAAAGGAAATATATGGATCATTGATAGTGGCTATTCCAGGCACATGACAGGTAATGGCTCTCTACTTCAAAACTTTAAGAAAATTATTGGAGTGCCAGTTGTTTTGAAAGAGTTTCAGGTGGTTACAGTACTGGAAGCGGCAGAGTCACAAATCGTAAGCTCAACACTGAAAATGTAAACTTTATCAAGAAGCTTGGATACAATCTACTGAGAGTATCCCAATTTTGTGTTCAGAGACACAACATGCTCTTTACTTAGCATGACTGCATTGTTCTCAAGCCCAGGTGGTCATTCCTCAAGAGAATATCCTACTTAGAGCCCCGAGGAACGAGAACATGTACAAGATGGATTTGCAGGAAACATCTCATTCAAGAGAAGTTTTTTACTTTCTATCTAAAGCAAATAGTAATTTGTCTTTCCTCTAGCATAAGATAATATGCCATGTAAACTGTGAAAACATGAATAAATTAATTAAAAATGCTTTGGTAACTGGAATGCAAAAGAAAGAGTTTACAAGTGATGACCATTGTGTTGCATGTCTGAAAGGAAAGCAACACAAAGTGTCTCACAAGCCAAAGGAAAGGAACTCCATCACTACACTCTTACACTTATTACATATGGATATCTTTGGCCCCACAAGTGTAATGAGTTTAGGAAGGACCTCTTATTGTTTGGTGATCACAAATGATTTCACAAGATTCACTTAGGTCTTCTTCCTAAGGATGATACTCTTGAGATCTTAAAAAACTTCTTTCTAAAAATTGAGAATCAATGTGATCACAAGGTCAAGACCATAAGATGTGATTAGGTAACTAAATTTAAGAACGAAATCTTTGATACATTTTGTGATGAAAAGGGTATTACAATACAATGTAGTGCTCCTAGGACTCCTCAGCAAAATGGTGTTGCTAAGAGGAGAAACATGACACTACTTGAAGCTGCAAGAACCATGTTGTCTGACTCTAAACTGCCTATCACCTTCTGGGTAGAGGTAGTGATCACTGTCTGCTATGTGCAAAATAGAATTTTAGTTATCAAGACTCATGGTAAGACTCTTTATGAACTGTGACACAAAAGTAGACCTTTTATTGCTTTCCTCAAGTCATTTGGATGTCCTTGCAAAATCTTGAATACCAAAGATCAAGTAGCCAAATTTGCTGAGAAATCAGATGATGGACACTTTATTGGATACTCTTCCCAAGCTAAGGCTTAAAGAGTATACAATCTTAAAACTAGAGTAGTTGAGGAGTCAGTCAATGTGACCTTCAATGAGCACACTCCTAGTGTGAAATGTTCTGGTCCTGATTGGCTATTTGATCTTGATTTAGTTACTAACTGTTTTAGCAAGTCTTGTGAGAATATTTCAGGATCCACAGGTATCTTATCAACAGGAGATCCTGACCCAAGATTTGAGCTGAAAAGACCTAATAGTCACTCTACTTTAGCTCCAGTGGTAACTAACCCTGCAGATGGAGTTCCTATCAGCACAACCATGACAAATCTAGCTGATACATCTAAGATGCCTACAAATTCCAGCTCAGATGCATAAAACTCAAATGAAGGAGCTTCAAATGTAGGACGAAGTGGTAGTGGTGATAGTGATCAATAGTTTCTTGATGTTAACAATCACTTCATAGAAGACAATATCAATGATGTCACACACTCATTGGATCAAGCTTCTCTTGATAAGTGTGTTGATGTGGTAGGTGAAACTTCATTACCAGATCTAAATTTCTCTAATTTAGATCTCTCCAATCAACTTGTTGTGATCCTTTAACTTAGGATCCACAAGTCACACCCCACCACAAACATCATTGGAAATGTTAACAAGGGGGTAAGAACAAGAGGACAAACCCATGACAAAAATGTTTGTCTCTACTCTTGTTTCCTATCCCAGATAGAGCCAATGAAAGTTGATGAGGCTTTAAAGGATGGAAGATGGGTTGAAGCTATGCAAGAGGAGCTACTTCAATTCAAAAGGCAAAAGGTTTGGAACATATGTCCTCTCCCTCTAAGGAAGACTACCATAGGAACCAAATAGGTTTTTAGAAACAAGAAGGATGATAGAGGACTTGCCATCAAGAACAAGGCCATACTAGTTGTTCAAGGATACACACAAGAAGAGGGAATTGACTACACAGATGTTTTTGCTCCTGTGGCAAGACTTGAAGCTGTTAGGATATTCTTAGCTTTTGCTGCATCCAAGGATTTCAAGGTCTACCAACTTGATGTCAAGTGTGTTTTCTTATATGGGATGATTGATGAAAAGGTGTATGTCAAACTCCAAGGAAGTGTTATGAGACTCTATTTCAGTAACTTTGTCTGCATGGTTACAAAATAGGTATTATAGATGGAACTCTCTTCATCAAAGGAACAGGGAATGACTTAATGCTGGTTCAAGTGTACGTAGATGACATTATCTTCGAGACAACTAATCCAAAGCTCTTTAAAGACTTTGAGAAGCTGATGAAGAATAGATTTGAAATGAGTGCCATGCCGAAACTCAATTTCTTTATGGAGATTCAAGTGAAGCAAGTTGACAGTGGCATCTTCATAAGTCAGTCAAAGTATGTACAACACATACTTACCAGATTCAGTATGATTGATTGTAAGGTTGCAAAGACACCTATAGCCAGAAACCACTCCCTTGGACCTGGTCTTAAGGGGGAGTGTGTGGTCTCATATGTACCTCACAACCATCAGGCTTGATATCATGTTTGCCACACGCATTTGTGTAAGATATCAAGCCAACCCCAAGATGTCACACATGGTTGCTATTAAGAGGATTCTAAGATATCTCAAACGTGCTCCAACATTAGGCCTTTGGTATCCAAAGAATTCTAACTTTAATCTGTATGCCTATACATATAGTGACTATGGTGGCTACAATATGATTGCAAAGTCTACATCTGGGGGATGTCAATTCCTTGATGGAAGGATAGTTTCATAGCAATACAAGAAACAATCTTGTCTGTCTGCATCAACTACTGAAGCTGAATACATTGCTGCTGGTAGTTGTTGTGCTCAAGTGCTTTGGATTCAGAATCAGATGTTGGACTATGGATTCAACTTCAAAGAGACTCCCATTCACATAGACAACAACGGTGCTATCTCTATCACAGAGAATCCTGTGCAGCACTCAAGGACAAAACAAATCAACATCAGGTATCATTTGATTAGAGATATTGAAAAGGGCTTAATCAAACTATTCAAAGTTAACACAAATGAACAATATGATGATCTGTTCACCAAAGCTTTTGATAAACAGAGATTCAAATATCTTGTATCAGCTATTGGGATGATTAACCTTGAGTATATTTTCTTAAACTTAAACTCAATATTATTTCTAAAACCTGTGTGTCCTAAGTTCTCTTTTTTATCACCATCATAAGCCCATGATTACTTTAGAGGAAAATCTTTTAAATCATATTCCTTAGATTTTTGAAAATTTTAAAACATCTTTCATTTCGGAAGATATCAGGTTACCTTAGAAAGAACATTATGTCTTCAAACCAAATAACTACTTATGTAAATTTACCTTAGGAAGAAATTCTGAAATATCTTCCGAAGCTTAAATTTGTTTATAAGTACTTATATGTCTTTGAAGAACAATTTTCTTTCGAAAGCAATTATGTCTCGGAAGATTTACTCTCCTTAGAATATAAACTCCAAGTCTTGATCTCTTCTGAAACCAAACATGTCTCAGAAGTGAAAATTCTTTAAGTATTTTCCTTCCGAAGCAAAACTTTCACAACTCTTAGAAATATCTTCTGAAGTTAAATTGGCTTCGAAAGCTTCTATCAAAACTTCCAAAGATAAAATACCTTAGGAAGATTTTTGACTTCCAATAAAACTACCTTTTTGGGCACTTATTCAGTGGTGGGACCGACATCCGGATTTCAAAGTTTATCCTTTTCCATTAACTTTGTCTTAAATCAAATTCATATATATATATATATATATATATATATATATATATATATATATATATATACAATATCATTATATATATATAATATATCTATATATATATATATATATATATATATCGGGATATCTTATATGTGTGTCTATCTATATACTTATCATTTATCTCTCCTCTCTCTCTGTCTCTCTCCTCTCTATCTCTATCTGTCTCTCTCTATCCTGTTCTCTATCTATCTCTCTTCTCTCTATCTCTCTCTCTCTCTGTCTCTCTCCTCTCTATCTCTCTCTCTCTCTACATACTCTCTATCTCTGTATATTATATCTATATATATATATATATATATATATATATATTTAACGGTTCCCCCTCTTTCACTTTCCTCTTCATCTGTAACTTTCTCTAATCTAAATTCACCCACAAACCGCATTTGTTCTTATATTCCTTAACACCTAAACTTTCTCAAATAGCCAACCTTGATTGCAAAAACTAGCCTAATTTTTCCATGCAACTTCACAGGCAACACAATCAAGTTGCTCTGTTGAACTTTGAGAAAGATCCAAGTTTCTCTAAGGTTTGCGCTTTCTTTCTTTGTCAAATTACTTCACCTCCCTCATTATTGATCCTCCTCTCTATAAGGATCAAATTTTAGACTTCTGGAGGACCTGTCAAGAGGTTACCATTCATGGGGAGAAGGCACTGTCTGCCATAGTGTAGGGAAGGACAATCTTCATCACTCCGGCCATCATAAACACTCATCTTCAGCTGGATGATGTAGAAGGTGATTTGTCCTTTCCTAAAGTTGATGTTGACTAATCCTTTGAGCAGATGGGCTATGAGGGAGACTTCTCTGTCAAGACCTTCAGGAAAGGGAAGGTCTTTTCTTAGTGGAAGTACCTCCTCCATGTAGTCATACATAGCTCGCCCAATAAGCATGGAGGATGGGACCAGATTCTAAGGATCTTTCCTTCATAGTTCATGGAATGGTTCAGGGGTCAAGTTCAGGTACTCACAATTTGTGTATACTAACTTGCTTGCAAAGTTAGACTCCTTAGAATATTATGTTCCCTAGATATGTCTAACACATTCTTAATTGTGAACTGTGCTCACAGTTGAGGGGAATAGGTAAAGTTCTTCATTTGGGATAGATGAAGCCCAGCATCTTCAAAACTATGAGGAAGCCAGTTGTTGGCTTCTCAGGGGTAGAAATAGCCATTGTCCCAAAAATGTTAGAGCTCATTGCTCAAGGTGACAACCTAGCAGCACTAGCTAGTGTTGTACCCACACCTTCTACATCCCAACAATTCACCCCTTACTGAGGTGGATCTCCCTGAACCTATTCAGGAGGTCTATATGGAAGAGGCTCTTACTTCTGCAAATGATTACATCATGTAAGGTTATCTAAAGGCTGACGCACCCAAAACAACCCAAGTGCTTCCTGCATGCATGCACTCAGTACCAAGTAGAAGTTGCTTCGGAAGTTTCATACTCTACACTAGAAAATATTCTAAGTATAAAATCTTCCGAAGCCAAGACCAATATCTTTCGAAAGTGAAGTCTTCCGAAACTTCAAAGACAAAGTCTTTCGAGGCCAATAAAGTGAAGACAAATTCCTTCCGAAGACTTTGAAGAACATGCTTTATCGGATGTACTTTTCATAAAGCTGACCAACTTCCCGCTGCCACTCTAAAGACTCACCAACTTATACAAGTTGGTGAATGGTCCATGCTTTTTGTAACTGTACATTGAGGTCTTGAGTCTGTAACTTTCTACTTTATGTACTTTTATCCTTCTTGTAATATATTAGGATGTGAGCCATGGCATGTCATAGTCACTAGTCAAAAGGCAGATCTGCATTTTGACTCTATATTGATTTTGTTGTCTTGATCAATGTTTCTAGTTGGCCTTCAAAGTATGGGTCGGCTGTAGGATGTAGTATAAAGTATCTCAAGTCCTTGTAACTTATTTCTTATGCTTTGTAAAACTTGTAATAGAACTTGAGAAGCAATATACTGCAATCTTGAAAACCAAATATACTTGTTGTTGTTTTAAGTTTCTGTCTCTTGTTTACTTGTGTTCATAGTATCATAATGAAGTCCTGATTCCCTATTTGATCTGTTAAGTATTCTAAACACTCTTTTCATTGTGAGACTAAGTGTATTGACCATCCCTTCAACGGTCCTGCACATCATTAAGACCTCAACCATGGCAACCCAGCCCATTGAACTTCACCTGAGGTTGTCAGTGTGCAAGGGAAATCCAGCAGCCAAGAACCCTGTGCTGGTGATGAGAAAGAGGACTTTGGTCCAATTCTCTCATCCCTCTATGATTCTTCTTATGAAGATGAGGGGAACATGAGGCTAAAGGTACAAAATCTAATAAAAACATGCACCTATCTAGTCTCTAAGGTTAGTCACTTGGAATCTCATGTGACTACCTTACAAAGAAGGGTCAATGATCAACAACTTGAGATTTCTTATCTCAAGGAGAAACTAGCTAGGAGACCTTTAAGAAGAGCTCAACCAGGAACACAAGAACCTGTGGATGTAATAGACCTAACCCATAGCTTACCTATGCAAGAGGGTGATGCTACCAAAAAGGGGGAGAAAGTCCAAGCAATCACAGAACATGGGAGTTCTTCACAGGGTATGGACATTAAGGATTCACCACCCTCACTTGCAAATTGTCCATGCCCATCAACCTCCTCAAGTTCATATTTATGTGGACTCACTCATTCAAAGCCTGTTTGAGGAGGGTATTCCCAGAGCTATGCCCATTCCATCTCATCACTTTGAGAATCCAATCATGGGATGGAGGTATGATGCTAACAGGTGAGCTCTAGTAATATCAAGAACTCAGGGGCAATAGGAAATCTTCAACTTCTCCAACCTAAGGTTCTATGATAGTACATATCTAATTGACCTTCCACTTGTCAACCCAAGCCAACACAGACAAGCTGCAAGGTTAGCGGATAGTATTCAAGAGAGGGTGTTATAAGAGTTCAAAGAAAGATCAAGACTATTTAGAAAAGGCTAGCAGGTAGGGTTATTGGTCAACTGGATGTTATGGTGGACCTAAGATTAGCTTCGAAGGGGAAACCTTGACTGAAGGCCTATTAGTTAAACCTATGAACCTGAGATAGATATCTCTTCAGCACACAGTACCCTTAGTCAGGCACTAGCTGGTAAAGGTGTTTCACAGCCTCTCTTTGGCCAGAGCTTGACTGCTACATCAGGCAATGAAGGCCAAAACTCTCTCCACCCTGAGTCACAAAGGCTTGTGAGTGACAAATAGAAAATGAAATTGACTCCTGAGGAGATTGAGGAGGAGGAGAGAGAAAGAGAGGAAGTGGAAACTAATGGGAGAAATTTCTATTGGGTCCTCAAGCTTTACGGAAGTTACTATCAGGGCTGCCCCTAGGCCAAACACTCAGAATGATGAGTTGAAGGCAACCAGGATAAACTACTTGGGTACCAGGTACTATAAAGTTAATGAAATTATTTCTCTCCCCTTAGAAGAACTGAATGAATTGGCAGACATGGAAATGTCTAAGGAGAGGAAGGAGGCAGAGGATGTAGAGTTGTTCCTCAAGATCAAAGCAGTGTTGTAAAACTCAGCCAACTCGGCCGAGTACTCGGGGTGTACTCGGAACTCGGACATGTACTGAAGAGACTTTCTTCAACTCGGTCTCATAACTTGGAATCGGTCAACCTCGGTTAAAATCGGTCCAACTCGGACCTACTCGGAGCTAGGCGGCCAACTCGGCCCTACTCGGAGCTAGGCGGCCCGTCTCGGAAAACTCGGATTTTCGCTATTTTTCACCAACTTTCACTAGTTTTCATCGTTTTTTGTTGGATTTTTGTTCTTTTTTATGTTAATACCTTGAAAGAAGCTATTAAATGATTACAATATCTATAATATTATAAAATAAATATCAATTTTTTGAAATATTTTAGTGTTTGATAATCTATCCTTTTGATTTATATTAATATTTACATATATTGTCATAGATATTAGTGAACTTATGATATTTGATATATGTAGAATTTTCAAAAAATTAATTTCTTTATAAATTGCTATATCCGAGTACTCCCCGAGTACTCCCCGCCTAGAACGAGTACTCGTAACTACCCAGTCGACCGACCTGGTAGCGCCTAGTGACTTTTACAACATTGGATCAAAGAAGAAAGAAGACAACAAAGGCTTTACAAGCATGCTCCTACCCTCTCTCCAGTTCAAGAAAGCCTTGAGACAGAGGCTATGGCAGCTAAACAACCAACTGAACAACCTTAGGTATATAAGCTGACAAACAAAATATGATTAACTACCTGAGTGCCACAGGCCTCTATCAGGCATATACACTTCTTCCCCTCTCATATGAGTACATTGAATTTGAGTATCTTAAGCAGCTGGAACAACAGTTCATTAAGGAACAAAAGGCTGCTAAGAGAAAAATGGGAGAAGAAGTTGCAAAGCCAAGAGCCATCATCCAGAAAAGGCAAAAGAAGTCTGCTGACAGGCAGAGGATGATAGCTTCTTGAAGCTGTATGGATTCTCCGGAAGTAGGCTTGGTCCAATGTCTCTATCCACCATGGATGAGCACATTAGAGTGATCAAGTAGAAGATTAAAAAGGGAGAGCTTGTGGACTTGCATTCTCCACCAAGCCAAGATCCTTTTGAGGTTGAGGTTAAAGTTGAACCCACTCAAACAACACAACTTGAACCTAGAGCTGCATCTCAAGCCAACCTCATCTTCTATTCCATAGCAGGGTTCTGCTCCTTTTCCTTCTGAACCTGTAAGGGAAGAGGACTCAACTAAGAGAGGCACAACTGAACAACCTAATACTCAAGACCAACCCTTTCAATCAAAGACTCCAAAGAGGAGGAAAATGATGGCTTTGAAGATTGTACATAAGAAGAAGCCAAAAGCATCCACCTCCAAACCTCAAAATGAGTCAGAGCATCCTGAGGAAGTGCAACAAAAGACTGCTCAACCAAATCCATCTCAAGTAGAGCCTCTTGCATCTGGAAGACCCATATTGTCTTGGACTTTTGCTGCTAATCCAGATAGATGGTATGTCATCAGAGATCAAGGTGGTCAAGATGCCTATTTCTGGCAAGACATGCTTGATCTACCTTTGCATGATCTCCATCATAAGAGAAAATATTCTGAGAGTGTGAAGGATCCTGACCAAAATGATGATGAAGGGAATGGTCTTGATCCTAATGAGGACTGTCAATTGCTAAAGAACTTCTCTGTTTTGGTAGCATCAACCTAGGGGGAGTTTGTAAGGTTTATAGAAACGCTGATGCACCCAAAACAATTAAAGTGTTTCCTGCATGCATGCACTTTGTACATAGTAGAAGTTGCTTTGGAAGTTTTACACTCTGCACAGAAAATATTCTAAGTGTAAAATCTTTCGAAGCCAAAGACCAAATCTTCTAAAGCCAAAGATGAAGTTTTCCGAAGCCATTGAAGTGAAGACTGATTTCTTCCGAAGACAAAGAAGAATATGCTTTTATTGGATGTAATTTTGCATTAAAGCTGGCCCAGTTTCCGCTGCAACTCTGAAGACTCACCAACTTGTATAAGTTGGTGAAAAGATCCATGCTTTTACAACTGTATATTGAGATCTTGAGTCTGTATATTTCTACTTTATGTACTTTTATCTTTTTTCTAATATATTAGGATGTGAGCTATGGCATGTCATAGTCACTAGTCAAAAGGCAATCTACCTTTTGACTTTCCATTGATCTTGTTGTCTAGATTAGTGTTTCCAACTGGCTTTTAAAGTATGGCCGACTGTAGGATTGTAGTATAAAGTATCTCAGGTCCTTGCATTTCTATGTATGTTTTGTAACACTTGTAAAAGAACTTGAGAGCAATATACTTTATTCTTAAAACCATTTTCATCTTGTTGTTGTTCTTAGTTCTGTCTCATAGTTTGCTTGTGTTCTTAGTATCATAATATTATCTTGGTTCCCTATTTGATATGTTAAGTGTTCTAACACTCTCCTCATTGTGAGACTGGTTGTATTGACCTCCCTTAAACGGTCCTGCAATAGTAAAAAACACATGCATTGAAGTTTTGCCGATTCTGCTTGAATTTTTTATTTTCATGGGGGCATTATATAACATTCTTAAGGCTGACCCGTTTTTGGGATTTTGGTCCCTCAGTGTGCCTAAAATGTTTCGAGGTTCAATATTTGTTGTGTCTATTACTTTACCATACAAATCTCTTTTTTGGTGAGTCTCATTTCATATGCATACCCCTCGAGATGTTCATTGGCTTCATGATTATGACTATCATCTACAATAACTATAATCTGCCCATCTTTTTTTTATTGGTACTTTCCCTGTAATTCAAAATGATAATTTGTTTTTTTGTGCTAGTGTTTCTAAGAGTGGATGGTTTTTTATATACTCCACCACAATCACATTTTAACCATATTTTAACTACCAATACACTAATGTTTTTTTATCGTTTCGTGATAATAATATATCCATTTTCATGAATTATTACTTGTCCAATCAACCAATTCTTCACGAGATGAGAAAGCTAATCAATTTAAATAATATATTAGTTATTATCAAATGACAAAAGTTTGTAACAATTAAGTAATAACCTGATTCGTGTCGTATAACCCTTTTCTTTCAAAACCATCACCATTGTTATCTCCACTACTATCACCTCTGTCATCGCTGCCGTCATCGCCGCCGCTGTTGCCGCCGTCATCACCGCTGAATTTTCCAACATTATCGTCGTACCGTTCAACATAGTTACCACCCTCGTCACCGTAATAACTATAACCCTCGATGAGGTAATAGTTAGAATCGGAACCGAATAAATAATTGTTATCCTAGATTGACATCATTAACTATATCGCTTAAAATTTATAAAAATATTAAATTTATCGATATGAAATGATTTAATAAATAACGATCTAAATAGTAATTTACAAATAATATTACATCAAGTCAAATAATTATCGAGGAATATTACATCGTTTTAAATAATGTAAGAAGTAGAAGTCCGCAACAATAGAAACCTTTTAGGAGCATGAATCAGCTCAAACTCTAACAAGGAACCTTTTGTATGCCACAAGTTGCAACTTGTATAAAATGGACATCAAGATCTCATTTGCAACTTAAGGAGGACATAAAATCTATCTCTAGTAGCATGTGCAATAGTGATGCCTATCATTTCAAAGATTTATGAATAGATTACCAAACTAAGTTTTTGTATTGAGTTATAGGTTAAACATTTTTAAGATGTAATCCTTGTACACCAAAAATAATTATATAATATGATTATTATATATTAATAAACAAGTAATTCTTACAATATGAATTCTAGAAATGAAACAAACAGTGACGAAGTCTTTGCATACGATGAAGAAATTAACTTGCGAAATAAAGAAGTTATATGTCAAAACTTCTAAAGGTGCTTGAACGTACATAACTCGTCAAGATGTAAAGACTTTTATGGCGGCTTGTAAATGCTTGAAACAATAAAGCTGAGAAATGTATAAAGTCAAGTTCAATGTGCAATAATCGACTCATTGCTTATCTCGAAAAGGAGAGATGAATATTACATCGTATTAATAATGTAATAAATAAAAAATTACACCGTAATCGAGGAATATTAAATTGTATCAAAAAAATTAAAAGTATCTGATTAAGGTAACGGCCTATGAGAGACTTAATGGGTCGTATATAAAAACTTGAACGGGTCGTAAGGAGTGTTACGGGCCGTGAAGATCCTGCCACTGAAGGGCTTCACAGCTCGTTAAATGTTTGAATGACTAATTTGATAGGATGCAGACATATAAGGCCCGTGAAGGTTTTTACGGGTCATAAGTAGGGCGTCCATATAACAAACATGGCATACATATAACAAACCCCATATATATTATAGTGTCAATTTTAGTAATTATTTTCTAAATATTACTTTAATCATATTATGAATATCTTTTTTTGTCTTGACAATAAATCTTTTATTCTACTCATGAATTATATCATATTCTAAAAAAAAATATTTAACATTTCATCTTTTATTCAACTCATGTAGTAAAGGGGTCGCTAACCTATTGTGTGTGTGTGTGTGTTTGTCGGGAGGAGAGGGGGGTTTTGACATATATATAGTTGATCACGCTTATGTCCTTTGTCTTTCTTTTATAGTTATAGAGTTTATTTCAACGTTAACCTTTATTAATTTGATTTCTTGATCTTTTATTGTTAGGTTTATTAAATAAAAGATGAAAATTTAAGTAAATAAGAAATGTGTATTTTGAACTCATTATTCAATGTCTTGTATCTTAGACTCGTGCAACATTTTTAATGCGACACTTGCACACTGCACTTGAGTTTGTAGTTGATAAACTAGGAATGACGGTCATGTGTTGGTATTGAAGTTTGTACATGATTGTTGATGCTATCTAACCATAAGGTTATATGAACTTCATATAAGGAATTCTAAATATTCAATTGGATCAGTTTTTTTCAATTTCATTGGTTCGTTAGGAGGTGACCTATCTGTTATTGGATATATTAGGTACTTCCAATCAAGTGGTTTAATCTAGCTATCTAAGTTGAGTTTCTTTTCTTTATTGTTCTTTTTTTAGTCTTTGATGCTAGTTTTTGTTGAATTATTGATGTTAATTGAACTCTTGGATGTTAATTATTTTATTTGAAATAGTTGTCTTTCAACCCCAGATCTAATAACAACCCCAACAACCTCAAATCCAACAACACTTGACACACCCAAAAAAAATCACTATAGGCAAGAGACTTAACTTCAACTTGTCAGGTGAATACCTTAACCATACTAATTTAATTTGATAGATATTTTTATAAGTCCTAAAACACTATACAAAAACAAAGATATCGGATGCAACGGCTCAAAAATGGAGCACAGTAAAGGATGAAGCAAGAAGTAGAAGTCCACAACAATATAAACCTTTTGGGAGCATGAATCAGCTCAAACTCTAGCAAGTAACCTTTTGTATATCACAAGCTACGACTTGTATAAAATGGACATCAAGATCTCTTTTGCAACATAGGGAGGACATAAAAACTATCTCTAGCAGCATCTGCAATAGTAATGCCTATTTTGTAAATGATAATAATCTCTAACAACATCTAAGATGACATCGTATCTTTTGTAAATGATACATGCATAGTAGCCACATGAATTCTAAAAAAAATTCCTTTTGTATGATGCAAACCAACAAAATCGAACCATTTTATTTAATTAATATTAACCCTTTTTATCATTTTTAAAAACAACCATTGATCAGTTTAATCAAATTATTATTAATTCTACTAGGTCTGAAAATAAAGTTGGTTTCGAAAAATAAACATACACACACACTTTACACAAATTAATCTCTTTTCTACCCTCTTAAATTGTTATAGAACATATGCGTAAGGTGAATGACATAAGCGTTCACATATGATTACAAACTAGGTACTTATAATTGTCAATGAGTTCTAGATCAACCGGTTTAGGAGAAGACATCCTATGACTTTTTAAAGTGGAGGTTATGGGTTGGAGTCTCACTAAGTGCAATATGCTTCAAGTGGGCCAACGGTTTTACCACAGTGGGCCTTTGGGTGGTGGGTTTCCATTGGAATGGTGGGCGAGCCTGTTCACCAACGTTGTCTGTGTTTGCGGGCGTGGTGGGTGGCCTTTTGCCAATGGGTTTACCCAGGTGACCGGGCTTAAAAATTATTCGTTGGTCGTTCAAAAAAATGTACTTATATATGTTGGCTTTTATTTATTTTCTTATTTTTTAAAATTGAAATAAATTTTATATACGTTATTACTAAAAAAGCTATACCATAGAATTTAGAATTTTTTACTTTTTAGTTAAGTATAGTATTACTATGTAATTTCTAGATTAAATTTTATATAATAACTAGTATTAAGGCCCTCGTGATGCCAGGAAGCGTAAAACCGTACCAAGTAACACTAGTGTCATACTAGCGTCAACAACCACCAACATGGGAAGAGCTCACATTAAAAAAGATATAAAATCAAGCGAAAAGTAGACGTAAAAACGTTGAATCACACTCACAAACGTAAAACATTAAAAACAATAACTAAGTCCATCTAGGACCCTGCACGTTGCGACAGAGCCGCTAAAAGAAAAAAATAAGCATAACAACGTTGAATCACACACATATGTTACGGTGTATCTCTCTTAAAATTTAGACCGAAATGTAAAATGAAAAAACTATAAAAATGAAAGTATAGATGAGCAAAGTTAAAAGTGAAAAAGTTATAAGAATTAAATAGTAAAAAATATAAAAGTATTCGGTTTAAAAAAATTAAAAAAAAAAGACATGTATAACCTTCAATGTTTAGTGTACAACAATTAATGCAAATTTAGGTTGGTAATTAGTAATATTTAAATAACTAAGTTTCTTACATTTTTAGTAGAGTCACTCAAAGTTTTTTTGTTCTTTAAAGGCACCTAACTTTTATTAGGTGTTTAGATCTTATGAATTTTTTTATGGATGATAAATTTTGTTTAATGAAATGTCTAAAATGAAGCATATATAAATCGTGATTATCAATTACGATTTTTTTAAAAAAATTATCTGAAGTAAGACGTACTAATAAACTAAAAGTTAAGTGACCTAAATTGGATATATATGAGTTAATAATTATCTTTTTTTCTAAATAACTTTAAGTAAAGTGTAAGGATTCCTGAAGTCTGATGCAACCCAAAACAGCCTAAGTGTCTCAGCAACATGCACTAAGTACTGAAGTGAAGAATGCTTCGGAAGTTTTACACAAAGCATTAGAAAATACTCTAAGTGTAAAATCTTCCGAAGCCAAGACCAATATCTTCCGAAGCCAAACATGAAGTCTTCCGAAGCTTCAGAGACAAAGTCTTCCGAAGCCTCATCCTATGAAGACAGATTTCTTCCGAAGACTTTTAGTACACATGCTTTATCTGATGTACTGTTCCATAAAGCACCTTTTCCGCTGCATCTCTGTAAAGTCACCAACTTACATGAGTTGGTGAAAAGGGTGTTGCTTTTGGTAACTGTACATTGAGGTCTTGAGTATTCAACTTTCCACTTTATGTACTTTATCCTTTTTGTATTGTATAAGGATGTGAGCTATGGCATGTCATAGTCACAAGGTCAAAAGGCAGATATGCCTTTTGATCCTACAATTGATTTTGTTAGTGTCTAGTCAATTGTATCCAGCTGGCTTTCAAAGTATAGCCGGCTGTAGGTTGTAGTATAAGTATTTCAAGTTCTTGTATCTTTTCTTCATGCTTTGTAACACTTGTAAAAGAACTTGAGAAAGCAATATACTGCCTCCTTGAAACCCATACTCTCTTGTTCTGTCTCTTGCTTTACTTGTGTTCTTTGTATCACCTTTGGTTACCCAGTTCACTGTTTGATTAGAGCTTAGTTATTCTGCTCATTGTGTTGTTGTGTTGTAATTGTGTTTAAGCCCTTAAACGGTCCTGCAATTGGTATCAGAGCTTTCCAGGCTCTTGATATAAGATCTAACCATCTTAAGATCCCTCACACACACAAAAGCTAAACTCTTCAAATGGCTGCCATCTCTAAGACTGATATGGAGACTGGAACCATGAACAAATCCCCACTGATCACTCTTGATGATTTTGACACCTGGTGCATGAGGATGGAAGGCTTCATCAGGTCTCTTGATTCAAGAATGTGGGAATCTGTTGAGAATGGACCTTTCATACCCAGCACCCCCTCTGCTACTGGTGCTGGTATGATTCCTAAAGATGTGGCCAACTACTCAGATGAAGATAGAAAAAGAGTAGAGATTGACAGGAAGGCCATGACTGCTCTTCAGACTGCTCTCCTAAACTCTGTATACAGAGGTTTTAAGAAGTGCAAGACAGCCAAACAGCTGTGGGATGCACTGAAGCTGATGTATGAAGGCTCCTCTGAAGCCAAGGAGAACAAGAAAGATCTTCTGAAGCAGCAGTTTGAAAATTTCACCTTCAAAGCAGGTGAGACCATGACCCAACAATACTTCAGGTATGTTGAGATTGTGGATACCCTAGTGGATGGAGGAGTTCCTCTTGAGAACAGGGACATTGTAAGGAAGTTCATGTCCTCACTTCCTAGGCAATGGACACACTATTGTGTGGTGATCAAGAGGACTGAGAACCTTAAGACTCTTACTCTTACAGAGTTGTATGGGATTCTCAGTGGATACCAGATGGAGATGAACATGCAAGGTTCATCTGGCAACTCCAACAATCAAATGGGTTCAGCCCTTCATGTGGTTGAAAGGGACAGCATAGAACCTCAGCATCATCTCTTATGCTACCCTGACAACTCACAAAAGGGTCCTTTCATCACCTTCCCGGAGACACCAAGGGAGAACTTTACTCAAGGAAGCCCATTCCAAGAGACAAGTTCTTCTCAAGCCTTTGTGTCTGCAGATGAAAGCTGTGGGAATTATCTCTTCACTCTTGAAGACCTGGACTGTATCCATCCAGATGACCTGGAATACATGGAGATAGTTCAGCAGATGGCTCTCCTCACTCACAGAGCCAAGAAGTTCTACAAGAGGACAGGAAGAAGATTTCCAAGCAATGCTACCAGCAGTAAGTTTGGGCTGGATAAAAGCAAAGTTAAGTGTTACAACTGTAACCTTATGGGTCACTTTGCCAGGGAGTGTAAGGCACCTAAAGCAAATGGGGGCCAAACACAACCCAGACCAAATTTTACTGACAAAGCTCCTCAAGCTGAGAAGACAAAGCAACATGCTGCTGTTGCTGTTGAAGAAGGAGGCTTTGACTGGAGTTTTCAGGTGGAGGATGCTTCTCCAAACCAAGCACTGATGGCTGACCATGATGAAGCCAAGGTATTGGAACATCTTTGCTCCCCTGAATGCATTGCTAAAGTAAATAGATACAGGTCCTATAACCTAGAGATGAGATCTGATCTTGAGTCATTAAACATATTAAAATCTGATTTTAGAAAGTCTGAAAATGATTACAAGTTAAAGATAGAGGACTTGGAGAAAACCATTTCAGTACTAAAACATGAACATACAGATTTCAGAACTCAGATCCAAGATCTCATCACTAAGTTAACTGAGTGCCAGGCTGAGCTTGTGATCAGCAAAGCCAAGGCAGAGAAGAGTGTTCTTGAAGAAGAGACCTTCAAGAACATGATATCCTCATCCCTGCACAACAAGGTTTGTTATCAAAATAGACAGGGACTAGGATCAAATGAGATAGCTCCTCCACACACAATCTTGTCTGTAAGATCTCCTAGGTGTGGAACTTGTGAAGATGAGCTTCCTCTCATAGATCCTGTAAGTGAGGATGATGAAGAAGTGATAGTGAAGAATTCCTCTGAGAAGAGTGAAGAAGAGGATTCTTCCAAGGGCCACTATCCTTCTGAGGAGAAGAAATCAACTGTGATGACCAAGTCCAAAAGAAAGAACTTGATCAGAAAGAGCAAAAGGAAGGCAAAGAAGGCTCAAGAAATCAAGGCTACTTTTGATGCTAAGCAGAAACAAGTTTTTATCTCTGCAGGTTTCAAAGTAGTAAGGACTGAAGACATCAACCAAGACTCCTCAGCTAAGAGTCATGGTTCTTGTTCAAATCATCTCAGTGTCAAGAAGAAGACTGAGCTGCTGTGTACCACTGCTGCACAGCCTGGACCATCAAACTCCAAGAACAGTTCACAGCCCAAAGGAACTGTCTCAGCATCTACCAAGATGAAGGTGGAGAAGGGATGTGACCAAAGCCAGTCTTGCTCTCAAAGGGAGACTTCTTTGAAGAAGAAAATGTTATGTGTTATGTGTGAAAGTACTTCTCACATTGCTAAGGATTGCCCATACAATCCTAAAAGTACTGTCCACATGACTAAAACAAAGACTTCAAAGAGTCTCAAGAAGTCTCAAGCTTCGGAAGGAAAGTCTGTTTCCTTCGGAAGCTCCAAATCAAAGAAGAAGGTAAGTGGAAAATTACCTTCGGAAGCAAAGTTGGTCTCGGAAGAAAGGAGTTCTTCCGAAGCACTAAAGTCTGCTGCAGTGACTGTAGATTCTTCCGAAGGATCAGTCATCAAAACTTGTGAAGTTCCAAAAGCTTCTAAGGTTTTGAAGGTCAAGTCCAAGACTCCAAAGGTGGTGTGGAAGTCTAAGAAAGACCAAATGACTGAGGTTTCTCCATCAACAACAGCTGAAGATCCCCATAGTACAACCATAGGATCTATTACTGTTGCATTACCTTCTATTACTGTTAATGAGCCCAAGACAAGTAAGGCTTGGGTTTCCAAATGTAACTAATCATTTTCTCTGTGCAGGAACAGCTCAAGACCAACAGGAATGTCTGGATAATTGACAGTGGCTGTTCCAGGCACATGACAGGCAATAGGTCTCTACTCCATAATTTTGAGAGAATTGATGGAGGACCAGTTGCTTTTGGAGGAGATGAAGGTGGTTACATTTCTGGAAGGGGCAAGGTCACAAATGGTAAGCTCAGCATTGAGAAGGTAAACTTTGTTAAGGAGCTTGGGTACAATCTTCTGAGTGTATCCCAATTTTGTGATCAGAGTCATAACATGCTTTTACTGAGCATGAGTGCATTGTTCTCAAACCTGGTGTGGTCATTCCTCATGAGCATATCCTGCTCAGAGCCCCCAGGAAAGGGAACATGTACAAGATGGATTTGCAAGAAACATCTCCCTCAGGAGAAGTTTCATGCTTTCTATCTAAAGCAAATAGTGATGAGTCTTTCCTATGGCATAAAAGAATGTGCCATGTAAACTTTAAGAACATGAATAAATTAATTAAACATGATCTGGTAACTGGAATGCCAAAGAAAGAGTTTACTAGTGATGATCATTGTGTGCATGCCTGAAAGGGAAGCAACACAAGGTATCTCACAAGCCTAAGGAAAAGAACTCCATCACTACTCCCCTACACTTGTTACATATGGATCTCTTTGGCCCCACCAGTGTAATGAGTTTAGGAAGGACCTCTTACTGTCTGGTGATCACAGATGATTTTACAAGATTCACTTGGGTCTTTTTCCTTAGAACTAAGGATGAAACCCCTGAGATTCTGAAGAATTTCATCTTAAAAGTTGAGAATCAATGTGATCACAAGGTCAAAACCATAAGATGTGATCAGGGAACTGAATTCAAGAACCAAATCCTTGATGCATTTTGTGATGAAAAAGGTATTACAAGACAATATAGTGCTCCCAGGACTCCTCAGCAAAATGGAGTTGCTGAGAGGAGAAACAGGACACTTATTGAAGCTGCAAGAACTATGCTGTCTGACTCTAAACTGCCTATCACCTTCTGGGCAGAGGCAGTCAATACTGCTTGCTATGTGCAAAACAGAGTTTTAGTAGTTAAGATAGAGGTGGCCAAAAAAAACCGGTTCGGGAACCGGTTCGGCCAAAAAAACCGGAACCGGTTTTTGGCCCAAACCGGTTTGGCCCAAACCGGTTTCAACCCGGTCCCGAACCGGAGGTTTCTCATCGGTTTACCCCTTCCAAAACCCAAACCGGTTTCAAACCGAACCGGTTTTCAAACCGGTTTCAACCCGGTTTCCAAACCGGTTTTCAAACCGGTTTCAAACCGGTTTCCAAACCGGTTTCCAAACCGGTTTCAAACCGGTTTCAACCCGACCCGGTTACCGTTGGGTAACGGCTATATAGCCGTTATAACCCATTTTTGACCGTTTTTTGGAGGTTTTTTTACCATTATACCCCCACTAAGTTAGTATATATATGTATTTGATGTTTTGGGTTGAATCACAACAACTTATAACACTCTCTACTCTCAAAAATCTCAAAAACGCTCAAACGCTCTCTACAAACACTCTCAATTCTCAAACGCTCTCAAAAACGCTCTCACAAAAATCCTTGAAATGGCTTCAACAAGTGCTCAATCTTCCGTTGGTTGTGAAGCGTCTTCAAGCAACGTGGTGGTAGCAATCCTTCCTACGAATAGGAACCCCGAAGTATGGTGCAATTACGATTTATGTCAAATGGCTAGCGGTCCAAACAAGGCTCGTTGCAAGTTTTGTCATAAGTTTTTCAAAAAAGATGCAAACACAACGTTGAAAAACCATATTGCAAATAAATATTGTAAAGCGTTAAAAGGTGAACCTTCACAAGGTCAAGCTTCGATGACAAACGAAGGAAATCTTTGGGCTTATAACGTTGATGCGGTTCGGGAGCAAATGGCGCAATTTGTAATTCAAGAAAGCTTGCCATTCAAACATTTCGACAACGAACGTTTGACTCGACTCATTCAACGAACTCTCCAACCACGTTACACCAATGTAAGTCGTGCTACTCTTCGAAGAGATTGTTTAAAAATGTGGAAAAAGGCTAAAAATGAATTAATATCTTATTTTGAAAATTTACAAACCGGTGTTAACTTAACTAGTGATGTTTGGTCGACACCTCACGGTTCACCGGACTCGTACATTTGTGTCACCGCTCATTGGGTTGAACCCGATTCGTGGCAAATGATGAAACGTACGATTGCGTTTGAATTGTTTGATTATCCTCACACCGGCCAAAACATTTTTTATGTTATTGATAAAGTTATTCAAACGTATAAATTAGAAAACAAAATATTTTCTATATCTTTTGATAATGCGTCAAACAACACTCTTGCGATAGATCATTTGAAATTAAAATATAAACCAATATGTGAGGGTGTGTTTTTCATAGTCGATGTGTTGCGCACATCATA
The DNA here is from genome assembly GCA_025215565.1 of Flaveria ramosissima. Taxonomy (NCBI): domain Eukaryota; kingdom Viridiplantae; phylum Streptophyta; class Magnoliopsida; order Asterales; family Asteraceae; genus Flaveria; species Flaveria ramosissima. The sequence goes on along the minus strand of CM046029.1, from coordinate 55,836,557 downwards.
AACTTAGCCGTTCAAGACGGTTTAAAAACGATTGAGGGCCAAAAAGATTGTTTTAAAAGAATGTTACGTGATATTTTTAGTAATAACCAAAGATATACTAAATATCGCAAGTTTTGTAAAGACGCAAATACTAAATGTTTAGGTCCGAATTGGGACGTACCAACACGATGGAATTCCACATGTAACATGTTTGAAAAGGCTATAGAACAAAAAGAAAGTTTAATAGCCTTTCATAATAGTTTGGTAAGTCGGGGAAAGGCAAATTCTTACCATCCATCGGGTTGGGCCATCATCGAAGAAGTAACAAAAATGCTTCAAGTTTTTAAAAATGCAACTACATGTCTTTCTGGAGTTTATTACCCAACGAGTCCGTTGGTACTTTACCAAATTTATTTAATGACTTCAAAATTAAATGAAATGTCGTGTTGGGGTAGACCTTATTCGGATATGATACCCCCAATGAAAGAAAAACTTAAAAAGTATTTTGAAGAAATGCCTCCCGTTATTACATGTGCCGCAGCTTTAAACCCTTGTTTAAACAAGTCGGGAGTTGAAACTTTACTTGATAAAATTACTTTTAGTTTGGATTTAGAAGTTGGTAAACCAATGTATGGTACAACTTTAAAAGCTAATTTCAACAAACAATTACAACAAATGTATGATGTTTATTTATTAAAATACGGGGAAACATCACAAATTCATGATGCTTTAAGGCATGCGGCAAATGCCGAAAATTATAATGATCCAATGTTTGATTTATATAATACTTTAAGGGATGAATGTAATAAACGTCAACGTGGTGACACTCCGAGTAGTGAACTCGGGAGGTATGGTCTTACAAACTTTTTATCGACCATGACTCCACATGAATTTAAAAATTTTGACTTGTTGGCTTGGTGGAAAGGTAAGGAAGATCAATTTCCCATCCTATCCATTATGGCCCGAGATTTACTAACCGTCCAAGCTTCTACGGTAGCTTCGGAATCTGCTTTTTCTGTTAGTGGCAGGGTTATATCAATAAGACGAACTCGACTAACTCCACAAGCAGTTGAAATGTCAATTTGCTTGAAAGATTATTTGGATGCCGCGGAAAGAGTACAAGACAAACGTTCACTTGAAGGAGAACTGGAATACGAAGCAGAATTATACGAGGACGAGGTAGAGAGCGGATTGACACCGGGAATGACTGATGATGAAGCGGCATATGATGACTACCTTCGTAACAGTTCCGGTTCAGGTGGCGAGGAATAAACGTACAAGTAATACGAACGAAGAAACAATGTTAAATGTTTAGTTTTAAATGTTTAAATTATTAAAATGTTTTAAATGTTATAAATTGTTATAAATGTTTAAATGTTATGAATTGTTTAAATTGTTTATAAATGTTATATAAATTGTTAAAATGCTTACATTGTTTATAAATGTTATACAAATTATATAAATTATATAAATGTTATAAATGTTATATAAATTATATAAATGTTATATAAATTATATAAATGTTATAAGTGTTATAAATGTTTATGTTTTAATTAAAAGTTTAAAATTTTATTTCAATATAACAAAAATCCAAAGTAAAAAAAAAAAAAAAATAAAAAAAAAAAAAAAAAAAAACCGGTTTGGGCCGAACCGGTTTGGGCCCGAACCGATTCCAAACCGACCCAAACCGGTTTGGGTGGTTTGGGTTTTTCAAGTTTGAAACCGGTTTGGACCCGAACCGGTTTCGGGCCAAACCGGTTTTGACCAAGGTTGACCAAACCGGTTTCGGTTTGGGACCCGAACCGGTTTGGGTCAACAACCGGTTTGTACATGTCTAAGTTAAGACACATGGTAAGACTCCTTATGAACTTTGGCACAAGAGGAAACCTTTCATTGGTTTTCTCAGGTCATTTGGATGTCCCTGCACCATCTTGAATACCAAAGATCAAATTGCCAAGTTTGCTGAGAAATCAGATGATGGACATTTCATTGGATACTCTTCTCAAGCTAAAGCTTATAGAGTATACAATCTCAGAACTAGAATTGTTGAGGAGTCAGCCAATGTGACTTTCAATGAGCACACTCCTTGTGTGGCTGGTTCTGGTCCGGATTGGCTGTTTGATCTTGATTTAGTTACCAACTGTTTTAACAAATCTTGTGAGCATGTTTCAGGATCTGCAGAAAATCTAAATACAGGTGATCCTGATCCAAGATTTGAGCTAGGAAGACCTTCAACTCATACATCTTCAGCTCCAGTTGGAACTACTTCAGCAAATGAGGTTTCTATCAGCACAACAATGACAAATTCAGCTGATACATCTGGCATGCCTTCAAATTCCAGCTCAGAGGCCTCTCAACCAGATAAAAACACCTCACTTGTAGAAGACAACAATGGTGATGGTGATAGTGATCAGGAATTCCTTGATGCTAATAACCATACCATAGATGACAACATCAATGATGTCTCACACTCATTGGATCAAGTTAATCTTGATAAGTGTGATAATGTGGAGGGTGAATCTTCAAGACCAGATTTAAATTTCTCAAATTTAGATCTTTCTCAACAACTTGCTGTGATCCCTCAGCTAAGGATCCACAAGTCTCACCCCACCACAAACATCATTGGAGATGTTGTCACAGGGTAAGAACAAGAGGACAAACCCATGAAGCAAATGTTTGTCTTCACTCTTGTTTCTTATCTCAGATAGAGCCCAAGAAAGTTGATGAAGCTCTAAAGGATGGAAGTTGGGTTGAAGCTATGCAACAAGAGCTGCTTCAATTCAAAAGGCAGAAAGTTTGGAACCTTTGTCCTCTTCCTCATGGGAAGACTACCATTGGAACCAAATGGGTTTTTAGAAACAAGAAGGATGATAGGGGAATCATCATCAAGAACAAGGCAAGACTAGTTGTTCAAGGATACACACAAGAAGAAGGGATTGACTACACTGATGTCTTTGCTCCTGTAGCAAGACTAGAAGCTGTTAGGATATTCCTGGCATTTGCTGCATCCAAGAACTTCAAGGTCTACCAACTTGATGTAAAGTGTGCTTTCTTATATGGAGTGATTGATGAGGAGGTTTATGTCAAACAGCCACCTGGTTTTGTAGACCCTGATCATCCTGATTATGTCTGCAAGCTTGACAAAGCTCTTTATGGGCTGCATCAGGCACCCAGGAAGTGGTATGAGACACTATCTGAGTATCTCTGCAAGCATGGATACAGAAGAGGTACTATAGATGGAACTCTCTTCATCAAAGGACAGGGAAATGACTTATTGCTGGTTCAAGTATATGTTGATGACATCATCTTTGGTTCAACTAATCCAAAGCTCTGCAAAGACTTTGAGAAGCTGATGAAAGACAGATTTGAGATGAGTTCAATGGGAGAACTCAACTTCTTTCTGGGAATTCAAGTGAAGCAGGTTGAAGATGGCATCTTCATAAGTCAGTCAAAGTATGTTCAAGACATACTCAAGAGGTTCAATATGACTGATTGTAAGATTGCTAAGACACCCATAGCCAGAAACCACTCCCTTGGTCCAGATCTTGAGGGGGAGTGTGTAGATGAGCACTTATACAGGGCTATGATTGGGTCTCTTATGTATCTTACAGCTAGCAGGCCTGATATCATGTTTGCTACATGTATTTGTGCAAGATATCAAGCCAACCCTAAGATGTCTCACTTAATCACTGTGAAAAGGATTTTAAGATACCTCAAAGGTGCTTCAACACTTGGTCTATGGTATCCAAAGAATCCAAATTTCAATCTGTATGCCTATACAGATAGTGATTATGGTGGTTGCAATATGACTGCAAAGTCTACATCTGGGGGATGTCAATTCCTTGGTGGAAGGGTGGTCTCATGGCAATGCAAGAAACAATCCTGTGTGTCTGCATCAACTGCTGAGGCTGAATACATTGCTGCTGCAAGCTGCTGTGCTCAAGTGCTTTGGATTCAAAATCAGATGCTGGACTATGGATTTAACTTCAAAGAGACTCCTATCCACATAGACAACAATAGTGCTATCTCTATCACTGAGAACCCTGTGCAGCACTCAAGGACCAAACACATCAACATCAGGTATCATTTAATAAGGATAACTATGAAAAAGGATTAATTAAACTAGTCAAAGTTCATACAGATGAACAATATGCTGATCTGTTCACCAAAGCTTTTGATGAACAGAGATTTAAGTATCTGATATCAGCTATTGGGATGATTAACTTTGAGTAGACTTTTTATTAAAACTAATTCTAATTATTTCTTCTTAAAATATGTGTGTCCTAAGTTGTCTAGTTCATCACTTTCATAAGCTCATGTTTTCTTTGGATGTAAAATTCTTTTTGAAGACTTTCCTTAGATTCTTGAAAATTTCTGATACTTCGGAAGATAAAATTTTATCTTCGGAAGAAAAACATGTCTTAAAATAAATAACTGTCTAAGAGATTTTACCTTCGGAAGAAGTAAAGTTCATCTTCCGAAGCTTAAAATTCTTATCTCAGACACTTATCTATTTTCAAGAACCTTTTCCTTCCGAAGCAAAATTAACCTTCGGAAGCTTTGTTTATTTTCATACAAAGCATTCAAGGGTTTATTTCTCTTCCGAAGCATAAATTATCAAGACTCTCAGGAAAATCTTCCGAAGCCATTTTAGCTTCGGAAGCTTTTTAAATCAAAACTTCCGAAGACAAATAAACTTCGGAAGCTTTTCGAATTCCAAGAAAACTACTTTTTGAGCAAAAGTAAACTACCTTTTCAGAGGTGGGACCGACTTTCGGATTTCAAAGTTTATCCTCTTTCATTAACTTTGGTTCAAATCCCTTTTCATATAAATACCCAACGGTTCCCCCTCTTTCCCACTATCTTCCTCAATTCTACTGTTTCTCTAACCTAATTCTCTAAACCGCCTTTGCTTTCTACCTTTCTTCACCCTTAAGCTTCTGAAATGGCCAACCTTAACCGCAGAAACAACCCTGATTTCTCCATGCAACTACACAGGCAACATAATCAAGTTGCTCTGTTAAGCTCTGAGAAAGATGCAAGTTTCTCAGAGATTTGCCAATTCTTGACTCTGTCAAACTATTTCACCTCCCTGACCATTGATCCTACTCTATATGAGGATCATTTGCTTGAATTCTGGAAGACCTGCCAAGAGGTCATTATGGATGGGGAGAAGGCACTGTCTGCCACAGTGCAAGGGAGGACAATCTTCATCACTCCGGCCATCATTAACCAACATCTACAGCTGGATGATGAAGAAGGTGAGGTGTCCTTCCCAAAAGAAGCTGTTAATCATTCTTTTGAGCAGATGGGCTATGAGGGAGATTTCTCTGTAAAGACCTTTAGGAAAGGGAAGGTCTCATCCCAATGGAAATTCCTGCTCCATGTGGTTATCCACAGCTTGTCAAACAAGCATGGTGGATGGGACCAGATTCCTGAGGATCTCTCCTTTATAGTTCATGGAATGGTTCAGGGGGTCAAGTTCAGGTATTCACAATTTGTTTATACTAATTTACTTGCAAACTTAGACTCCTTAGAGTATTACATGTTTCCTAGATATGTTCAACACATTCTCAACTGTGAACTGGGCTCACAGTTGAGGGAAACAGGTAATATTCTTAAATTGGGACAGATGAAGCCCGGCATCTTTAAAATAATGAAGAAGCCAACTGTAGGCTTCTCTGGGGTAGAAACAGCCCTAGTCCCAAAAATGTTAGAGCTCATTGCTCAAGGTGACAACCTAGCAACACAAGCTAGTGTTGAACCCACACCTCTTTTGTCCCTACCATTAAAAAGACCAGAAATCACCCTCACCTACCAAAGAAAATCCAAACGAACCCCTGCTCAGGCTATTGAGTCTGTGCAGGCCCCCAAATACTCAACCTTACAGGAAGAAGTGGACACTAGAGCTCCCACTTCTCCTGAGGAGCAAACCACTCCCATTACTTCACCTATCAGGGCTGAGGTTCCTCAAGCTCACCCTGATGAGCTCAATAGCCCAACAACCTTAAGCCTTCACTCTGAGTCTCAACACTCAAGTGGACAACCTTCAGGGGACAGCTACCATCCCCAGCCTTTGGATCTCAACCAACCAATTCCCAACCTATCCTTTTACACTGATGAAGACTTAGGATTCAGTGAGTACCATGAGTCTCTCTTCTCCTCCCCTACTCAAAGAGAGATGAGTACCTCTGACTCTCCTCAGTCTATCCCCCATCAGTCACCTATTACTGAGGTGGACACTTCTGAACCTGTTCAGGATGTCCATATGGAAGAGGCTCTCACTTTTGAAAGTGATTACATCATTAAGACCTCAACCATGGCAACTCAGCCCATTGGCATCTCAACTGAGGCTGCCAGTGAGCAGAGGAAAACCAGCAGCCAAGAAACTCAAGCTGGTGGTGAGAGAGAGGACTTTGGTCCAATCATCTCATCCCCCAATGAATCTTCTGATGAAGATGAGGGGAATTTGAGACTAAAGGTGCAAAAACTGTCAAAAACATGCACCTACTTAGTCTCTAAGGTTAGTCACTTGGAATCTCAGGTGACTACCCTGCAAAACAGGGTCAATGATCAGCAACTCCAGATTTCATATCTGCAGGAAAAACTAGCTGGGAGACCTTTAAGGAGAGCTCAACCAGGAACACAAGAACCTGTGGAAGTGATTGACTTATCCTCCAGCTCACCTATGCAAGTGGGTGATGCTACCAAAAAGGGGGAGAAAGTTGTTACAACCACAGAACCTGGGAGTTCTTCAGAGAGAATGGACATAGAGGACTCACCATCCTCACTTGCTGTTGTGCATTCTCAGCAACTTCCTCAAGTTCACATTAATGTGGACTCTATAGACTCTCTCATCAGGAGTCTCTTTGAGGAAGGTATACCAAGGGCTGTCTCATCTCCACCACTAGGAACTGGCAATCACATCATAAGGTGGAGGTATGATGATGACAGGAGAGCCCTCATACTTCAAAGAGTTCAAGGCCAACAAGAAGTTTTTCAATTCCAAAGCCTGAGCTTTTATGAAAGACTGGATTTAGTCAACTTGCCACTTGTCAATCCAAGCAATTCAAGACAAGCTGACAGGCTGGCTCAAAGAATCCAAGACAGGATCCTTGCAGAGTTCTCTCTAAGAAGGAGACTTAGGCAATCAGGCAATGTCATCGGTCAACTGGATGTTGAGGTGGACCCTAAGATTAGTTTCATAGGGGAAACCTTGACTGAAGGCCCAGTGACAGAACCTGAGACCCCTGTCTCATCATCAACAACTGCTGCTGAGGTCCAAACTCCATCTGAGACACCTGCTGGTGAAGGTGTTTCTCAGCCTCTCTCTGGCCAGAGCATGGAAGCTACTCCAAGCAATGAAGGCCAAGCTTCAATCCACCCTGAGTCACAAAGGTCTGTTGGTGACAAAGGGAAAAGGATAATGACTCCTGAGGAAATTGAGGAGGAAGAGAGAGAGAGGAAAAGGAGACTAAGGGGAGAAAGTTCCACTGGGTCATCTAGCTTCATGCAAGCTGCAATCAGGGCTGCTCCCAGACCAAATACTCAAGATGATGAGTTAAGGGCAGTCAGGATTACCTACTTACAGACCAGGAACTATGACATTGATGAGATCATCTCCCTCCCCTTAGAAGAACTAAATGAACTGGCTGACAGAGAAGTGTCAAGAGAGTTGAAGGAGAAAGAGGATGCAATGATACTTCTCCAACTCAAAGAGGAGAAGAGACAGAAAAGACTTTACAAGCATGCTCCTACTCTCTCACCAGTTCAAGAAAGTCCTGCACAGGAAGATGTGGCTCCACAAGAACCTCAGGTAGATAAAGAGGAAGATAGGATCAAATGATCAACTACCTGAGTGCCACAGGCTTCTATCAGGCAGATGCACTTCTCCCTTTGTCCTATGACTTCATTGAGTTCGAGTATTTAAAGCAACTTGAGCTTGAGTTAGTCAAGGAAAGAAAGACAACCAAAAGGAAACTAAGGGAAGAAGCTGCAAAGTCAAGGGCCATCATTCAAAAGAATGCAAAGAAGTCTGCTGACAGACAAAGAATGGTGAGCTTCTTGAAGCTGTATGGATTCTCCGGAAGGAGACTTGGCCCCATGTCTCTATCCACCATGGATGAGCATATTAGGGTGATCAAGCAGAAGATTAAAAGTGGAGAACTCATTGACTTGCACTCTCTTCCAAGTCAAGTCCCACCTGAAGTGGAGGTCAAGTTTGAACAACCAGAGACACCTCAACCAGCACCTCCAGCTGAGCCCCAGCAAGCTTCATCTTCTGATCCTAGGCAGGGTCAAACTCCCTCTCCTTCTGAACCTGTGAGGGAGGAACACCCAACTGAGAAAGACACTGATGATCAACATGGTGCTGCAGACCAGTCTTCTCAGTTAAAGACAACCAAGAGGAAGAAGAGGATGGCTTCTAAACCAAAGACAAAGAAGAAGAAGCCAAAGTCATCTACCTCTGCACCTCAGGCTGAATCAGATCAACCTGAGGAAGTGCATGATGAGGCAGCCCAATCAACTCCTATTCAAGTGGCTCCTCTAACTAGTGAGACACCCATCTTGTCCTGGACTTACTCTACCAATCCAGAGAGATGGACTGTTATCAAGATCAAGGTGTTGAGAATGTCTACTCATGGCAAGACATAATCAACTTACCTATGCATGATCTCTTTGAGATGAGAAGATACTATGAAAGTCTTGATGATCCTGACCATCTCATGAAGAAAGGAATGGTCCTGATTGTACTGAAGACTACCAACATTTGAAGATCTTCCAAGTGTTTTGGTAGCATCAGCCTAGGGGGAGTTTGTAAGGATTCCTGAAGTCTGATGCAACCCAAAACAGCCTAAGTGTCTCAGCAACATGCACTAAGTACTGAAGTGAAGAATGCTTCGGAAGTTTTACACAAAGCATTAGAAAATACTCTAAGTGTAAAATCTTCCGAAGCCAAGACCAATATCTTCCGAAGCCAAACATGAAGTCTTCCGAAGCTTCAGAGACAAAGTCTTCCGAAGCCTCATCCTATGAAGACAGATTTCTTCCGAAGACTTTTAGTACACATGCTTTATCTGATGTATTGTTCCATAAAGCACCTTTTCCGCTGCATCTCTGTAAAGTCACCAACTTACATGAGTTGGTGAAAAGGGTGTTGCTTTTGGTAACTGTACATTGAGGTCTTGAGTATTCAACTTTCCACTTTATGTACTTTATCCTTTTTGTATTGTATAAGGATGTGAGCTATGGCATGTCATAGTCACAAGGTCAAAAGGCAGATATGCCTTTTGATCCTACAATTGATTTTGTTAGTGTCTAGTCAATTGTATCCAGCTGGCTTTCAAAGTATAGCCGGCTGTAGGTTGTAGTATAAGTATTTCAAGTTCTTGTATCTTTTCTTCATGCTTTGTAACACTTGTAAAAGAACTTGAGAAAGCAATATACTGCCTCCTTGAAACCCATACTCTCTTGTTCTGTCTCTTGCTTTACTTGTGTTCTTTGTATCACCTTTGGTTACCCAGTTCACTGTTTGATTAGAGCTTAGTTATTCTCCTCATTGTGTTGTTGTGTTGTAATTGTGTTTAAGCCCTTAAACGGTCCTGCATAAAGGGTATCACCGTAGAAAAAAATATTGATTAATAATCAAGTTTCATAATTTTTGGTTAAAATTCAAACGAAAAAAACAATCACTATATAGTATATAAGATTTCTTTATGTTCCATTTAGATCACCAAATCTTTAAAAATGTTAAATAAACAAAAACTTTTCACAAGATTAAAACACCTAATGAAAATTTAGTGACTTTAAAAAAACAAAAACATTTAAATGTTTTTAGTATAATACCTGAGAAATTTGTTTGCTATTATGGTAAGTTTTTCGTAATTTTTATATAAAAATGATATTAAAAAACATCAAGTATAACATGAGTATAGCATATTGTATATATAAGTAGCATGTTTTGACAAAGTGAATAACGTGGTTATAACACGAGTAGCATGATTTGACAAAGTGAATAACGTGATTATAGCACGATTAACATGATTTGACAAAGTGAATAACGTGATTATAGTACGGGTAGCATGATTATAACATTAATGGTGTGATGAATAGTGCTCTAAGCATTAATAGCAAGATTATATCGTAAAATTATTTTAACGCAAACATCCTTTCATCCAAAACGTGTCGCATTTAGGTGGGTTCCGTGTTTAGCATGCATGCTCTTTTACTAAAGCTCGGTGCCGACCAAACTCATATTTACAACTTAGACCCTAATCTAATTTACAATTTAAACCCTCAAACTTCTATTATATTAAATTGACCTACTGTACTATGTATATTATACGTTAAATAGTTCTTTTTGTAGTTTGATTTTTTAGTAACTTTTGTTTGTTAATTAAAAAAAAGTAATTTATGGTTGTGTTTAAATTTGTTTTGGTGTACCACTATAAATTATGTTAAATAAACGAAATTGTATTCAATATAGGATATTTCTTTGTGTATGTATCGATTAATGTTAACGTGCTAGTACCATAAAAAATAAGACCACTACAAAACATCGGTATCATTATATCGGAGTTGTATTCAAAATAAAGAATTTTTTAGTATCATATATTATATCAACAAACAATAACGTGCTGGTAACATGAAAAAACATACTTATACCGACTGAACAAAAGCAATATCATTATATAACTACTCTAGCGGCCCCATCACAACACACGATTAATAACACTCGTGTCACTTTTTGCAGCAACCTTTCTATATACATCCCAAATGAAATAAAAATCCCCCAAACACCTATGTAAATTTCAACTGTTATTATTATATAGAGATAGAGATTATTATATATGCACTATCTTTAACGAGTAAGCAGCAATTAGGGAAGAAGGAGGGGGGTTTCTTCCATTGATGGAATTCATGTTGACCTTGGTGATGATGATGTGTGGTGTTCAAGTGGTGTCGTGCATGCATTTTGTGTATATCTTCTCTTCGCATGCACACGCTCTCTCTTTCTCTCTCCATTAAATTCCCTTTTTTTACCTTCACTCATCAATCCACCATCAGAATAAACTCCACCTGCACTACACAACCACCGCTCATCCACCAAATTCCGCCCAGATTTCAACCCACACACTCTGTTTCTTCTTCAATCGTTCTGTATTGTGTGTTTGTGTGTGTGTTAGGTGTGTAATTTCCCTTGGTTTGGTGGGTGTGTGCATGGGTGCATTTCAGTGTGCTCAATTTAGTCGATCTCGATCTGGGTAGTTACGGGGTTGTAGATTATTAGCTTCGATTGCGTTTTCTTGTGAGTTTTTGGGTTTTGATCAATTTCGTCAATTTCGTTCTATTTCGTTCAATTTGGTCGATTTCTGATTGATTCGATCGTGTACTGTCGTTTGATTTGTGGGTTTTTGTTAGGGTTTTGATTAGGGGTTTTTGATTTCGTATTCGTGGTTTAGGATTATGAGATCTGATGATTGAATTGGAGAAATTTGGGGGTCAAATGTCGTCGTCGTTGAAGATTTGCATGAACGAATTGTGCGGGACGAAGACGACGACTCAATGGAAGAGAGGTTGGGCCATGAAGTCCGGTGGTTTCGCTACTCTCTGCTATTCTTGCGGGTATGGATAATTTTATCTCCATTTTACCCTTCTGTTTTGGGAAATTTACGTAATTTGTTGCATATAATTGATGTTTATTGCAAGGGCATTTTGGGATTCTGATTTAAGGAAATCATAATATCAATTCCTCTGTAATGAATATTTTAGGGTTATTACTATTATCTGTGTTTTTTGACTTTTTGTGTCTAAAGTTTGAGCTTTTCTTGCAAATATTACATTTGCTACTGCATGATGATCAATTCTATCAATTGCCCCATATTTAGGATAAATTTTTATGAAAAATATTGTTGTGAAAGTATGATTTTGATTTGCATGTATAGTGTAATGAATTTGGTTATTGTCATTGGGCTCATGCAGTCCCATGGGTTTAAAAAGATACTATTTATAACAATGAGTAATGACAGCATCATGCAGTGACATGTAACATGGCCCAGTGTAGCATAATAGTATGTGGTATGATGTCATTTGCATGCTATTTATAGTGTGTTGTTGTTGGGAGTTGTAATCTGTGGAGATTAATGGACCATTTATGTCCATCAGCAAAATGAGTGTGAAGTGTCGATCAGTCAAGTGATCCATGGTTTTTATATTTCTAATGCTGTTCGTTTTATGCGGTATGCATGTAACTTTATAAAGATTAAGAAAGCAGGATAGGGTGGTGGATGATATATACTTCATTTCAGTAACACGATATTTGGTAGCAAAATAACATATGGATAACTAAGTAGACAGAACCATTTAACTAGAATTGTGGCTTTTGGATTCAGACATTTCTCTTTATAATGAATTGACAGTGGCATCAGCAAAACATTTCTCTGCATATAAGTTCCCTTTTCTGAAAATGGTTTATTTTTTCATATGTGCCTTTTAGATGCGTGGTGCCATGGTTCTTTTTCTTTCTTGCTCAAGTTATCATTAATCGACAATAATAGCAGCTAGCTAAAACCATCAAAAGTGTCTCTGACTTCTTCATCCCATTGCTTTAAATTGTGTTGACCATTTGCTCTTTTAGCTTTTTACACTTTAATGCCTTTAATATTTAATGGTTTTCTTACACATAAATTTCTCAAGCATTCATCCCTGTGCTGCACGACCTCATTTTATTGCATTCATTGCACATTTTGACATGAATTTTTCAATTCCTTGGGCATTTGGCCTCAATTATTATTTTTGTTGTTAACTTGTAATTTGGTCTATTACTCTTTGTGGACCCTAGAACTGTCTACGATCATGTAAACTACTGTGAAAGATTCCATCTGAATGAACCTGGTTGGAGGGAATGCAAGTTCTGTGAAAAGGTAATTTCAGTTCAGTATTCTTGAATCTCTAAGAATTTAACATCTATTACCCACTAAGTATTAGCGTGTGTTGTATTGCAGCCTATTCACTGTGGATGTGTTGTTTCAAAATATCTTCATGAATGTCTTGATTTGGGAGGAATATCATGTATAAAATGCATTATAGCTAGGGGAACACAAGCCCGTAAACCAATACAGGTAATCAAAATTTTACAGTAAAACCTAAGGGGATTAGCGATTTAACTGTTTAAAAACCATCATGCCACCACATATATGTTCTTTAGCTTTCTGTAACTTATGTTTAGTAGTGGAGCAGTTGAAGTATATCAAATAAGAGTTAAATCAAAATATAATCATATCTGGTAAATTTAACATTTTTAGTTGTATTGTTCACCATTTAAAATTTTATGTAGTTTCTGTCTTTCTGATGACTAGTGATGATTAGCTATGGCAAAGGTTCTACTGACCCTGAGGTGACAGTTATGACCCATTACTTATAATTGGGTCAATTTGGGTTATGCTCTAATAGGTGAAAATGGGTAAAATAAAATAGAATTAGCCTAAAAGGTAACATGTCGGTAACATGCTCTTAAGTCATTTATTAAAAAAAAAAGATTAATATTAAATTGACTATATTTTTCAAATCATATTAAATGTACAATTCTTTATAAATATAAATTTAATGCAGTAAACCTTTGAATCATTTTACCTAAATAACATTTCTACCTCCTTAAAAAGTTACATTGTTGACTTAATCCTGTTGACTGTTACCCAGCTCACTCATTTTTTCACCTCTAATATTATTTCAACATTATATGGCGATTCCATAAAAGAATTGAAGTTAGAGAAGGATTATAAGTACTAGGGATTATGAATATGCTATCCTATACTTGATTTCTCAGTTTTTAGAAAAACAATTGTTAATGCAGAGCCACTCTAATGACCCTCCAAATGGATTCATTCCGTTTGCTGCCACTTGGCGTCCTGTCATTGGCAATCGTATGAATGGTGGTGCTACTGTTGATAAAGGAACAGTCACACAGTTGACTGAAGCTATAGACAAACATCAATCCACTCTTTCAACTTCATCCCTTGGTCACCAATTTAAACAAGATGAACCCCGTCTTTCTTCAGAATTGAACATTGGGATTCAATCAAATAAAGACGTTGGAACAACCTTCCAAAATTCATCATCTTTATTTGATAATGGTAGAACAGATTTAGGTTTTAAATCATTCTATGATTCTAAGCCTAAACCATCTTTAAATTATTCTCTTGGTAATCCCCTTGCCAATACAAAGTCTTCGGTAAATCCCAATTCTAATGGCCCTGTGGAGCCTGAAAAAGTTCCTTCTTTCAAACAAGGGCAAAGGTCCCGCGTTTCATTTCCAAAACCGCCTAAATCTGGGGTTAGTATACGTTCACAATCAAATAAAGGGACTGTTACAGATAATAGAGTTGCAAGACCACCTGGTGAAGGTAGAGGTCGCAGTCAGTTACTTCCAAGGTATTGGCCTAAGATAACTGACCAAGAACTGTTGCAGATATCCGGGGAGTATCCTAAGTTATTTATGTTTATATAATTATATTTTTGCATTTATTTTTGTCTTCCCTCTGAAGTTCTTTTGTCCATAGAGGTTTAAATGATGTTGTGTTCAAGATTTTGTCACGTTTGAGTAAGTTTAACATACAAGAAAACGCTAATTAAACAAACTAAGTAGTTTTGATCAAAGCTAGTGAGGTCAATCAGCTCTCCTATGGTGTGAAATTTGTTTCTTTACTATTTTTAGAAACTAAAATTCAGCATATTTAGTAGTTCTAATTCCTATTTTTGTAACTCTCTAACTAAGAACCCAAACTTAGGACACCCATGTATTGAAACTACTCTATAGGTCACTCAAGTCCCATATACAAAATATGGCAAAAACACCTAATGATGAAAACGCCCCTTTGAATTGTTGAAAAAACAATCATCGTACCAAGCCATCAAAAGCAATGATTCAATGTATAACAAACTAGTGTTTTCGTAATTATATAATATTCGGGCATGTTTCTAGCCGGATTTGGTATAAATGAAACCTGATACGTACTTGGGTGGTCAATAAAGTAGTTTCAATATATGGGTGACCTTAATGAAGTTAACTACTTGGGTGGCCATCACATTCAAACACTAATAACTATCTAGCAAATATACTAATAAGACTTATCCTTACAAATAAATATTAACTGATCTAATAACTTTCTGAAGCACTAACTTTTTGGTTTCTTGTGCTTGTACATGCTACAACACTTGTGAGATTTCAAGGTAAATTGTCAGTTGTTAGAATAGTTACAACACTAGTTGTATTCTTATAACCAAAAGATTTGATTTTTATAAAGGGTCTATGACATTTGGTAATTGTAAAATACTTCACTATTATGTTTGTTGGGTTAAGTGCCACTTGTTGGGTAAAGAACGTCCATTTAACACTATTTTTGTAGTATCTTTTAAGAATGGAGGAAATCTTGTGTATAAATTGAAATAGGTGTACCGTGTCACCAACCTGAAAGAAAGTAGTGAGTGTTACATATATGAAAAAACAATGTTTTTCCTTAATCTTAGTTTGCAGCTTGAAGTCCAACTGCAGTATTACTCCATTATTTGAGAAGGTTCTGAGTGCAAGTGATGCTGGCAGAATTGGTCGGTTGGTCCTGCCTAAAGCATGTGCCGAAGTAGGTTCTATTTTTCCTGTTTCTTATGTATCTTTTGCACCTTGCTCCACATTCATAATTATAAATATTTTGCAGGCATATTTTCCTGCTATTAATCAATCGGAAGGTTTACCAATAAGAATTCAGGATATAAAGGGGAAAGAATGGACGTTTCAGTTCCGATTTTGGCCCAATAATAACAGTCGTATGTATGTTTTAGAGGGTGTAACCCCTTGCATACAGAATATGCAACTGCAAGCTGGGGACACAGGTATCCTTTTTTCGTATGACATGTTTAATGATATATTTTATATAGTTTAAACTTATTATAAGTGGGTGCCTTGCATATTAATATATATATGTGGACATTTATATTAAATGATAGGAATAATAATATGCACAAAGATATAATATGATAATTCCGATAGTTCATCAAAGTTACCAAGAAGAAAACTGAAAATTAAAGCAAACCCTAATCAAGGGTTCATTTTGAGTCTAGAGTGTATAATTGAGTTAAATCCAAAGAGTTTTAACATCACATTTTGTGAATGCTAAATGATTTTGAAGATTAAAAAGGGTAAATTTGTGCTCTTTTTTATTATACTAGTATATATCATGGTTCTATACGATTTTTCTGCTTCATATGATTATTCTTCTTATTTACTTTTCTACTTTTGAAAAATTCTGGCAGTTATATTTAGTCGACTAGATCCAGGAGAAAAGCTTGTTATAGGCTGTCGTAAGGCAACAGTTTCTGCAGATACGCAGGTGACATTTTGCTGCATTATTCTTTGTGCACTATATATATATATATATATATATATATATATATATATATATATATATATATATATATATATATATATATATATATATATATATATATATATATATATATATATATTTGTCTAGTTCCTTTAAATATGTTCCCTTTTCTCTTGATGTATACCAACCGTCCAACTATACGTCAGCTTCCTAAAAAAGGACTAAAATGACTGCTTTTTCTTTCATACCACCAATAAAATATCTTTCTTGTGCATATAGTAGTAAGACTGGTTATATTTTATCTCAAACAGGTCAAGTAAATGTTTTAGCTAAATTGGAAACGAGTCAAAAGCCAACAAAGCTTCTTTTAAATCAATTTATGTTGAAAGGCCACCCCCCCCCCCTCCTCCCCCCTCAACACACACACGCGCACAAACATGTGTGTGTGTGGAGGGTATGTGTGTCATGTTACTGACTAGAACTATATGAAAAACAACCAGGAAGGTGAAATGCCTGCTGTTAATGGTGGTGTTGATGGAACTTCTGGTGGGAATGGAAACCTGGCCATAGTAAGTGTTTTCATCGGTACTTCCTCATTGATATTGATGGCATTTTGAACTTTTTTTTCCCCTTCATTACTTGATCTTACTTTTGCTAAGTGAGTTACACTTGATTAGCAGAAAAATGCAGAGCATGAAGTCATGGCTAACGGGGATCAAAAAACATCAATCCAAGAAAAAAAGAAGAATCGTAACATTGGATTAAAAAACAAGAGGTTGGTTATGCAGGGTGATGATGCCCAGGAGCTGAAAGTGACATGGGAAGAAGCACATGAGTTGCTCCGCCCGGCACCTACTTGTAAACCAACTATATCCATGATTGAAAATTGTGAAATTGAAGAATATGATGTAAGCATGATGTCACACTACTTACTATTTTTATATATATCTTCATGTTATATATCTTCATGTGCTCCTTGGGATCAACCTTCTCTTTTTTTTTTAAATTCAGGAACCACCTGTATTTGGCAAGAAGACCATTTTCACAGTGCATGAATCTGGGTAATTTTTTTCTTTAAATATTATTGGGCCACTTGTGTTGGAAGATACATTGTAGCAAATCATTTGTCTTTATACTTAATAATATTGTGTAGGAAGTTAATGTTTTGAATATGATCATTAGTAAAGTTATTTATTTCAACAATAATATAACTTTTTGAATAAAATGCATTTAAATTGGGTGACTTTTGCATGTTTACTATAAGCTATTTTTATTTTATTTTACCTGTTTGACCCGTGAAACCTAAAACATAACTTGAACTTTTATCGATTGTGGTCTAGTTCACAAGAACAATGGGTTCAGTGTGATAATTGCTCCAAATGGCGAAGGTTACCTCCTGACGTTCTCCTTGCTCCGAAATGGACATGCTCTGATAATGTTTCAGATCCAGACAGGTAATAGATTGCAAATCAACTATTATAAGGTTTTAACTCGCATGCAAACTACTTTAAGAAGATAGAAATTTTATTTTTTTGGCATCCTACAGGGCTTCATGTTCTGCTCCGGATGAGATACACACAAAGGATTTGGAACGCATTTTCAAATTTGGCAAGGGTAGGAATCCAACATGTCTAGATAGTTTGCATTTTCACTTTTGATGTTGAATTAAGTATGATCTCGACAAGAAGTAATCCCTTGGTCATGATTTAATGTTTACACCTTGTGTGTGATTAGTCATATTCGGTTATTCCAACATCTATGTTTTGACCCAACCCAGATTCGTTTTGACACTGATAACTTTTTCTCCAATATCTTAAAATTTTATGAACAATTAGCATCTAAGATATGATTAAAAATATCGTATTATTTCTATTGATTTTTGGAATGAAATAAATTTGGAGGTTTATCCATTTAAAAGTACACGAGGTGACTTTTGGCCAACTTGACACATTTTCTTTTAAACCAAACATTTTTAACTCGTGTGTTATCATTTATAAGTAAATGGGTCAAAATTGCCAAATCTGTAATATATTTTGAAATAACATTTGGTGGTGTTTTTGTTAATTTCCAGATTTTAAAAAGCAAAAACTTGCAGAAGGAAAAGTGGTTGAAGAAGAAGAGCCATCTGGACTAGATGCATTAGCTACTGCAGCAGTCTTAGGAGAAACCTTAGGGGAATTTGGTGAATCATCAGCAAGTGCCACCACAAGACACCCCCGGCACAGGCCCGGGTGTACTTGTATCGTGTGCATTCAACCCCCAAGCGGTAAAGGAAAACACAAACCAAATTGCTTCTGCAACGTCTGTCTGACAGTCAGACGCCGTTTCAAAACATTAATGCTCCGAAAGAAGAAAAGGTTGTCGGATAGGGAGGCGGAAATGGCCCAGAAGTCACTGTTGGCTCTTAATAACGGGGTGGTAGCACCTGGCGGAAATGGAATCAAGATCAGTGACAGGGATGATGTTGAAATGGAGGTGGGTGAGAGCAATGACAAAGGAGGGCAACAGTTGGATTTGAATTGTGATCCCATTAAGGATGAAGAGATAATAATGGCTGATGCTAATGCTCATGGAATTCAATTGGAATGGCAGAATGTGCTTAAAGGAGTTGTACCATGTTCAGAACCCAAAGATGCAAGAGAGACTGAAGGACACCCTCAGCCTGTTGTAGGGCAATCTGCAACTTCTTCTCAGGCCCCACCTACCCACACCCTTACAGAAGAAAGACTTATTCCGATTGATGATCCAGCGGAGGAGATGGAGCGCAATGTTGTTGTAGAGGGGTGATCTACTTATCGATACCCCGACCCACAATCGGGAAAGGGGGGGTTTTGGGTTTTGGGTTTTGGGTTTTTATGTTACATCCCATAGATTAGAGTGTAAGATAAAGTATAGTTTGTGTTTTAAGTTAATGATGTGGTGAAACCTCAGAGATGCTAGTTTTATGTTAAAGACTGTTATTTTCTTCTTTCTTGTGTTTAATTTGATTAGAAAACTTAAATGATAGATGGAATGAGATTCAAGTCGGGAATGAGATCTGGGAGAATGAGTTTGTCGCGTCTTTATGCATCCTGTTGAAGAGGAAGGTCTACGTGTCTTGAAAAAGAGTCGTGGCCATTTCTGTTGGGAGATTAATTCTCATCTATCACAAGTTGATGATAAGGATGATTTAAATAAAATGACCATATCAAGTTTGGATAAAATCTTAATTAATAGCATTTGTTTGTTATTAAAGATATAATAGGTTAGCTATAAATATGAGTTATGGTAAATGTATGTAATCAAGTGTTGAGTGATTTTCTTGGTTGCAAATAAAGTCTTTAGGGAGTTATTCCAGATTTTGTTTTCTATATTGATTTTGGACTTGAATTGGTATCAGATATTGGTTAATCAAGAACCAAGTTCAAGGTACCCGGAATTGATACCAAGATTCATAAGGAAGCTAATTGAGTAGCCGTTGTTGGAAAAGGGATCTAAAGCTATTCTTTTTGCCAAAAAGATCTAGGGTCATGTGAAGGCGGCCAGGAGAGATCCGCGGGTAAACGATTAATGCCAAGGAAGATCAAAGAGGCCAACGTGCACCAGCTTCGAGATGCTAATCTTGTTTATCAATTCCGGGAACCAAGAAATATAACCAAAACCGGAAGCGAGAATTTGTTCAAGAAACCAACAAACTTAATTCAGCAAGTAACCAAGACTCCCTGTTGTAAAACCGACTTAAAGAAAGAACAAAATTGATAACAAATCTACTACCAAAATGATTCAAATGTTATTGAATATTAAAAACAATTGAAAACTATGAAATCTATCAGAATTGAATAATGAGATCCTATTCTAACAACTCTTAGATCCTTTTATACTAAGAGTCAAACCTAACAAACATTAACAAACTATTGACACTTAAACCCTTCAGGTTTAGAAAACATTCCTTCCGAAGCTTAAACTCTCCTTCCGAAGCTTTATAAACTTCCGAAGCATAGACACACTTCTTCCGAAGAGCAAATCTTCTTCTTCCGAAGCCAACAAGTTTTCTTCCGAAGCATTATTATATCTCTATGATCAACTCTAACCTCTCACAATCTCCACCTTTAGAGTATGCATCATAGCACACCAATAATAATGTCAACCAATACCAAGCTTTGTAACACAAAACTCAAATTTAGAACCTGACGCCACCTTCGTAAGAATATCTGCAAGATTCTCATCTGTTCCAACCTGCTTACCAGAACTTCTTTATTGCTAATCACTTCCTCAATAAAATGCAATCTAACATGAATATGCTTTGTTTTTTCATGAAAGACACTGTTCTTAGCAAGTTGTACAACATCTTGATTGTCACAGAACACCACTGTATCAGACAATCTTATCCCTAACTCAGCAACCAGTCTTTGTAACCACAATGACTTCTTAATAGCTTCAGTTAGTGCCATATACTCTGCTTCGGTAATAGACAATGCAACCACATGCTGCAATTGAGCTTTTCAGCTTACCACATTACCCATCACTCTGAACACATAACCAGTGATGGATCTTCCCTTGTCAAGATCTTTTGCAAAATCAGAATCAACATATCCTTTAACTCTATCTTGACCTTCACCTTCCTTCAAACCAAAGATCAATCCCCAATCTTTAGTATATTTAAGATATTTGAGAATCCATTTAACAACATCCCTATGAACTTTCCCAGGTGATGAAATAAACCTGCTAACCAAGCTCACAGCATACGCCAAATCAGGCCTGGTGCATACCATTAGATACATAAGACTTCCCACTACATTTGCATATGGAACCTTCTCCATATATCTCAACTCATCTTCAGTACAAGGACTGCTTTCCATGGACAACTTGAAATGAGCCCCAATAGGAGTTTTGAGAACTTTACACTCTTGCATACCATAAAGCTTTAGACTTTATTTGCATAAGAA
Source organism: Flaveria ramosissima (assembly GCA_025215565.1). NCBI lineage: Eukaryota > Viridiplantae > Streptophyta > Magnoliopsida > Asterales > Asteraceae > Flaveria > Flaveria ramosissima. Next base: position 55,815,274 of record CM046029.1, on the reverse strand, counting down.
GTCTATGACAACTTCAACTGTCTAGAACTCCTATCTCTATTAATCTCCATTCATAAAATCTTCCGAGCATTTCCCAGTTGCTTCATTTCAAACTCCATCATGAGTAACTTTTTTGTAGATTCAATCTCATCTTGCACCTTGCATGCTATTAGCATATCATCAACATACAACAACAAATACAGATAATCCCTACTAGAACATCTTTTATGATACACACAACTATCATAGTCACTCCTAGTGAAACCATGAGTCACTACAAACTCATCAAACCGTTTGTACCACTGTCTTGGTGACTGCTTCAGACCATACAGTGACCTCTTCATTAAACACACTTTATCCTCTTGGCCTTTAACCTCAAAACCCATAGGTTGCTTCATATCTATCTTTTCATCCAAGAACCAATGCAGGAAAAGTGTCTTAACATCTAGTTGTTCCAACTCTAGATCAAGAGCAGCTGTGATAGACAAAATTATACGAATAGAAGTATGCTTTACCACTAGTGAAAAATTTTCATTATAGTCAATACCTTCTCTTTGAGTAAATCCTTTAGCTACCAACCGAGCTTTGAACCTAGGACCCTTAGTACCAGGAACACCATCCTTGACTGTATACAGCCACTTACAAGCTACCAGCTTTTGATCTACTAGCTTATCAACCAATTCCTATGTTTCATTCTTCTCCAAGGAATTCATCTCCTCAACCATAGCATCATACCACTTGTCACTTTCATCTGATGACATAGCCTCAGCAAAACTTAAAGGTTCATAGATACTCTCCTCTTCAGCAGCTATGAAGGCAACAACTGACACATCATGATCCTGCCTATATCTGATAGGAGCTACAACCTTTCTTCTAGGTCTATCTTTGGAAATGCTATGAGTAGTATGAAGCTCATGATCCACTTCACCTTCAATCCCACTACTTGACCCAGCAGCCCTGTCTGAATCATCATCATACTCCACCTCAATCTTAACTTCCTCTGGAGACTGGGTCCGGATGTTAACACCTACCACATCCTTATACAACAAACCTTCTTGGAACTCTATATCCCTGCTTACTATTACTTGATGCCCTTCTCCTTCTAACCTCCATATTCTATATCCCTTGACACCATTAGAGTACCCCCAAAAGAACACCCTTTTGAGCCCTAGCATCATGTTCATCCTGACTAACATGAAAGTAGACCACTAAACCAATCACCCTTAAATGACTACAATCAGGTTTAACCCCTGTCCACATCTCCATAGGAGTCTTCATACCCAAAGCTCTAGATGGAGATTTGTTAATCAGATAAGCTGCAGATGTAACTAACTCACCCCAAAAACCTTTTGGAAGCCCAACATTAATCCTCATGCATCTAAGTCTTTCCAATAAAGTTATGTTCATTCTTCAGCCAACCCATTTTGTTAGGGAGTACCGGGTACAGTAAGATGTCTGGCTATCCCATGTGTTTTACAAAACTCATTGAACTCACTATTACAAATTCCAGCCCATTATCAGTCCTCAACTTCTTGACCTCCTCTCACTTTGATTTTCTACAAGAGTTCTCCACTCTACAAACTTCTTAAAAGCTTCATTCTTATGCTTAAGAACATACACCCATACTCTTCATGAATAATCATCTATGATGGACAAGAACTAACAAGCTCCACCTAGAGTACTAGTTCTAACAGGCCCCCATAGATCAGAATGGACATAGTCTAACATAGTAGTAGAGATATGTTTACCAGTCTTGAACTGAACCCTCTTACTTTTACCCAAAATACATGTCTCACAAAATCCTACATCATTCACCTTAAACTCACTAATGATGCCTTGTTTCAGTAATTCAATAAGACCCTGTTCACTAAGATGACCAAATCTCTTATGCCACACCAAAGATCTATCATTCTTTGTAAGTGCCACACATGCACTTCCATGCACTGCAGATCCCTTTAATCTGTATGTATTGTTACTCCTCCTACTATCAGTTAACAATATCAAGGAACCCTTAACAATTCTAGCCTTACCATCTTTCAGCCCAACATAATAGCCTGACTTCTCAAAAGTTCTTAGTGATAACAAACTCCTTTTAAACTAGGAATATACCTGATATCACTAATATCAACCTTAGTGCCATTACATAACTTAAATGTGATAGTACCTGACCTTAGAATTTTACAAGGTCGATCATCCCCAAGCTTTACTTAACCAAGATCTTCCATCTTCAAATCTTTAAAGAAATCTTTGACATGATTCATATAAAAAGAACACCCTGAGTCAAGTATCCATTCACCCATGTCTTCATCACAAGACACATTAAGAACATGAGAGCTATCATAACCATCCAAAGATCCTTCCGATACATGACTATTTTGCCCCTTCCCTGAACTTGACTCAGTTCCCTTCTTCCTCCTCTCGGGCAGTCTTTCTTGAGATGTTTTTTTCCGAATTGCACACATAGCACCTTCGTTTGGTTCTTGATCTTGATCTAGCTTGACTCTTGCCCTTAGATGACCTCTGTTCTGGTCTCCCGCGCACAAACAACCCATCACTTGAATCTTCTTGTACATCACTCATTTTCTTCAATTCGTTAGAATTCATGGCTGCAAGAACCTCTTCCATTGATAATGTCTCTCGACCATACATCAGTGTATCGACAAAGTGTTCATATGACTTTGGCAACGAAGTCAAGAAGATGATGGCTTGATCTTCATCTTCTAATTTCGTGTCAATGTTTTCAAGATCCAAGATAAGTTTGTTAAACTCCTCTGTGTGATCTTCCAAAGTCTTGTTTGTCGCCATGTGAAACGTATACAGACGTTTCTTTAGGTACAGTCGATTTGCCAACGACTTCGTCACGTACAGACTTTCATGTTTGGGCCAAATTCCAGCAGCCGAGTCTTCCTTCGACACTTCTCGAAGCACCCGATCTCCTAAGGAAAAAATTATCGTGTTGTGCGCCTTCTCCATGATCTCACGCTTCTCTTTCTCTGTCAAATCCGCTGGCAAATTTACGTGCCCTGTACCAGCAGCGCTCACATCTTGACACGCCAAAACCCGAAACCATTCTTACCATCAAACTTTTCAAGATCAAACTTCATGGACACCATCTCTGATTCTTCAATTTCCCTTCTGATCGCAGCCGTGATCCCTTCTTTCTTCAATTGAGCCGAACTTGGCTCTGATACCAATTGTTGTAAAACCGATTCAAAGAAAGAACGAACTTGATAACAAATCCACTACCGAAATTATTCAAATGTTATTGAATATTAAGAACAACTGAAAACTATGAAATCTATCAGAATTGAATAATGAGATCCTATTCTAAACAACTCTTAGATACTTTTATACTAAGAGTTAGACCTAACGAACATTAACAAACTATTTACACTTAAACCCTTCAGGTTTAGAAAACATTCCTTCCGAAGCTTAAACTCTCCTTCCGAAGCTTAGTAAACTTCCGAAGCATAGACACATTTCTTCCGAAGAGTAAATCTTCTTCTTCCGAAGCCAACAAGTTTTCTTCGAAGCATTATTATATCTCTATGATCAACTCTGCAGGACCGTTTAAGGGCTTGACCACAATTACAACACAATCACACAATGAGGAGAATAACTAATCTCTAATCAAACAGTGAACTGGGTAACCAAGTATGATGCTAAGAACACAAGTAAGTAATGAGACAGAACAAGAGAGTTGGGTTTCAAGGAGGCAGTATATTGCTTTCTCAAGTTCTCTTACAAGTGTTACAAAGCATTCTTAAAAGATACAAGAACTTGAAATACTTATACTACAACCTACAGCCGGCCATACTTTGAAGGCCAGCTGGATACAATTGACTAGACACTAACAAAATCAATTGTAGGATCAAAAGGCATATCTGCCTTTTGACCTTGTGACTATGACATGCCATAGCTCACATCCTTTTACAATACAAAAAGGATAAAGTACATAAAGTGGAAAGTTACAGACTCAAGACCTCAATGTACAGTTACCAAAAGCATGACCCTTTTCACCAACTCATGTAAGTTGGTGACTTTACAGAGATGCAGCGGAAAAGGTGCTTTATGGAACAGTACATCAGATAAAGCATGTGTACTAAAAGTCTTCGGAAGAAATCTGTCTTCGTAGGATGAGGCTTCGGAAGACTTTGTCTCTGAAGCTTCGGAAGACTTCATGTTTGGCTTCGGAAGATATTGGTCTTGGCTTCGGAAGATTTTACACTTAGAGTATTTTCTAATGCTTTGTGTAAAACTTCCGAAGCATTCTTCACTTCAGTACTTAGTGCATGTTTGCTGAGACACTTAAGCTGTTTTGGGTTGCATCAGACTTCAGAAATCCTTACAAACTCCCCCTAGGCTGATGCTACCAAAACACTTAGAAGATCTTCAGATGTTGGTAGTCTTCAGTACAATCAGGACCATTCCTTTCTTCATGAGATGGTCAGGATCATCAAGACTTTCATAGTATCTTCTCATCTCAAAGAGATCATGCAGAGGTAAGTTGATTATGTCTTGCCATGAGTAGACATTCTCAACACCTTGATCTCTGATAACAGTCCATCTCTCTGGATTGGTAGAGTATGTCCAGGATAAGATGGGTGTCTCACTAGTTAGAGGAGCCACTTGAATAGGAGTTGATTGGGCTGCCTCTTCATGCACTCCTCAGGTTGATCTGATTCAGCCTGAGGTGCAGAGGTAGATGACTTTGGCTTCTTCTTCTTTGTCTTTGGTTTAGAAGCCATCCTCTTCTTCCTCTTGGTTGTCTTTAACTGAGAAGACTGGTCTGCAGCACCATGTTGATCATTAGTGTCTTTCTCAGTTGGGTGTTCCTCCCTCACAGGTTCAGAAGGAGAGGGAGTTTGACCCTGCCTAGGATCAGAAGATGAAGCTTGCTGGGGCTCAGCTGGAGGTGCTGGTTGAGGTGTCTCTGGTTGCTCAAACTTGACCTCCACTTCAGGTGGGACTTGACTTGGAAGAGAGTGCAAGTCAATAAGTTCTCCACTCTTAATCTTCTGCTTGATCACCCTAATATGCTCATCCATAGTGGATAGAGCCATGGGGCCAAGTCTCCTTCCGGAGAATCCATACAGCTTCAAGAAGCTCACCATTCTTTGTCTGTCAGCAGACTTCTTTGCATTCTTTTGAATGGTGGCCCTTGACTTTGCAGCTTCTTCCCTTAGTTTCCTTTTGGTTGTCTTTCTTTCCTTGACTAACTCAAGTTCAAGTTGCTTTAAATACTCAAACTCAATGAAGTCATAGGATAAAGGGAGAAGTGCATCTGCCTGATAGAAGCCTGTGGCACTCAGGTAGTTGATCATTTTGATCCTATCTTCCTCTTTATCTACCTGAGGTTCTTGTGGAACCACATCTTCTTGTGCAGGACTTTCTTGAACTGGTGAGAGAGTAGGAGCATGCTTGTAGAGTCTTTTCTGTCTCTTCTCCTCTTTGAGTTGGAGAAGTATCATTGCATCCTCTTTCTCCTTCAACTCTCTTGACACTTCTCTGTCAGCCAGTTCATTCAGTTCTTCTAAGGGGAGGGAGATGATATCATCAATATCATAGTTCCTGGTCTGTAAGTAAGTTATCCTGACTGCCCTTAACTCATCATCCTGAGTATTTGGTCTGGGGGCAGCCCTGATTGCAGCTTGCATGAAGCTAGATGACCCAGTGGAACTTTCTCCCCTTAGTCTCCTTTTCCTCTCTCTCTCTTCCTCCTCAATTTCCTCAGGAGTCATTATCCTTTTCCCTTTGTCACCAACAGACCTTTGTGACTCAGGGAGGATTGAGGCTTGGCCTTCATTGCTTGGAGTAGCTTCCATGCTCTGGCCAGAGAGAGGCTGAGAAACACCTTCACCAGCAGGTGTCTCTGTTGGAGTTTGGACCTCAGCAGCAGTTGTTGATGATGAGACAGGGGTCTCAGGTTCTGTCACTGGGCCTTCAGTCAAGGTTTCCCCTATGAAACTAATCTTAGGGTCCACCTCAACATCCAGTTGACCGATGACATTACCTGATTCCCTAAGTCTCCTTCTTAGAGAGAACTCTGCCATGATCCTGTCTTGGATTCTTTGAGCCAGCCTATCAGCTTGTCTTGAATTGCTTGGGTTGACAAGTGGTAGGTTGACTAAATCCAGTCTTTCATAGAAGCTCAGGCTTTGGAATTGAAAAACTTCTTGTTGGCCTTGAACTCTTTGAAGTATGAGGGCTCTTCTGTCATCATCATACCTCCACCTTATGATTTGATTGTTAGTTCCCAGAGGTGGAGATGAAACAGCCCTTGGTATGCCTTCCTCAAATAGACTCCTGATGAGAGAGTCTATAGAGTCCACATTAATGTGAACTTGAGGAAGTTGCTGAGAATGCACAACAGCAAGTGAGGATGGTGAGTCCTCTATGTCCATTCTCTCTGAAGAACTCCCAGGTTCTGTGGTTGTAACAACTTTCTCCCCCTTTTTGGTAGCATCACCAACTTGCATAGGTGAGCTGGAGGATAAGTCAATTACTTCCACAGGTTCTTGTGTTCCTGGTTGAGCTTCTTAAAGGTCTCCCAGCTAGTTTTTCCTGCAGATATGAAATCTGTAGTTGCTGATCATTGACCCTGTTTTGTAAGGTAGTCACTTGAGATTCCAAGTGACTAACCTTAGAGACTAAATAGGTGCATGTTTTTGACAGTTTTTGCACCTTTAGCCTCAAATTCCCCTCATCTTCATCAGAAGATTCATTGGGGGATGAGATGATTGGACCAAAGTCCTCTCTCTCACCACCAGCTTGAGTTTCTTGGCTGCTGGTTTTCCTCTGCTCACTGGCAGCCTCAGTTGAGATGCCAATGGGCTGAGTTGCCATGGTTGAGGTCTTAATAATGTAATCACTTTCAAAAGTGAGAGCCTCTTCCATATGGACATCCTGAACAGGTTCAGAAGTGTCCACCTCAGTGACAGGTGACTGATGGGGGATAGACTGAGGAGAGTCAGAGGTACTCATCTCTCTTTGAGTAGGGGAGGAGAAGAGAGACTCATGGTACTCACTGAATCCTAAGTCTTCATCAGTGTAAAAGGATAGGTTGGGAATTGGTTGGTTGAGATCCAAAGGCTGGGGATGGTAGCTGTCCCCTGAAGGTTGTCCACTTGAGTGTTGAGACTCAGAGTGAAGGCTTAAGGTTGTTGGGCTATTGAGCTCATCAGGGTGAGCTTGAGGAACCTCAGCCCTGATAGGTGAAGTAATGGGAGTGGTTTGCTCCTCAGAAGAAGTGGGAGCTCTAGTATCCACTTCTTCCTGTAAGGTTGAGTATTTGGGGGCCTGCACAGACTCAATAGTCTGAGCAGGGGTTCGTTTGGATTTTCTTTGGTAGGTGAGGGTGATTTCTGGTCTTTTTAAGGGTAGGGACAAAAGAGGTGTGGGTTCAACACTAGCTTGTGTTGCTAGGTTGTCACCTTGAGCAATGAGCTCTAACATTTTTGGGACTAGGGCTGTTTCTACCCCAGAGAAGCCTACAGTTGGCTTCTTCATTATTTTAAAGATGCCGGGCTTCATCTGTCCCAATTTTTAAGAATATTACCTGTTTCCTCAACTGTGAGCCCAGTTCACAGTTGAGAATGTGTTGAACATATCTAGGAAACATGTAATACTCTAAGGAGTCTAAGTTTGCAAGTAAATTAGTATATACAAATTGTGAATACCTGAACTTGACCCCTTGAACCATTCCATGAACAATGAAGGAGAGATCCTCAGGAATCTGGTCCCATCCACCATGCTTGTTTGACAAGCTGTGGATAACCACATGGAGCAGGAATTTCCATTGGGATGAGACCTTCCCTTTCCTAAAGGTCTTTACAGAGAAATCTCCTTCATAGCCCATCTGCTCAAAAGAATGATTTACAGCTTCTTTTGGGAAGGACACCTCACCTTCTTCATCATCCAGCTGTAGATGTTGGTTAATGATGGCCGGAGTGATGAAGACTGTCCTCCTTGCACTGTGGCAGACAGTGCCTTCTCCCCATCCATAATGACCTCTTGGCAGGTCTTCCAGAATTCAAGCAACTGATCCTCATATAGAGGAGGATCAATGGTCAGGGAGGTGAAGTAGTTTAGATAGAGTCAAGAATTGGCAAATCTCTGAGAAACTTGCATCTTTCTCAGAGCTTAACAGAGCAACTTGATTATGTTGCCTGTGTAGTTGCATGGAGAAATCAGGGTTGTTTCTGCGGTTAAGGTTGGCCATTTAGAAGCTTAAGGGTGAAGAAAGGTAGAAAGCAAAGGCGGTTTAGAGATTAGGTTAGAGAATTAGGTTAGAGAAACAGTAGAATTGAGGAAGATAGTGGGAAAGAGGGGGAACCGTTGGGTATTTATATGAAAAGGGATTTGAACCAAAGTTAATGAAAGAGGATAAACTTTGAAATCCGAAAGTCGGTCCCACCTCTGAAAAAGTAGTTTACTTTTGCTCAAAAAGTAGTTTTCTTGGAATTCGAAAAGCTTCCGAAGTTTATTTGTCTTCGGAAGTTTTGTTTAAAAAGCTTCCGAAGCTAAAATGGCTTCGGAAGATTTTCCTGAGAGTCTTGATAATTTATGCTTCGGAAGAGAAATAAACCTTTGAATGCTTTGTATGAAAATAAACAAAGCTTCCGAAGGTTAATTTTGCTTCGGAAGGAAAAGGTTCTTGAAAATAGATAAGTGTCTGAGATAAGAATTTTAAGCTTCGGAAGATGAATCTTTACTTCTTCCGAAGGTAAAATCTCTTAGACAGTTATTTATTTTAAAGACATGTTTTTCTTCCGAAGATAAAATCTTATCTTCCGAAGTATCAGAAATTTTCAAGAATCTAAGGAAAGTCTTCAAAAAGAATTTTACATCCAAAGAAAACATGAGCTTATGAAAGTGATGAACTAGACAACTTAGGACACACATATTTTAAGAAGAAATAATTAGAATTAGTTTTAATAAAAAGTCTACTCAAAGTTAATCATCCCAATAGCTGATATCAGATACTTAAATCTCTGTTCATCAAAAGCTTTGGTGAACAGATCAGCATATTGTTCATCTGTATGAACTTTGACTAGTTTAATTAATCCTTTTCATAGTTATCTCTTATTAAATGATACCTGATGTTGATGTGTTTGGTCCTTGAGTGCTGCACAGGGTTCTCAGTGATAGAGATAGCACTATTGTTGTCTATGTGGATAGGAGTCTCTTTGAAGTTAAATCCATAGTCCAGCATCTGATTTTGAATCCAAAGCACTTGAGCACAGCAGCTTGCAGCAGCAATGTATTCAGCCTCAGCAGTTGATGCAGACACACAGGATTGTTTCTTGCATTGCCATGAGACCACCCTTCCACCAAGGAATTGACATCCCCCAGATGTAGACTTTGCAGTCATATTGCAACCACCATAATCACTGTCTGTATAGGCATACAGATTGAAATTTGGATTCTTTGGATACCATAGACCAAGTGTTGAAGCACCTTTGAGGTATCTTAAAATCCTTTTCACAGTGATTAAGTGAGACATCTTAGGGTTGGCTTGATATCTTGCACAAATACATGTAGCAAACATGATATCAGGCCTGCTAGCTGTAAGATACATAAGAGACCCAATCATAGCCCTGTATAAGTGTTCATCTACACACTCCCCCTCAAGATCTGGACCAAGGGAGTGGTTTCTGGCTATGGGTGTCTTAGCAATCTTACAATCAGTCATATTGAACCTCTTGAGTATGTCTTGAACATACTTTGACTGACTTATGAAGATGCCATCTTCAACTTGCTTCACTTGAATTCCCAGAAAGAAGTTGAGTTCTCCCATTGAACTCATCTCAAATCTGTCCTTCATCAGCTTCTCAAAGTCTTTGCAGAGCTTTGGATTAGTTGAACCAAAGATGATGTCATCAACATATACTTGAACCAGCAATAAGTCATTTCCCTGTCCTTTGATGAAGAGGGTTCCATCTATAGTACCTCTTCTGTATCCATGCTTACAGAGATACTTAGATAGTGTCTCATACCACTTCCTGGGTGCCTGATGCAGCCCATAAAGAGCTTTGTCAAGCTTGCAGACATAATCAGGATGATCAGGGTCTACAAAACCAGGTGGCTGTTTGACATAAACCTCCTCATCAATCACTCCATATAAGAAAGCACACTTTACATCAAGTTGGTAGACCTTGAAGTTCTTGGATGCAGCAAATGCCAGGAATATCCTAACAGCTTCTAGTCTTGCTACAGGAGCAAAGACATCAGTGTAGTCAATCCCTTCTTCTTGTGTGTATCCTTGAACAACTAGTCTTGCCTTGTTCTTGATGATGATTCCCCTATCATCCTTCTTGTTTCTAAAAACCCATTTGGTTCCAATGGTAGTCTTCCCATGAGGAAGAGGACAAAGGTTCCAAACTTTCTGCCTTTTGAATTGAAGCAGCTCTTGTTGCATAGCTTCAACCCAACTTCCATCCTTTAGAGCTTCATCAACTTTCTTGGGCTCTATCTGAGATAAGAAACAAGAGTGAAGACAAACATTTGCTTCATGGGTTTGTCCTCTTGTTCTTACCCCTGTGACAACATCTCCAATGATGTTTGTGGTGGGGTGAGACTTGTGGATCCTTAGCTGAGGGATCACAGCAAGTTGCTGGGAAAGATCTAAATTTGAGAAATTTAAATCTGGTCCTGAAGATTCACCCTCCACATTATCACACTTATCAAGATTAACTTGATCCAATGAGTGTGAGACATCATTGATGTTGTCATCTATGGTGTGGTTATTAGCATCAAGAAATTCCTGATCACTATCACCATCACCATTGTTGTCTTCTACAAGTGAGGTATCTTTATCTGGTTGAGAGGCCTCTGAGCTGGAATTTGAAGGCATGCCAGATGTATCAGCTGAATTTGTCATTGTTGTGCTGATAGAAACCTCATTTGCTGAAGTAGTTCCAACTGGAGCTGAAGATGTATGAGTTGAAGATCTTCCTAGCTCAAATCTTGGATCAGGATCACCTGTATTTAGATTTTCTGCAGATCCTGAAACATGCTCACAAGATTTGTTAAAACAGTTGGTAACTAAATCAAGATCAAACAGCCAATCCGGACCAGAACCAGCCACACAGGGAGTGTGCTCATTGAAAGTCACATTGGCTGACTCCTCAACAATTCTAGTTCTGAGATTGTATACTCTATAAGCTTTAGCTTGAGAAGAGTATCCAATGAAATGTCCATCATCTGATTTCTCAGCAAACTTGGCAATTTGATCTTTGGTATTCAAGATGGTGCAGGGACATCCAAATGACCTGAGAAAACCAATGAAAGGTTTCCTCTTGTGCCAAAGTTCATAAGGAGTCTTACCATGTGTCTTAACTACTAAAACTCTGTTTTGCACATAGCAAGCAGTATTGACTGCCTCTGCCCAGAAGGTGATAGGCAGTTTAGAGTCAGACAACATAGTTCTTGCAGCTTCAATAAGTGTCCTGTTTCTCCTTTCAGCAACTCCATTTTGCTGAGGAGTCCTGGGAGCACTATATTGTCTTGTAATACCTTTTTCATCACAAAATGCATCAAGGATTTGGTTCTTGAATTCAGTTCCTTGATCACATCTTATGGTTTTGACCTTGTGATCACATTGATTCTCAACTTTTAAGATGAAATTCTTCAGAATCTCAGGGGTTTCATCCTTAGTTCTAAGGAAGAAGACCCAAGTGAATCTTGTAAAATCATCTGTGATCACCAGACAGTAAGAGGTCCTTCCTAAACTCATTACACTGGTGGGGCCAAAGAGATCCATATGTAACAAGTGTAGGGGAGTAGTGATGGAGTTCTTTTCCTTAGGCTTGTGAGATACTTTGTGTTGCTTCCCTTTCAGGCATGCCACACAATGATCATCACTAGTAAACTCTTTCTTTGGCATTCCAGTTACCAAATCATGTTTAATTAATTTATTCATGTTCTTAAAGTTTACATGGCACATTCTTTTATGCCATAGGAAAGACTCATCACTATTTGCTTTAGATAGAAAGCATGAAACTTCTCCTGAGGGAGATGTTTCTTGCAAATCCATCTTGTACATGTTCCCTTTCCTGGGGGCTCTGAGCAGGATATGCTCATGAGGAATGACCACACCAGGTTTGAGAACAATGCACTCATGCTCAGTAAAGAGCATGTTATGACTCTGATCACAAAATTGGGATACACTCAGAAGATTGTACCCAAGCTCCTTAACAAAGTTTACCTTCTCAATGCTGAGCTTACCATTTGTGACCTTGCCCCTTCCAGAAATGTAACCACCTTCATCTCCTCCAAAAGCAACTGGTCCTCCATCAATCCTCTCAAAATTATGGAGTAGAGACCTATTGCCTGTCATGTGCCTGGAACAGCCACTGTCAATTATCCAGACATTCCTGTTGGTCTTGAGCTGTTCCTGCACAGAGAAGATGATTAGTTACATTTGGAAACCCAAGCCTTACTTGTCTTGGGCTCATTAACAGTAAAAGAAGGTAATGCAACAGTAATAGATCCTATGGTTGTACTATAGGGATCTTCAGCTGTTGTTGATGGAGAAACCTCAGTCATTTGGTCTTTCTTAGACTTCCACACCACCTTTGGAGTCTTGGACTTGACCTTCAAAACCTTAGAAGCTTTTAGAACTTCATAAGTTTTGATGACTGATCCTTCGGAAGAGTCTACAGTCACTGCAGCAGACTTTAGTGCTTCGGAAGAATTCCTTTCTTCCGAGACCAACTTTGCTTCCGAAGGTAATTTTCCACTTACCTCCTTCTTTGATTTGGAGCTTCCGAAGGAAACAGACTTTCCTTCCGAAGCTTGAGATTTCTTGAGACTCTTTGAAGTCTTTGTTTTAGTCATGTGGACAGTACTTTTAGGATTGTATGGGCAATCCTTAGCAATGTGAGAAGTACTTTCACACATGACACACAACATTATCTTCTTCAAAGAAGTCTCCCTTTGAGAACAAGACTGACTTTGGTCACATCCCCTCTCCATCTTCATCTTGGTAGATGCTGAGACAGTTCCCTTGGGCTGTGAACTGTTCTTGGAGTTTGATGGTCCAGGCTGTGCAGCAGTGGTACACAGCAAATCAGTCTTCTTCTTGGTACTGAGATGATTTGAACAAGAACCATGACTCTTAGCTAAGGAGTCTTGGTTGATGTCTTCAGTCCTTACTACTTTGAAACCTGCAGAGATAAAAACTTGTTTCTGCTTAGCATCAAAAGTAGCCTTGATTTCTTGAGCCTTCTTTGCTTTTCTTTTGCTCTTTCTGATCAAGTTCTTTCTTTTGGACTTGGTCATCACAGTTGATTTCTTCTCCTCAGAAGGATAGTGGCCCTTGGGAGAATCCTCTTCTTCACTCTTCTCAGAGGAATTCTTCACTATCACTTCTTCATCATCCTCACTTACAGGATCTATGAGAGGAAGCTCATCTTCACAAGTTCCACACCTAGGAGATCTTACAGACAAGATTGTGTGTGGAGGAGCTATCTCATTTGATCCTAGTCCCTGTCTGTTTTGATAACAAACTTTGTTGTGCAGGGATGAGGATATCATGTTCTTGAAGGTCTCTTCTTCAAGAACACTTTTCTCTGCCTTGGCTTTGCTGATCACAAGCTCAGCCTGGCACTCAGTTAACTTAGTGATGAGATCTTGGATCTGAGTTCTGAAATCTGTATGTTCATGTTTTAGTACTGAAATGGTTTTCTCCAAGTCTTCTATCTTTAACTTGTAATCATTTTCAGACTTTCTAAAATCAGATTTTAATATGTTTAATGACTCAAGATCAGATCTCATCTCTAGGTTATAGGACCTGTATCTATTTACTTTAGCAATGCATTCAGGGGAGCAAAGATGTTCCAATACCTTGGCTTCATCATGGTCAGCCATCAGTGCTTGGTTTGGAGAAGCATCCTCCACCTGAAAACTCCAGTCAAAGCCTCCTTCTTCAACAGCAACAGCAGCATGTTGCTTTGTCTTCTCAGCTTGAGGAGCTTTGTCAGCAAAGTTTGGTCTGGGTTGTGTTTGGCCCCCATTTGTTTTAGGTGCCTTACACTCCCTGGCAAAGTGACCCATAAGGTTACAGTTGTAACACTTAACTTTGCTTTTATCCAGCCCAAACTTGCTGCTGGTAGCATTGCTTGGAAATCTTCTTCCTGTCCTCTTGTAGAACTTCTTGGCTCTGTGAGTGAGGAGAGCCATCTGCTGAACTATCTCCATGTATTCCAGGTCATCTGGATGGATACAGTCCAGGTCTTCAAGAGTGAAGAGATAATTCCCACAGCTTTCATCTGCAGACACAAAGGCTTGAGAAGAACTTGTCTCTTGGAATGGGCTTCCTTGAGTAAAGTTCTCCCTTGGTGTCTCCGGGAAGGTGATGAAAGGACCCTTTTGTGAGTTGTCAGGGTAGCATAAGAGATGATGCTGAGGTTCTATGCTGTCCCTTTCAACCACATGAAGGGCTGAACCCATTTGATTGTTGGAGTTGCCAGATGAACCTTGCATGTTCATCTCCATCTGGTATCCACTGAGAATCCCATACAACTCTGTAAGAGTAAGAGTCTTAAGGTTCTCAGTCCTCTTGATCACCACACAATAGTGTGTCCATTGCCTAGGAAGTGATGACATGAACTTCCTTACAATGTCCCTGTTCTCAAGAGGAACTCCTCCATCCACTAGGGTATCCACAATCTCAACATACCTGAAGTATTGTTGAGTCATGGTCTCACCTGCTTTGAAGGTGAAATTTTCAAACTGCTGCTTCAGAAGATCTTTCTTGTTCTCCTTGGCTTCAGAGGAGCCTTCATACATCAGCTTCAGTGCATCCCACAGCTGTTTGGCTGTCTTGCACTTCTTGAAGCCTCTGTATACAGAGTTTGGGAGAGCAGTCTGAAGAGCAGTCATGGCCTTCCTATCAATCTCTACTCTTTTTCTATCTTCATCTGAGTAGTTGGCCACATCTTTAGGAATCATACCAGCACCAGTAGCAGAGGGGGTGCTGGGTATGAAAGGTCCATTCTCAACAGATTCCCACATTCTTGAATCAAGAGACCTGATGAAGCCTTCCATCCTCATGCACCAGGTGTCAAAATCATCAAGAGTGATCAGTGGGGATTTGTTCATGGTTCCAGTCTCCATATCAGTCTTAGAGATGGCAGCCATTTGAAGAGTTTAGCTTTTGTGTGTTGTGAGGGATCTTAAGATGGTTAGATCTTATATCAAGAGCCTGGAAAGCTCTGATACCAATTGCAGGACCGTTTAAGGGCTTGACCACAATTACAACACAATCACACAATGAGGAGAATAACTAATCTCTAATCAAACAGTGAACTGGGTAACCAAGTGATACTAAGAACACAAGTAAGTAATGAGACAGAACAAGAGAGTTGGGTTTCAAGGAGGCAGTATATTGCTTTCTCAAGTTCTTTACAAGTGTTACAAAGCATTCTTAAAAGATACAAGAACTTGAAATACTTATACTACAACCTACAGCCGGCCATACTTTGAAGGCCAGCTGGATACAATTGACTAGACACTAACAAAATCAATTGTAGGATCAAAAGGCATATCTGCCTTTTGACCTTGTGACTATGACATGCCATAGCTCACATCCTTTTACAATACAAAAAGGATAAAGTACATAAAGTGGAAAGTTACAGACTCAAGACCTCAATGTACAGTTACCAAAAGCATGACCCTTTTCACCAACTCATGTAAGTTGGTGACTTTACAGAGATGCAGCGGAAAAGGTGCTTTATGGAACAGTACATCAGATAAAGCATGTGTACTAAAAGTCTTCGGAAGAAATCTGTCTTCATAGGATGAGGCTTCGGAAGACTTTGTCTCTGAAGCTTCGGAAGACTTCATGTTTGGCTTCGGAAGATATTGGTCTTGGCTTCGGAAGATTTTACACTTAGAGTATTTTCTAATGCTTTGTGTAAAACTTCCGAAGCATTCTTCACTTCAGTACTTAGTGCATGTTTGCTGAGACACTTAAGCTGTTTTGGGTTGCATCAGACTTCAGAAATCCTTACAAACTCTAACCTCTCACACTCCCAAACTTGAACAACCGATAAAAGATCAGTCAATAGATAGAAGGTTAACTGAGTTATTCTTTAATCTCAAGTCGGAGGTTAGGGAAATCACAATCAAGGATCGGATCAAGATCTAAAGACATTAGTAATTTATAGTAGAAGAAATCGAGAGCCTAGGAAACTTAGTCACCAAGTTGCAAATAGGAAAAATAAAGGGAGGATGAGGCTTTCTTGGAGTTTGCCGTTAGTGAAGGAAAGAAAAGGGTTCTAGAGTCAAAGTTAAGGATTTGCAAAGCTTGTGCTTTTGGGTCATTCGTGTTCTAGCAAAAGTCAACCTTCAAGTGCCAAAAGAGAATTAGTTAATAGAAGAAAAAAAATTATATAAGAATTTAAGGGATTACAAGCAACCAACACAAGGTTTGGAAACGTGAGAAGGAAAAATTCACGATTGCAAGCCACAAGTAGTGCCGGGTAGTGGGTCCTCAACAAGTTGGTTGAGATCTAATGTTATAGCTCTCGAGGAGGATGCGATTCAACAATGATTTAAGAATTAAAGCTGCAGAGTTACAAGTATTGCTCGTGATAAAGGACCTTGGTGGTACAGTGTATCAAACCCAAGAAAGAACAAATGAAGATTAGGAAACAAGGAGAACCAGAAAAACTTAGCTAATGATCAAACCTAAACTAGTTGCAAGAATTAGGTTCAGTGAGATACGAGAACTAACTGGAGAACTATTGTTAGCGGTAATTTTTAACGTGTTTCACAAGTGGGTGAAGTTCGAGGACCTAAGTTGACAAGTTGGTTTAATATTAAAATTTAGTTTGTTCTATCTATTTTATTAGATACTAGTAGGGTGCTCGCGCAATGCGGCGTGGTGTCATTTTGCATCCGGGACGTGCATTTAATATTTTGTTTTTTTTTGTAGTAGTTTTACAAAAGTCTATTATATTTTTTTAAGCTAAATTTTAAAACACCAAATAAATGGGTTCTGCATGACTACTTGTACATATGCATTAACTTATTGTACATCACAAAATACAAATCTGTTCAGCAAAAAGTTTACACCAAAACGTTTAAAAAAACACAGGTTAAGTTGTAGTCTCAAAACGTTTTTAAATGTGATAGATTAAAATACATAACTGAAACCTTAAAATATATTAAGTTGTTTTGGTTTATGGGTAGATAATATAAATTTTATGCAAGTGTTAGTAAGTGTACGGTAATTATGTAACTAATTGTAAGCGGTAATTTGTAAATAATGTTATAAATACTATTTTACAATCAAAATTGGTTGTATCTTATGCATTGAATATAATAAGTGTTCTTAATTTTATGGTATCTTAAAATAACCCTCTCATATGTTTTATATATAGTATAGATATATGGTTTGTTATTCTAGATAAAGTTCAAATCATATTAAGAGTCATAGATAGATAAGTATTAGCTAGATTATATAAACGATGAGTTGTAACAAAGTTTTTTGAATTAGTTTTTCTTGATTATAATAAATCATTGGGAGTTAGTCAATTTATCTTGTTTTCTATATCGATTTTGGACTTGAATTGGTATCAGAGCTTGGTGTAATAAAAAACCAAGTTCAAGGTACCCGGATTGATACCAAGATTTAGTCGTCGCATGAAAGCTTGTCGTCGTCGTGAAAAGATCTAGGGCCGACCGCTGTTGCCAAGGAGAGATCTAGGGTTGATCAAAATCAACCGAGTAAGATCTATGACCAGCCGGTCAAAGATGACAATAAAGATCTTGGGACTGCCGATTAATTGCTTCAAGAAGCTGGTGTTGATCTTGTTTATCATATCCGGGAACCAAGGAACCAGTGTTGTGTACTTTATTCCAAAAATATAAAACTCCAGCAAAGTAAAAACCATTCAAATGAGAGACAAGCCGTTCAACACAGCCACATTCAAGAAAACCTTAAATCAAACTTGTTGATTAGTGACCATAAGTTGTTATTGTCATTAAAAGATCAAGTCAATCGTTTTTTTAGGATTTTAAGAACATTCGTGGATTCAAGGAGAACAATGGCTTATGCACTTTCGGTTCAAACATGCGAGCGGTGATAAGACATAAGTCAGTGTCGAATGTAATGGGGTCATCAACAAGTGGGTTGAGATCCAATATTCTAGCTCTCCTTAGAGGTATTTGTTTCAACGATGATTGAAAAATTAAAGTTGAAGAGCCGCGAGTATTGCTCGGTATAAAGGACCTTGGTGGTATGGTGTATCAAACCCAAGAAAGAATAAGTGAAGATCAAGAAACTAAGGAGAACCAGAAAAACTTAGCTAATGATCAAATACAAACTATTTGCAATAATTAAGTACATTGAGATGCGAGAACTAATTGGAGTTGAAGATCTCTCTTTTTCTAGTCGAGGATTAGGGGGTTATTGTTGGGAGATTAATTCTCATCTATCACAAGTTAATAATAAGGATGATTTAAATAAAATAATAATATCAAGTTTAGATAGAATCCTAATTAATAGCATTAGTTTGTTATTAAAAGATATAATAGGTTAGCTATAAATACCGAGTTATGGTAGATGTTTGTAATCAAGTTTTGAGTGTTTTTATTGGTTGCTAATAAAGTCTTTGGAGAGTTATTCCAGATCTTGTTTTCTCTATCGATTCTGGACTTGAATTTCTAGAAGGTTATGTGTAGTGACATGTTATTGTTGCATATTATATGTTTGGAGACGTAGGATAAAAGCTAGGAATTTCTAGGAGGTCCCATAGAATAGGTATGGGATGGGGTGTTATCATTTTGGCTTGTGGTTTCGCTATTAGATTGTTTGTTGGTAGGTGTATATGTTAGCGATTTCTCATGCGTCTCTGTATTCTCTTTTGTTTTTTATGTGATGTTGTGTGTCATACTTGTTGCTAATGGTTATTTAAATGTTTGTTGGCATTTCTAGAAGGTTGTGCGTGGTGACATGTTATTGTTGTATATATATGTTTGGAGACGTAGGATAAAGGCAAATTTTAGGAGGTCGCATAGAATAGATATGTGATGGGACGTTATCATTTTGGTTTGTGGTTTTTGCTATCAAGTTGTCTGTAGATGGGTGTTCAGGTTAGTTACTTCTCATGTGTCTTTGTATTCTCTTTTATTTTCTATGTGATGTTATGTGTCATATGTTGTTGCTAATGGTTATTTAAGTCGTTGCTGGCATGAGCGTATTATTTCTGACTTTTTGTTTGTGTTATTTGGTATACATTTGTTGGGTGCTATATGTATAGAATATATGAAGGTGCTTTTATTCTAATTCTTGTTTAATTTAATGTAGGTCTATCGGTATTTTTGATGTGTTGCTGTGTTATTGTATGCATGTATTATTATACACTCATATTATATATATATATATATATATATATATATATATATATATATATATATATATATATATATTTGAGTCCGGGGTCTCAATAAGAACATCCATTTTATTCTATGGGTGATAAGATTTGTTTTTTCATACCAACCCTCTTTAAATGCTACTCTAAGTAAGATTTTTACTAAGCATGTTTGTTTGTTTATACGCTTGTCGTGCTTTTAAAGTCCTTTCTCCATATATGTGTTTGGAAATGAAGCAGTTGAATTTTCATGCTATTGAATTTGGATTTTTGGAAGTGCCCTAAGCTTACTATATGGTCAATAGCATGTTTGGCATGCGTTGGTTACGTGACTTCTGGTAATTTTTAACAAGTCATAAGGCACACACTCATGGCGTGTGATATAACATGTTATATTTGTAACTTTTTAAAGTTTTGTATTTGTTATATCATTGAATAGCTTTTCTAATCATGTGTGTTTTTTCACTAATGATTAAAACGTTAATAAATCATAATATTGAAACTAGATGTAAAATAATGATTAAGAAATAAAAAAAGATAAATTAAATTGTCAAATGATAATAACTACTAGAGTTAAATGTGTTTTTGTTGAGTCTAGTCCTGATAGGTCTAGATACATTGTATAGGCTTAGAACTTTAATCAATGTTTTGTAATAAACTCTTGTACATCGTTATCTTAATGTATGCTATGTATATATAAGTTAACCCATATATGTGTTGTTTTATGTGTCATTGCAGGCTCAACATCATACTTAGTCAATTTTGTAAATTGACTAAGTTTAAGAAACTTCTCGGATGAACACTTTGTTCTTCCGTAGATAAGTTGCTGCGGATGAATAACTCGTTGCGGATGAACAACTCGCTGTGAAGTCTGTGAAGATTCCTACGGAAGACATAACTCCTACGGAAGACCAATTATCTACGGAAGACCAATACTTGTACTTCACCAAGTACATCAAGTCAACAAGTCAAACACTGAGTGATGCCATAAAGTCAACTCCTACGGACGACTTTAACTCGAGTGTCATATCATAACATTCTCTGAGTAACTTTCTTACCACGATAAGAAAGTTACTGAATCCAAGAGATTCACTGTTACCCTAACAGTAAATTTCTGAGCCTATAAATACAACGTATAGGCTCACACTTTCAGACGACTTAATACCTAAAGATACGTCGATCAAGACATCAATCAATCATAAAAACCCTAGCAGCCGCAACATCAATTACACCAAAAGCATCAATAAAATCATAACAACCTTCATCATCACCAATTATTATTTGATCATTTGCAATCATTAATCTGTTTTAATGAATTACTTTTGAATCAAATCGTGTTCATTCATTTTATTGCACTTAATTGTTCTGTTCTTCATTATTACTTTATATTGCAATTGTTGATTCGTATTCAAGCAATTAAACAACAAATAGTGATGATTCCGCGATCATTACTCGAATTCAATCTAACCTGATAATTCCTGATTGCGATACTTGGATTCACAATTTCACGTCCCTGAGGTTTCATAGAAATTGCCATTTGAATCCAAAAGTTTAAAATGTTGCCATTTGCATCCAAAGGCTTCACTAAAATTGCCATTTGAATCCATTTGATTACACCTAACTAATGCGGTTAACTTTTTCGTTAACTTTCCAACATGAGAGTTATTTTAGTCAAAACAATTACAAAATAAAGAACTAACTCACATGAGATGTGTTCAGCCTCTTTTGATAATTGCTGTTATGATTTGACTCTGTAATAATCTTTTCTTGTTTTTGTCTTGTTAATGTATCTTGGTTGAGTAATCATGTTACCTTTGCCCGTATTGTTAAACATAGATTCCTTTGATTTAAAGTTTAATTATGGTTACGATGATTGATGTTTTATGATTATTATGGTTACGATTATTAATTGTTCTTATACTTTTACGATAAATTGTGTTATATGACTTGTTTGTTTATTTATATATAAATTTTATTATATATTTTATAAAGTTAAAAATAAACCATTTTTACTTAGTTATCCTTATATTTTATTTTATCTAATAGAACGTCCAGAGGTGCCTTTCTTGATAAAATGAAAGAAATGCTGACAAATCATTCTTAGTAAATTAAAATCACAACGGTGATTATCAAAAGAGACTGAACGCCTAAAACTTCTCACGTATGTCTGATTTTTTATTTTGTAATTGTTTTAACTAAAATACCCCTAATGTAGGAAACTTAACGGAAAAATTTAATGCCATCAATGAGGAGTAGTTACGTGGATTCAAATGGCAATTTTTGTGAAACTTCTGGATGCAAATGGTAAAATTTAAACTTTTGGATTCAAATGACATTTTATATAAAACCTCAGGGATGTAAAACACATTTACAGACTACAAACGTCCCGGCTTGTTTCCATACTAAATTTACTTCAAAAGATAGAGTAATTGAATTTATATCGTTGAAAGAAAACGTATTATATTTGCTAACTCTTTTTCAAATATAATTTAAGTTGTAGCGCAAATCAACTCAAAACGTACATAAAAATACGTCCAACGACATCGTATGCGCTGTGATAAACTATAGATTACAAAGTACCAACTCGTTTCCGAACTAAATTTGCGTCGAAATGTAGAGCAACTCGGGAATATATGGCTTAACTAAAACTTATTATATTTGGCTCAACGCAATTTCAAACAAAAGTTATATCAAAAGGTATAGTAACTAAAAATAATCAAGATACGTTGAAACACTAAACAAATCTATTTTAGGAATATAGTGAATTAATGTTTAGTTATAGATACATTGAAGAATATTTTTTTACCAATAGTATAAATCTTAAAAGAAATATTGTAGTAAAATAATATTGTGTTATGGTCAATGTAAAAGAGAATAAAATATTTCACCGACGTTGCAAATTATGATATAGTATAATTGTATCTATAAATTATAATTTATGAATATCGGCATGTGAGAGATGACCAAAAGGAAGAAAATGTGTTGATTGTCTTGAAAGAGAATTTGGCGAACTGTAAGCAAATTTGACATGGTGTACAAGTTGAGAAATTATTATTAAATTTATAATATTTTAATCAGTTCACAATAAATCTTATAATATATAAAAATCACTAAGATTACTAACATAACGACCCACCTTTTTGAATAAATTGATATAAGATAAGATGTGATAAAAGTATCTCCGGTCAAAGATGATATTAACACTCTAGCTAGAAAAAGAAAAAAATAAAGTTAAAAAAAGGCCATTAATTAAAACTCATTGTCCCATTCCCGCCCTCACCTACCTTGTAATGGTTTCAGTGATGAGTGATGACACAGACTGAAACCCTTGTAGAAATTTAAGCTTGTTCCACATTGATTGCATGGGTAAAAAATGTGAGATTCATAGACCAAACAAGCTCCCGCATCCATCGACTAGTCTTTTGGGTTGCGATCTCTTGTTTGGTATGTAATAATTTTGCTATGATGATTAGTTGTTGAAAATTGCATTTTTTACCCAAGTTGTTTGTAACTTATTATTGAATCCTTGTAAACTGATTACCTATTATGTTTCAGAAACCTCATGTGTTCCTAGTTTTGCTACGATAATTAGTTGTTGAAATTTCACAAAAATTTGTTTTGCCCAAGTTAGAGCAGTGTTTGCTTCTTGTATGAAGCTCAACACCTTGTCTTGTTAAAATTTATATCTAAAGTTGCTACCTTTTTGTTTGTGGTTTCTTAACTATCGATAGTGGCAATCAGAACCTAGTAATCTCTCATGTTGTCATGCATTAACTGAATTATAATTGTCATTTTGAAAAACTTAACTAACAAACCTTATATTTATTCATTTTAGGTACCACAAGTATTACGATTTGACAAACAGTATAACTAATAATATAAATTTTCAAAAATTAAGACCATTTATGGAATATGAACATACCATATGGACCAATCATGTAATAAACTCAATTTAAAAATAACAATTACTAAAAATTCATCAAGTTTTATAGTTGTTTCATTATGATTATTTAAAATCATTCATCAAGTTTTATGGTTGTTTTATTTTGGTTATTTAAATTCAACCATTATAATCTATAATTCATAACATCTAATAAAACAATGTTTCTTTTGCCACTTGTCTTTATCTTAAACCACTTTTTTTGTCACTTATTATATTTCTAGACACGCACATATCAATTTGGCTTCTAAAAGAGTATTATAGTAATTTAAATACTCTTAAAAAATTTTCTTTTTTATTAAAAATAAATTTTATTAATTGCAATAATTCTCTCTCTTATCTAATTTTTTTTTAAAATCAAACTATCTTTTCATCTTTTAATTAAAATCTAAATAAAAAAACTAAAAGTTTTATATAGTATGAAATTTTCTAAAACACTAAATATTTTTTAAACAAAATATTTTAAATCATTTTATTTTTGAAAAAAAATTATAAACAAATGAAATATTTTAAAACGTCTTATTAAAACAACCAGAATAATTACAAATCAGAGTTTCTAAAAAACAAGATTTTATAAATAAATACTTTTTTATAAAAAATCTTAAAACGAATGTTTAAAAAGGGAACTATTTAGATAATAGAGTTAAAAAAATGGTATAATTGTTTTATTTCTTGAACTATTACGTATATATAACTTTATTTATATCTTAAATTAAAATATTATACTATAGTTATTCGTGTTTATTTTACATTTATATTTTACATTAAAATTTAATCCGTTTATTTAATGGGTTTTTAACCTATCTATCTATCTAAAAAAACTAAAATAAGCGTAAAACAATTGTAAACCTCATTAGACTTACTTTCTCATTTCTTTATATTAATAATAATAATATTGAATACTAATAATATTACTCATAACATTTTCAAATTAAAAAATGCATAATTTCACACTTTTTAAAAACAAAATTTTTATAAAATACAGAATACAACAAAATTTAAAAAAAAAATCATTTTTGTTAAAAATATATATTTAAAAATCACATTTTTTTATAAAAAAAAGTTAAATAAATATATTCTTGTTTATTTACTCAGTTATTTATACGTAATTATAACATATTTATTCAATTCGTGTATTAAATGGAGACTAACCTAGTATGTATTACACACAACGAGATTATTACTCTATATTTAGTTGCCAAAGCAAATGAATAATTTACTTTTGAATATTTTTTCAATAAACACGTTGAAACTCGATGCAAGAAACATGTGGTCTTAAAATATTATATAAAAATAAGCTGACAAAAAATCGATAGTAATTGCATAGGAATTACTCTATTATTAATTGCTATAATTAATTGCAAATGTAAATAATAGTGTAGTATTGATATTTAAAATGTTAATCACTGTTAAATAATTTCACTTTTTACCTTAACTTTTAGTTATTTGATTATGACCGTTAAAACTTAGCATCTTAGAGTTTTGACATCAGATTTGTTTCTCTGACTTTGATCACTAATGTTTAAGATTGAGTCACTGCTAAAATTTATTTTTTAAACTCAAAAAATAATTTGGATTTTTAAGTTTCGCCGCCGACTTCGATTTTATGGGTTCGTATGAGTCGGACAAATAACGACTAAAGTAACGTAGTGTTGCGTGTGTAAAAGTTGACTGAACTTTCCCCGCGTAGCGCGGGGAGAAAAACCTAGGGTTTTTATTAATTTTGAACAACTCCTAACCTAACTTGATTTATTTCACGTTTGAATCTATTTTATATAACAAATGAGACTTAAATCTAAATTATTAGGAGAAAATCAAATATAAACACTATTGAATTTAGATGTTTTTTATAGTAAGAAAATGTTTTAAGTAATTTTATTGAGATAATATTAAAACTCATTTTTTATTTATGATATTATACTCGAAATTTAATTCAATGAAAATTAACAACGATAATATCCTAAGGTCATTATCACCAATGGAGAGGTGCATGTTTTTAATTTGCTACTACGTGGGACAGTTGTGTCATTATCACAAAGTTTAAGGGCAATTGCAACTTTCTGTTCATATACACCCTCCAAGAGATTATATTTACATTAAAGTTCCACAAAAACCAAAAATTTACAATACCGGCTATAAACTTTATCAAAACTTGAAAAAGCATATATATTAAACTTTATAACTGATACTAAACCTCATCTAGTTCAAATAAAAGCTGCCTACATATTGGACATGATGAATGTGACATAAGCCATTTATCTATACATTTAACATGAAACAAATGTTTACATTTTGGTAAAATTCTAATCTTTTCACCTTTTCTGAAGTCTCCGAGGCAAATTGGGCAATCGGTCGTAGAATCTTTCATCTCTGACCGATAAATCACCACTGGAATTTCACTTAACTTACCTTTCTTCCGGTCAGTTGAACTCATTCCAACGGTAGTTTGACCAGATGTTTCAGTTTGAAACATCCGGGCACACCGAGAAAAGCACCGCGCCATCGAGTTAAGCCCAAGTGCACATATCAATGCACACAGCAAGACTGCTAGTATGATCATCATGTTGTTGTCAAAACTATCATTTCCCGCGGTGTAACCGCCGTTTGATGAGTTTCCGCTGGCCACTGATGGCGGAATCGTGACGTCGGTTTGTTGTAGCCTACGATGATACACCATGGCCGGAACCACTTAGGATCTTGTAGTCTTTCTTTTGAGGGTTTGTGAGAAAAGAATTTATGGGTTTTGATGAATAAGAATCAAGAGAAATAGAGAATATTAATTGGACCATAAAGATTTTAGAAAAATAAATCTATGGACGTCCTCAAGTTCTCTATAAGTCCATAGTCATTGTAGAAAGAGAGTGATGATAATGAAGTGAGAGAAAGAGAGTTTGAGTTTGATTGAATGGAATGAAAGAGATTTTTGAATTTGGCATGATATATGTTGGATATGTGGATCTACTTGTTGGGCACAATTAAGGTACACACATGATACAACCCATCAGAAAATAATTGATATTTGAAGTAGCAAATAGTATAAACTAAAACACACCCTTTTTTGACATTTCACAAACTAATTTATGGAATCATTGTTTGATGAGAAATCGAGTATTCTTTCAAGTGTTACAAATTTATAGTTATGTTTTAAAATGTGTGTGTTCAGTATTTGTATTCACGTATCTAGTTTCAGTCATGTAAGAGACTTTAATTCTATAAATACACGACTTTAATCTTATTAATATGCATGTAATGTTCTATTTGGACTGCTTTCTAGATCATGGTGCATCATCTTTCACTCATGTATTACGAACTTTTGATATTAAACTATGTGTAATACTTCAGTGAATGTGAAAAAAATATAGGTGTTGTTTGTTGTCACACTCGTACACACCAGTGTTAAAATAATGGTTTGGGTAATAAATAAATTGTTGTGTGTTAGCCTGTTAAGGATGTATAATGTTTAAATCAAGCTTAAAAAATAACAAATCCACAGAGTGGAATTCGAATTGAGTTTTCGGTTTTGCAAGTTGGATCAAAGGTCACTTGAAATTCATAATTTGATTTTCAAATTGATTTTATGAAAATTTGAATTCTAATTATCTAAATCTACATACGTGATTCGAATTTACAATTTTATTTTAGTTCGGTTGTTAAGTCAATTCGCGTGGGATTTAAATTCAAATTCAAGTAGAATGTTTCTAGTACTAATTCAAATTCGTTTTGAACTAGAAATTATTTTAAAAAGATCTCATTTTTTTAAAACCGACTCCTATAATTAGTGTTGTACAAAAAGTTCGTGGCTCGAAGTTTGCTCGAGAAAAGCTCGAAAAAAGCTAGACTCGAAAAAAGCTCTTATCTAAACGAACCGGTTCGGCTCGGCTCGAATTCTAAACGAGCCGAACTCGAGCCAAGGTTAGTTCGGTTCGAGCTCGGCTCGTGGCTCGGTTCGTTGACTCGGCTCGTGACTCGGTGCATATAATATATATATATATATATATATGTATATTTATATAGTATAATAATTATTATTATTATTACTATCACTATTATTATGATTATTATTTTTATATTAGAATTTTAAAAAGGTTTTTTAAATAAAAAATGAATTTTTTTAGCAACATTAAGTATTTTTTTTAAACAATATATAACTTGATAGTAAATTATTTATATATTCAAAATAATGATCTTTGTTCCCCTAAATACAAAGTATCCAACAAAAGATAAAAGTCTTAATATATATTTTTTGTGTTTTTATATAAATTAATGTAAAAAAATAAAAAATATAAATTAAATCGAGCCGGCTCGAACAAGCCACAAGCAAGCTCGAGCTTTTCACGACCCGAACTCGAGCCGGTGTTTTGAGCTCGTTAAAATTTTCGAGCCAGCTCGGTCGACTCGATAAGCTTTAAGCTCGAGCTCGAATCCATCCTGGCTCGGCTTGACTCTACTCGTTTACAGCCCTACCAATAACCTTAAATTTGGTTCTATAAACACTCGTTTTTATGTGTAGCGTTCGTTATCCAGGACTAATTAAATCAAGAATCTATAAACAAGATTTCATTAACAAAAAAAATCTGAGCCACCTTTTGGATTCAAGATATTTTGAATATCTTTTATTTCAAGTAGTACCCTCGCTTTGTTAGGAGTGACCTCACCGGTAGTTTTAGTTGTAAGACTATTTACCATATAAATCGTAGTAAAAAACCTTGCAATTCGTATGGAACCAAACTTGAAATTTGGTTTTTGAGTTTAAAAATCGATTTAACAACTGATTCGAATTTTAGTTTAGGATTGTTGATTTGATTCGATTCAAATATTTGAATCTAAATTATATTGGGTAAGATTATAGTAACAATGATATTTAATTTGAAATCATGCGCTTGACACGTATCTTTTTATTGTTTTAAAAAGTAGGGGTATTTTGATCATTATGTTAGATATGTCAGCTCAATTTGTATAGTACGTTAATTGTATCAAATATCAGTTTATTGTGTCATATATTTTACATCATTTGTTATATGTATCAATCATTGTGTTATTGTTGTTATTGTTTATACAGATTTAATAAAATTATTATCTATCATTGTGTTTTACAATTAAAAATACACAATAATATACTTTCACTAATTTATTTTTTAAAACTCATAGTGTTTAAAAGAACATAATGTGTTATTATTTTTAATAGTTAATATAAAATTTTTGTTATCTATCGATGTGTTTTACAAATTAGAAGTACATAATGAAGTTAATTCACCAATATATTTTTTAAACTCATAGTGTTCAAAAGTAACACTATGACGATCAAAAAACACAATGAGACATTTTATTATTTTGTTTATGTTTTAATATATTAGATGAATTAGTTGTTACTTTATTATTTTGTTTACATATTAGAGATATACAATAATATTATTCCACCATTATATTTTTTAAAAATTCTTCATTTTAGAAAAACACAATACACACAAAAACTAACAAAAATACACAATAAAATACACTAAATATACAATAACAAAATATAAGCTTAAATACATAAAAAAACGCTCGTTTTTATTGTTTAGTTTTTATAGAGAAGTAATGCCGTACATAAAAGTCATGAACATTGAAAAAATGTGGGAATTTATAAAAAGTCAATCAAAGTGACTATTTCTAAAATATTACTCTGACAAACTTTTTACTCTAGTATGATCTCAACCATTAATTAAATAGATTGATGATTTAAATTTTATTATCATTTTTTAGTTTTAAGTGTATTTTTATTTGAATATTTTCCAATTATATATATCATTTATATTTCTATATCTATACTATATAATATATAAATAACTGGAGGATATGTGACGACTTCTGGTTGAACAAATATTCTTATTTATCCTCTCTCTCTCCTATTAATAATAATCATTTTAAATAACTAAACTAAAAAAATGAATAACTTTAACAAAAATATTTTATTCTAATGAATTATTAAAACATACTAAATACTAAATTATAATATTTTAATTATATTTAGCTTACAATATAATTAATTCTTAATTTTCATTATGTGTTATTAATAATTTGTTAAATATTCGTTATTTATTATTTAGCTAATCATACTATATATTGATAAAGATAATGGTTTTAACATATCGAATCTATTCCATCCATGGGTTTCTAACCTAGTGTGGATGTGTATATATAGTAGGTAAAAACGAGTGTATTACACATGTTAAATAAATAAAATATATAATTAAATATTAAAGTTACAGTAATAAATATATATAAATTACGAAAAATAAGAGAAAAACACACTTATTTAATTATATTGATATGCCTATAGGAATTAAGAAAGAGAAGCGAGAAAAAAATTTATTAATTTGTTAGGTGAATAAAAGTAAGTGAAAAAAATAAATAAAAACACACAAAATTAGAATAAAAAGCATCATCTTTTAATCAATTGTTAGATATGCAGGATCGGTGAAGGGTATGCACTTACAACACAACAACACAATGAGGAGAGTTGCTTAGAACACTTAACAGATCAAATAGGGAACTGGTTAACTTGATAATGAAAGATGCTAAGAACACAAGTAAATATGAGACAGAACAAGATTGCAAACAACACAAATAATTGGTTTTCAAGAATGCTGTATATTGCTTCTCAAGTTCTATTACAAATGTTACAAAGCATACGATAAAAGTTACAAGTACTTGAGATACTTTATACTATATCCTACAGCCAGCCATACTTTGAAGACCAGCTGGATACAATTGACTAGACAACTACAAAATCAAATGTAGAGTCAAAAGGCAGATCTGGTTTTTGACTAGTGACTATGACATGCCATAGCTCACATCCTAATATATTACAAAAAGGATAAAAGTACATAAAGTAGAAAGCATAGACCAAAGACCTCAATGTACAGTTACCAAAAGCATGGACCTTTTCACCAACTCATTTAAGTTGGTGACTTTACAGAGTAGCAGCGGAAAGTTGGTCCAGCTTTATGGTAAAGTACATCAGATAAAGGCATATCTCTAAAAGTCTTCAGAAGAAATATGTCTTAACTTTTTGGCTTCGGAAGACTTTGTCTTTGAAGCTTCGAAAGACTTCACTTTTGGCTTTGTAAGATGTTGGTCTTGGCTTCGGAATATTTTACACTTAGAATATTTCTAGTGCATGGTGTAAAACTTCCGAAGCATTTCTACTTTTGTTCTTTAGTACATGCATGCAGAGAGACTTTGGATGTTTTGGCTGCATCAGATTTATAGAAATCCTTACAAGATATAATCGTAAATTTGTGCTTTTAAAGTTTATTTTGTCGGGGGGTTTTCAATAAGCCTACAATCATTTTATATTGGAAGTTATGAACCTAGATATTGCTACTCTACATTATATATTTAATTATTCGATAATGTATATTTTGAAAGTTGCATGTTGGATTTTCATCATTAGATCTTTACTAGTTTTATAGATATGTTTTTCTCATGTCCAAAAGAGATTGTAATTTAAACATGTTCCGAAAATAGAAAGAATATTCGAAGGTTTTACTGTATTTTTGTTATTAATTCCAATCAAATCAAGTCAGCTTGTATAAAACTTTAAAGCGGCATTTGGTATGCAGTAATTAAGAAAAATTAACGGAATTAAAAATTTGAATTTCATTAATTATTGTTTTTTGTTGGTAGTAATTTGTTGCAATTGGAAATTGAGTTTAAATCTTAACTTGTTTGATTGCGAAACATTGGAATTGATATTAAAATTAATTCTCTTAAATTCCTTTAAATGAAGGATTTAAAAATCCTTCAAAATTTTGAATGATTTCGAATTCCACCAATCCCCACTCCACAGCCGACCGTTGCCACCGTTACCGCCTCCCTCCTTGCTGACTGTTGCC
The DNA here is from genome assembly GCA_025215565.1 of Flaveria ramosissima. Taxonomy (NCBI): domain Eukaryota; kingdom Viridiplantae; phylum Streptophyta; class Magnoliopsida; order Asterales; family Asteraceae; genus Flaveria; species Flaveria ramosissima. Next base: position 55,784,096 of record CM046029.1, on the reverse strand, counting down.
GGTGACTGCTAATAACCTCCAACCGCCACTTCCAACCGTCCCCGCCTTCGACCTCCGACCGCCGCCGCTACCGCCACCAACCTTAGCCACCTATCGCCGCTGCATTAGCCAACCCCCCCGCAGGCGCACGTCGATCCTGACCGACGACGGTCGCCGATCGCCCAAGATCGTTTGACGCCTCACCTTGGGGCCAGTGGCCGCACTGCCCGCTTGTCGCGCTAGCCCCCAATAATCCAAACCCACCGACACCCGATCGTGCCATCACCATTCTCGACTCTCAATAGTTGCCGCTAACAGCGCCTGCCACCGACAAATGCCCGTCTCCACCTACCGCTTCTGCGGCCGACTGACCGTCGTCGCCGAATCACGTCGGTTTTAGACATGCTCGACGGTGAACGTCGGTTTTAGGCGTTGGGCGGGATCGGTTGGTGGCAACAATGGTAGTTGCGGGGTACTGTCAGTTGTTAGTGAAGGGTGAGGTCGTTGGGCACAATTAATTGCTGGTGGTGAGGGTGACACACGATCTATGGTATGAAGCAGCGATAATGAGTCGGAGGTGATGGAGGTATATATTGAGTGTTAGATTTCAATTTTTTTATATGTTTTTTGTCATTAAAATACATTAAAAATTTTAATTATTTTGATGGATTCTAATTTATTTGAATTTAAAATCATTTGAAAAATATTAAAATTAAATTCTGAATTACCTTATTTGATTAACTCGAGTAACTCAATTTGATGAACACCCTCCCTAACTATGAGTGACATCCTAAAATGTGAAAAATGGTCAAAGTGGGTTATAAATAAAAAGGGGTTTATTTTTTTATAAATTTTATATTTTATAATATAAATTGCCTTAGTTACAGGGCAACGTGATATAATAAGCGGGCCATGGTGTCTGATTGTATGAAGATGTCTAGTAGACTTGGAGAGGACTTGCAAAGTAAGGTATTGTCATTAACAACCCCTAGACTTTATTAAAATGTCAAAACCTTACTCACTTTCTCAAATCATGTCAATAGGAATGTTACGATGTTAGATAAGTAATGACTTAACGTTGGTATTGGGGTTCTAAATAGTAGCTAAAGTAATTTGGAAATGATAATTGGAACTACAACGTATTGTTTTGAGGCTATTCAGTTGAGCAATGTACTTGCTTTGGGTTTGTGATGAGTTAATAAATCAACGGGTAGTATACCTTATTAAGCAAATTATCGAGCTTTCAACAATTGCAACTAAATTAATGTGCGACACCAACATAATATACTAGTAAATCCGATATATGAGTATCAAGCGGACATTGTGGTGATAAAGCGGTACACTATCAACTAAAAGATTGTAGATTCAAATCATAAAGAAGTCATGTGTGATGTCTTTAGGAGTAGAGAACGTGAAGAGCAAAATGTGTTTGTGTTCGCCAATAAAAAAAAGTATATATCTATATAATTTGTGAAGTTTAGCTACAAGAAAGTTTCAAGTAATTTCATTTTAACCACATGACTTTCCTTATTTACATTATGGTATCTCTAACTATGTTTTTTGTTGTATTGTATATTTAAAGTTCATTATATTTTACATGACCACTAAAATTTAGATCCACAAAACGCTACTCTGCCAAAGAGATCATTATTTTGCGATGTTTTTAGGTACATTGATTTACAAGATATAAGCAAGATGTATAACTTATATAGTGCTATGTACCACAATTTGCTCCTTTACAAGATTTTAAAGCATGAGCATGAGCCGGAGCCGGCGCCTGTGAGGGTTGATGAAGGTTAGGCTATGATCGGTTGTGTTGAGTAATGGAGAGGGTGAGAATGACGGTGATAATTAGTGATGGTGACGCGAAATGTCAGTGAGTGGGGGGTGGGGGATTGAAGGCAACGGTGAAGCTTTGGTTGGTGGTGTTGAATGATGGAGAACACTGGGCTGTGGCGTACGTTTAGTGATGGAGAAAAGTGGTCGTCGGGGTTTTTAATGCCATAGCCCGAATATTTTTTTTCAAATTTCTTTTTTGGTATTGCCTAAATCATAGAAATATAAATCACTTATTATAAGTATAGAAAGAGTGGTAAACTTTAAAATTAATTTCTATATTTTTAATTAGTTTTGGTGCTACTAATGTTTTAATAAGTTTTTTCAATCGATTGTGAATTTGGGTTTTCTCATGATTTGCTAATGTTATTTCTATCATTTTGAATGCTTGATGTTTTAGAGTTTTGTATTAGAGTGATAATCGTTATAATGTGTTTTTTATATTTCGTTTTAATATTTATATTCGTGACGAAATTCCCCACGCAACGCGTGTGAGGAATATTTCTAGTTTGCTATAAAAGAAAAAAAATTAATGAGTGCAGTGTGCATGCATAAAATTATCTCTCTTTCAAATGAAATTTTGATTGTTGTTATATATGGACATTTTCATAACCTCTTCAAATAGACAGAATCGCAATCACTACTACAAAATTGACTTTTAGCGGCATAAATATTAAATACCAACGAAGGAATCCATCGACGATTACTTTGGTGAAAGGTAGGTTGCTAATCTATTTGTAAATTTCATAGGCTATCCATCCATTATTTTGTTAGTAAAGTCTATTTGGTATACGTTTTTGGTCAAGTCTTCAGTCCTCCACCAGCGGATTACCATGAACATTTTTAGTGCTATATATACGAAAAAATTCCGAACATTCCTTTGAAAATTTGACATCGACTCCCATGAAATTATAAAATAACACATTAAAGTTGGCTCTCGTCTACAAGATTTACTAACTTAAAAGATTTATCTAGTCATGTATAACTAATGGTAGAAAGAAAATCTCATTTCAGTTGATTTATATTTTATTGAAGTTAGCTCTCGACTTACCCGTCACGACAACAAATGTTGAGAGATACTTCTCAGAAATGTAGTGCGTAAGTTCTATTTCTGTAATCAGATTGCTACTGAAAATTTGAGTGATAGTTGTATTTGCTATGTTGGAAAAATTTAAAAATGTATCTATAGATGACGTAGTGGTTAGATTTCAATAAATGAATAATACCCAATCATATTGATCACTTCAATAGCCCGACAAGAAAAGAAAATACGTACGAGAAAAGAATTCATTTTTGCTATTTTGGTCAAGAATAAGAAATAGTTTGTCTAAACATTTATATATATTTGAGGTTGACTGACAAACACTTGTTATCAAATATAGAAAACCGGGAAGAATACGAACACAATTGTTGCATCATAGATAGAGCCACTTTGGATCCTTGTGGTGTAGTCTCATTAACCACCCTTTCATAAGGAGTACAACACATTGTGGAGCCGGCCAATAGACCCACAAATTGACATTGAGAGTGCTGGTTTTGCTAATAACGTAGTGGATGTTATATACTTTAATTCAACTGAATTGATTAAGTGTCTAATGTAATCTTAATATTATGGAGTGCACGCTAGTTTGAGTTTACTATAATTATGATATTACAACCTAATTGGTTCGTAGAAGCTCTTCACCTAAGTAAAGGGGGTTGCAAGAGGTAACGCCCCTTGACGGGACACCAAGGGTAGCGCTCTTAGTAGCAGGGTCTAAAGGGCAGATCCCTTGGCTGGGTCGACCTATTTGTGACAAGAGTATTTGAGACCTTGCCCTAGAACAAAAGTTCATATTCGAAATTGAATTAGAACTTGTTTGATAGAATTCCTATATTAAAAATGCATTAGAATTTCAATTTTTTTAAGTTTCACATGTAAAAATTCAGAATAATTTTGGCCCCAATTTTAAATTAAAATTGAACTAGAAATCTTAACCGGCCGAAGGTGGTTTTTTAGGCTTTGAGACCCTACCCTCTAGCCGGAACAAAAGTTCATCTTTAAATTGGTCATATTTTCTCTTTGGTTCACGAAAATCTCACTCAAATTCATATATGTTCTTGATTCTCATCCGATTTTTATCTAATTAAACATTTGGATTGAACCCTAAATTGTTTCAATTGAAAGCGCTTCGTGACTCACATATCGTCCAAGTTGTTGATCATTAAATTACGAATCCTCTATAATGGAGCTAGTAATGAAGTCACAAAGTATTTGAAGGTGATCAGTATGTTTGGGGAGCTTAAAATATATAACAAGGGTGGTGGTGGTTAGCAATAGCGTCGATGGTACGAAATGATGATGAAGGTGTTGGAAATCGACATTGATGAATCATTAGCAGTGGTTAGTGAAGTTGGGTGTACGATGTTCTTCAGAATCGCAATCACTACTACAAAATTGACTTTTAGCGGCATAAATATTAAATACCAACGAAGGAATCCATCGACGATTACTTTGGTGAAAGGTAGGTTGCTAATCTATTTGTAAATTTCATAGGCTATCCATCCATTATTTTGTTAGTAAAGTCTATTTGGTATACGTTTTTGGTCAAGTCTTCAGTCCTCCACCAGCGGATTACCATGAACATTATTAGTGCTATATATACAAAAAAATTCCGAACATTCCTTTGAAAAATTTGACATCGACTCCCATGAAATTATAAAATAACACACTAAAGTTTCTCGTCTACAAGATTTGCTAACTTAAAAGGTTTATCTAGTCATGTATAACTAATGGTAGAAACAAAATCTCATTTCAGTTGATTTATTGTAACACCCGGATATTTATTATTTTGAAGCCGGTGAAGAAAGAAAAGAAAATAAAGTCCAAAGTCGAGGGACCAAACTCGCCACCGAAGAAAAGTTGGGAAATGTGGTGATATGTGTAGGGAGAGGGCAGCCCACTCTCCCCACACACCAAAAATTTCAGATTTCAAGAGAGGGAAGAGAGAAAAGAGGAGAAAAAGGAGAAAAAGGGGTGTTTCGGGTGATTCGGGTGTCCAAACTCGTCGAGTAGCAAGCCAAATCGAAGCCCTTGACGTTGTGCTCGATTGTGTGAGTTCTAGGACCCCACTTTTACTTGTTTTCAACCGATTTTGGGGCTGGAAAGCATAAAAAACCCGTTTTTGTATGTGTGTGTGTTTGACCCATTTGGGTGTGATGTGTGTGATGTGTTTCGTGTATGTTTCCGGGCTTGTGTGTGCTTGTATGGTGTTATGGTGTGCATCACTAAGGTCCAGGAGGGTTAATTTAGGCTTAGAATGGGTTTGGATGAGCTTGGAGGCCGAAAATGGCAGATTGGGTTCAGGATGAACTCCATTCTGCATCAGCTAGGGCTAGGCGACCGAATGGAGGCCATACGGCCGAATGAGGGGCGATTGAAGGTCATTCGCACGATTGGGATCCATTCGCACGATTGAGAGTTCAATCGCACGACTAAGACTTCAGTCGCACGACTGGGAGTCCAGTCGCATGGAGATAGCACGACTGAGGGTTCAGTCGCATAAGTACCTAGTCGCACGAGTTCATTCGCATTAGATCAGTCGCATAGGTGCTAATTCGCATTAGTCCCATCCGCATAAGGTCCATACGCACGACTGGATGTTCATTCGCATAGATGTTCATCCGCATGAGTCCAATCGCATGATGTTCAGTCGCATGGAGGCCATGCGACTGAAGGGTGTCCATACACACGAATAGAGCTGTTGCACCCGAAGAAAAGTGTAGTTAGACTTCTGGCTTTCGGAGGAAAGTGCAGATGTAAGTCTTGACGTAAAGTTTCTCGTAAAGGCATGTAAGGTGACTGTTATGACCTTAGAGAGCATGTAGAGCATGATGATGAGGATGATGTTGCATGTTTATTCATATTATGTATGTATAATGTTGCCCTGTATGATGATGATGAATGTGTATGATATGTTCCTTATTATGATGTATGATTATCTTTCCTATGGCTTTACGTATTATGATGAATGAAATGAAGTATTATGTAACGTAAAGTGGGAAGAAATGACACGTCTTGGATGCATCGGATACCGGGTCCTTCTTTGTGATTGACCATTAATGTAGAACCTCTACCGCTTACCCTTAGTACTGTGACATACGTTTAGCTGTTCATTTATTGAATTCGGCCCAGTGGCTATGACTGATCGGTTATCCTTAGTACTGTGGCGTACGTTTAGCTGTTCATTTATTGACTTCGGCCCAGTAGCTAAGACTGATCAGTTACCCCTAGTACCGTGGCATATGTTTAGCTGTTCATTTATTGACTTCGGCCCGGTAGCTGAGACTAATTTGGGTGTAGCATATGGTATTGGTACGGATGATGTCCGATGCGCAAGTAAAGTTAAGCAGAACGAATGAACGAATGAATGAATGAAGAAGATAATAATGATATTATCTATGCGTACGTATGGTGTGTGATCATGTTAAAGTAACGAATGGTTTTATATGAAAGTAAAGTATGTTTTATAATAAAACTAGAACTCACTCAGCAACGCTGACTTTTTATATGTTTTCCAGTTGGCAGGTAATGATTGCTGAGGATGGCACTGCAAGGCTACTCAGCTCTTTTTGGGGATGGCATTCTTTTGATTATTGTTTTTGCATTGTAATGCGAACAAACTATTTTGTAATGAATGTTGTATTGACTTGCAAAAGCAATTATATAGAAATGAAAGCTTATTTTAAATGTTCCGCTGCGATGTTTTTGAAGTATGAATGTAAATGTATGTTTTAGGTGCGATGAATGACCAACTGTAAGCGTCCCGGGAACGGGGCCTTACAAGTTGGTATCAGAGCCAAAGTTTAAGTGAAATGGGTAAATTTTCAAAATAAACCTTAACTTAAACTGAAAATAGGACGAAAGGGGAATGGCCCCTTGCCCCCCTAAGAATCCAAGGGTGACCTTTGGATGTTGTCGTGACACTTTGGTATGCCAAACTGAGTAGCTGCGTGCCATCAGGTATTTTCTTAAAGTTAACCGGTTTATGTGCGCATGGTATATGGTTATGTGTTGTATGTAGATTTGAATACTGATGTAGTCAGGACAGGTAATACTTGGGGTATGAAGAGTAAAGTAAGTGGCTAATCACAACTGGCCAGTGTAATTAGGGACTTACTATACTTGACATATACTGAGTTGTTTCCTTGAATGACCGTGTTGGTGTTTGAATCTTTCAGTGTGATAGAGAATGACTGGTGGTAGATCTTCTTGAGCTTCTAGGGGTGGAGGCCGTGGTGGCCCTGATGCTGAACCACGCCCTAAAAGAGGAAGGCCTAGAGCTGAGAAAGAGGTTCCTGTAGAACCTGAGACTCCTCATCCAGAAGCTGGGGATGAGAGTGCAAACTTGAGGGCCTCGGTAAAGGAGGCTGTTGTTGAGGAAGTACATCAGGTCATGCAGACAATCTTACCGTCTGTGTGACCGAAGTCATCAAAGCTGTGAAGGAGGGGGGAAGGAAGGAGAGAAATAGGGCCTCGGGGGAGCAACCGGAGCCTGAAACGATTTTCTACGATAATGAGGAGGAAGAGGAAGAGGAGCCTGTGCGAGAAGTGGCACGAGGTTGTAACTACGGGGTGTTTATGAGA
>CM046029.1:55093844-55305643 GCA_025215565.1 Flaveria ramosissima | reverse complement strand
CAATATGCTCCACATCCGAATCACTGTCCTCGTGGCGCCACTTTCTCTTGGCTGGCGCCACATAATCAGCACGGGCCAGATGCCCAAACAACCTCCTGACAGGGGGCTTCACCTGCTTCCCCCTGTATACCTTCATCCGGCCGAGTGTAGTGTCGTCCATAACCTCAAGAACAACAGCGTCCTCCTTCTCCTTCGGCAGGGAGGGAAGCTTCTGGTCAATGATCATCTGTAGAAATCTGGGGTACATACAGAAGCCTTCCTTCCCTTTCCCCTCGAGGTTCTCCACCAAGTAGGTGAATATCATCTTGGAGAAGCTGAACGGGTGGTTCAGCACCAACGCAGCATATGCGTTCTGGATCTGGTCGAAAGCTCGTCAAAACCTCCCTTCCTGGATGCTATACACTTCAGCAGCACGTGCGCAAGGTACTTAAACTGGGGACAGAGGTTACTCTTGTTGAGTACCCCAGCATTGATGTCCCCAGAGTACTTGGCTCTCATGAAACATCCTCTGACAGTGAGGGGGTAGACGAGTGGGACAACCAGCATCGTCCCCAAACTGTAGTACAATCCTCAGATCCTCCTCTGATATGTGATAGCCTCACCAAAATCGAACTCCTGATGCAATGAGGCTCAGTGGATCTATCTACAGATGCGCCTTCCCAGAAGGCCTGCTGCACTGATCTGTATGGTGTGCATGGGGTAGATATAGCATGAGCGATCCTGGATCTCTGTAGAAATGTAATAATGCCTGTGAAGTCAGCTGCGTTCCTGGATGTCAAATCCAGGTGAGCACATATGTTGTGCTTGGTGCTCATGTTCCATCGACTCGCCATCTGTAACACATAATAATATAAACATTAGTTCGTTGGCTAAGAGTATAATGAAACACTTAGACTTTGAATGAAACTATCTGTCATGCGATTGAGGTTGTACGACTGAAGACAGTCGTGCGACTGAATCGTGCGATTGAGGTTCAGACGTGCGATTGACTTCATGCGCACGACTGAGTGTGCGACTGGACTCATGCGCATGTACTCTTGTGCGGTTACACCAGTCGTGCGACTGAGTCTCATTCGCATGGTTCAGTCGTGCGGTTAAGTGAATCGCTCCCTTCAGTCGTGCGACTGAAGTTCATCCGGACGACCAGTCGTCTGTCTCAGGTGTTCAGTCGTCCAACGTTCGAATCTACGCAACTAAGTCCTATAACTCAATTAACCGGTTCTCTTGTCGCATTCTCTTTACTAACAACCTATTTTACTTAATTTTAACATTTTGCTTGGTTTTAATAGGTTATTAGGGTTTGCATGTCTCGGTTCGCTTTCACAGTCGTACAAATCCATTAGGGTTCCAATCCTTCTGGTTTTGATGGAAAGATTCAAAATACCTGTATGATGATTAGCGAACGTCAGTAACACACAATCAATGAGAAAACTAAGGCAAATCAAATTTTGGCAGAGTAACGGTAGGGTGTGCGATTTAGGGGCGATTTGAGGGTGATGAGTCTCTGCGACCGACTCCACCTCTATTTATATCAACCCTAGATCTAATCCAATCGTGCGACTGAGTTCATACGCACCTTTCAGTCGTGCGAGTGGGACTCAGTCGTGCGATTGGGTCAGTCGCCCTTCTCCAGTCGTCCGACTGAAGTTCAGTCGTGCGACTGACTCACTCGTTCGCACTTAAGCCTCCGACTGGACTAATCGTATGATCCATTCGGTTGGATGGTCCATACTCATAGTTCATTCGTGCGAATGGACTTCATTCGTATGGTTAGTCCATACGTATGGTCCATTCGTGCGAATGGGTCATACTTAGTTAATTTTTCTGCCATTTTTACCAATTTACATTTAAACTCTTTAGATTAATTAAATTTACGTTATGAGTCTTTGATCATCTCAGACATGATCCTTTTATCTTGAAAACACTTTGATCACCTCAGACGTGATCCTTTTAACCACTTTGGTCACCTCAGACGTGACCCTTTTAAAAACACTTTGTCACCTCAGACGTGACTAATTTAACCTTTCAAAGCACATATGGTCATCTCAGACATGACCCTTTTAGTGAGTTGATTCCTTCTGATTTTCCTGATGTAGCCCGACACTTGACTCAAATTAAAACTTAAAACGACTAACTAATTTAAGAATTTAAACTAATTACATAATCAGACATATTTTTGGCTTTTTGTGAGAGATAAATCCAGAGATTGATATCTACGGGATTTGGTTCGGGAGTAGATAGCTTCAACTTAGATTGATCACACCTGGACCAATTCAATTTTTGGAATCATACAGGCAATTCAAATCATTTGGGACTAGTTATTAAACCTTTTGATGCTCAAGTTCTCGGTGTTCATCCAGAGTCGTTAGCAACATAAGAAATCATACTGAAACTCTTAGATTTTCACATTGATTTGAACCTTTGAGAATGTAGCCACAATGATTGTCAGTATGTTTGTCCACTTAAATCCATACACAGACTTTTGACACAGACTGGTGACTTATTTAGGTTTAATTATTTCAACTAACATTTGTGGATCCCACACTATATGGTAATCAACATTCCTCAGGAGCTTTTGAGCGGTCTACGGGTATTATTACAAGAAGAGACTATTCTTAGAGCTTTCAAAGAGAAGCCTGTCCTCAGGTCAGTGCCATCGCACAGCAGAGAGGCGGCAAACAACAATGAATTCTAGAATATCTAGGTTATGCTTATCCTCAGGTCAGTGCCATCGCACAGCAGAGAGGCACACAACCTATCTCCTTGTTAGAGCAGCTTATTTTATTTTGCACAAATGCACCAACAACATAAGTCATTAGCTTTATTGCATTTGTCTTTCATTTTTTTTCTTGCTTTGCTCTAATTATGGTCATCCGCACACATTTGTGGCGTTTACTTGCTCATTACCCTTATTGGAATATTGTTGATTGTGTTAACCAGTGATAAGATGGAAGCCCACAGTCAGTTGAACAACTTAGTTTTATCTTGAAATCACCAATCCGGTCTATTTGTCTATTGTGTTGAATCTACCAACATATCATATATGGTCTAGCAGCCTCTAAGTCTACTTTCTTTGTGTCACCTTAGGAGTTGCCAGTTTTCTATCATCTTTCCTTTTGGTATTGCTTAGACTACACAGATTTATACTTTGAACTTTTGCATCTTTCTAAAACTTAAATTTTAAAGTCCCTCTTGATTTGTTCCTGTGTACTATCATTTTCCAAAGGTATTGAATCGGTATCACAGACACAATCTACCTTATTTCAGCTAGCTACTCCTTCTCCCTCATTTTTTTTTTTTTTAATGTTAACTTGCTGACATATTCTCCCCTAAAATACTAAAATCATTTCTGGTTTAATTATTTTAGGATTTTAATTAACAGCAAAATAACATGAGTTAAATAAAATAAAATCAAATAGACAAATCAAATTAAATAAATAAAATTTAACTACACACACATCGGACTACACATTTTCATCATCAGGAATTACCTCACTTTTCTTTTTAACGCCGTTGACCTCTAATAAATATTGAAAACGTGGTTTATCAAAGGCTTTAGTATAGAGGTCAGCGCGTTGAAAATCAGTATTAATTTTAACCACATCAATTAAGTTCTTTTCAAAACAATCTCTTATGAAATGGTATTTAATACCGATGTGTTTGGTCTTAGGATGTTGGACCGGATTTTTAGTTACTGCAATTGCAGCGGAGTTATCAACAAAAATAGGAGTAGATGAGAATTTTAAACCGTAATCCCGCATTTGCTGTTGAATCCAGATGATTTGTGAACAGCAACTTGCAGCAGCAACATATTCGGCTTCACAGGTTGACAATGCAACCGATGTCTGCTTCTTACACTGCCAGGTAACTAATCTTCTCCCAAAGAATTGACACCCCGCTGATGTAGACTTGTAGTTCATCTTGCAGCCCCCGTAATCCGAGTCACTATACGCGGTAAGCTCAAAGTCATCATCATGAGGGTACCACAATCCAAGTGTGGGTGTACCCTTCAGATAACGAAAAATCCTCTTGACCCCGATCAGATGGTTGACCTTTGGTTTAGCCTGATATCTTGAACATAGACATGTAGCATACATAATATCAGGTCTTGAGGCAGTGAGATACATGAGGGATCCGATCATTCCTCGGTACATAGTGGCATCTACTAGATCTCCATTCTCATCAGGTGCTATATCATGATTCGTAGCAAGTGGAGTCCCAGCAGCAGAAGCATTCTCCATGTCAAAGCGACTGAGAATGTCTCCTACATACTTGGTCTGATGTAGAAAGATTCCATTAGGTGTTTGATCCACCTGTAACCCGAGAAAGAACTTCATCTCCCCCATGGCACTCATCTCAAATTCTTTCTTCATTACTGCTTCAAACTCTTTACATAACTCTTCGTTCTTTGACCCGAAGATTATGTCATCAACATATATCTGTACAAGCAGTAGGTCGCCATCCTTTTCCTTAATAAACAGTGTACAGTCAATTACTCCCCTGCGAAAGCCGTGTTTCACAAGATGAGTGAGAGTTTCTCATACCAAGCTCGAGGAGCTTGATGAAGCCCATACAAAGCTTTGTCGAGCTTGTAAACTCTATCCCGATGGTAAGGATCTTCAAAACCCTCGGGTTGACTTACATAGACTGTTTCTCTGATTTCCCCATGAAGGAATGCACTCTTTACATCTAATTGGTAGACTTTGATCTTCATGTACGATGCATAGGCAAGGAAGATACGAATAGCTTCCATCCTTGCCACGGGTGCAAACACCTCATTGTAGTCAATTCCCTCGACTTGGCGAAAACCTTGAACCACCAGTCGAGCTTTGTTCCTGATAATGACCCCTTGGTCATCCTTCTTGCATTTTAGTACCCATTTAGTGCCAATGACTTTAGCACCTTTAGGTTTATCAACCATGTCCATACACCTAACTTCTTAAACTGCAGAAGTTCTTCTTGCATGGCACTCACCCACGCCTCATCATTGAGTGCCTCACTGACATATTTTGGCTCAACCTGCGAGACAAAACATCGATAGGCACCATCATGAATGTAACCTTTCTCCATAACCGAGGCGTAATCAGCTGAGTATAACTGATTTCGGGTTTGTACTCCTGATCTGACATCCCCAATAACATTGTCAAGGGGATGATAGACGTTTAGTCGTGATCCTGGAGTAGTTGGAACAGCCACCTCAGAACCGAGATTATGAACATTTTGTTCTGCATCTGAGGTAGTTGGAGTTTGAGGTTCTGAAGTCGATGGAGCATCACTCGTAGATGCTTGTGGACTTTCAGGAACTGGAACCTGTTCCTCCTGACTGTTCTGGTCATCTGCTTCAGTTTCATCTTCAGAGGAGGAGTCACTGTCGTCGACTACTCCCCCTGACTGAGTAGATGATTCTCCCTGTGTGCTAGATGGTGTATTCAGAATATCATACATCATCCTAGTAGCTAACTCATCATCCGAGGGAGAGAGAGGTATGTTGAAGGATTTGAAGAATCCATCATAATCGAAGAAGTAGGCAGGTCCTTTGCCTGTAGGTGGCGTGGTATATCTCTGAACGTCGACATTACACCACACTTCTACAAGACCCGTTGAGTTATTGTAAACTCGCTTATTCGGTATGTTGTATCCTAGAAAGATTCCTTCATCTGCCTTCTCGCTGAATTTTCCTTCTTGCGTCTTCTTCAGAAGTGTACACGGCGCGCCAAAAGGTTCAAGATACTCCAAATTCGGTTTGCGTCTTTGTAGTAGCTCATAACATGTCTTTCCGTGGCGCTTGACTATTAGGACTCGATTCAGTGTATAACATGCATTTGCTACTGCCTCATTCCAGAATTGGATAGGCAGTTTCGAGTCAGCCAGCATAGTCCGTGCAGTCTCTATCAAGCTTCTATTTTTCCTCTCAGCAACACCATTCATCTGAGGCGTGTATGCTGAAGTGAATTGATGAACAATTCCCTTTTCCTTGCAGTATGCCTCCATCCATTGATTCTTGAATTCGTCCCGTTGTCTGAGCGTACTTGTCTAACCTTTAGCTTGTAGAGAGATTCCAGAGTGGTGACTAATTCCTTGAATGACTCAAATGTTTCTGATTTGGATTTCAGAAACATTACCCAAGTGAACCTTGAGTAGTCATCAGTGACCACAAAACAGTACAAATCGCCTGCAATGCTCCTTGTACTGACTGGACCAAACAGATCCATGTGAAGAAGTTCAAGAGGAAGTTCTATTGAATGAACTTTCTTTCCTTATGAGACTTCTTTGTCTGTTTGCCTTTCTTGCAAGCTACACAAAAGTCAGGAAGTTGGAAGTTCTTGACATTTACTCCTCTCACTAAGTCCTTCTGAATCAAGTGATTCATCTTCCTTTGACTAATGTGTCCCATTCTCCTATGCCAGGAGATTGAGTCCTTCTCAGTAGCTTTAGATAGAAAGCACTGCACCTCATGATCCGTTGGAGCAGCTGTTGACAGATCCAAGACATAAAGGTCCTTATATCTTGAAGCAGTCATCAGAACTTGGTCCTCTGGAATCATATAGTCTTTCTTCAGCACGTAACACTTCTTGTTGTCGAAGATGACTTTAAATCCTTTATCGCAGATTTGGGAAACAGAAAGCAAGTTATTCTGAAGTTGTTGAACGTAGTTCACCTTATCAAAAAACTTAACTTTCTGATTTCCCACTTCTCCCTGTGCTTGATGTATCCTCCCTTGTTTTCCTGCAAAAGAAACATGCCCTCCCTTTATTTTTTGACATTTGATAAAAGGGCTCTATTTCCTGTCATGTCCTGGATGCTCCTCTCCGCTTCTATAACCACTTTAGTCTCAGCGCTATAACCGACACCCTCACATGATCAAGTAAATGTATTAGCTTAGTTTAGGAACCCAAGCCTTTACTGTCTTGGGTTTCCCGAGGCACACACACATCATAAACTCTACACCCATTGACCTTTAGAAGGTGAGGGTAACTCAGATTCCTTCTTGTCATCAGTATCAGACACACAGATGACTTCTCTTTCCATAAGCCAGATTTGTGCATGCCTGTTTATGATAACAGTCGTCTGGCTTACAGGTTGGACTTTAGGTTCACTAGATCTTCTAGGTGGAGTTTGAGAACTCCTCTTAGAAGACCTAGGTCTAGAGTCCTGAAGATCAATCTTCTTCCTAGGTGTTTGATAGAAAGGACAATAGGAGCAATATGTCCACATTCTCCAGTTGTAGCACAATCTGTTATCAACTTTTGAATAGACTTTCATTGTGGAGAAATGTGTGACACTTTAGGAACATCAATCAGTTTAGGTTTTGACTCTTGCATGTTTGATGTTTTCTCTGGTTTAACAATTTTAAACTGTCTTAACCTGTTTAACTTGTTCCACCCTTTTTTTAACTAGTTTTTGACTTGTAGCATGTGAAAAATTAACGCTGAAGTCTTTTTAGTTCTGGTTTGACTCTGTTTGACCCCTGACTTTAAGTTAACTTTTTCAAAATCATTTTCCAGATTAACACAAGCAATTTACCCTTTGCCTTTGAAGTGGCCTCCTTTTGTTTCTGTCCGATTCAGTAGATGAACATGAAGTGTCTGGATCATAACAAGAGGAGTGGTCACCACATGATCCTTGATTGGGTTGTTGTTTACTGGTTTAGACTTGTTGTTCATCAAGGTCTCAGGTGGTGGTGGAACCACTTTGTAGCCTAATCCCTCCCCATTATTCTTTCTCTCACTAAGTGTTGAACTATATGTGAAGAACTAGTCCAACTATGCAGTTTCTGTTTTAGGAATTAACTTCTACTTCTAGAACTGCCTTTTGTTTCTTAGTGTCCTCTAGGGAGTTTAGATAGTAGCTAATGTCATTTTCTTGATTAAAGGAACTACTTCGGTTTCCCTAAGTTGTTTAGTCAATAGGTCTATCTTTTCTTTATAACTATGCTCATTTTGTTTTAGAACTCTATTGGCCTCAGTGCATAGTTGTAAATCCTTTACTAAGTTTATCATTGTGATCTAATAACCTAGCAAATTTTTCATCAATGCTATTCCTAAACATATCACAGTTAGAACAAGCATGATTATTAAACAATTGGTCAGTTGTACTTACCTGTGTAGTTTCAGAGAGTTAGCCATCAACGCAGCATCAGATGTCTCTGGTTCTGGTGATTCTGATTTTTTTGTTTCTGATGTGGAAGTCTCCTCCTTTGGTGTGTAACTGACCTCAGCTGCAGTTGTTTGTTCACTGTGTGACATCGCTATTTCAACTGCTAAATCACCTTCACTCGCAGAATCATCATCAATATCTTCAACACTGGCAATGTTAGATTCTGGTGAGACAAATCTAAAACTCCAGTCCTGTCCTCATCATCATGAGCAGTCAAGGCTTTTGGGTCCTTGTTTGATGAAGTAGAACTGGAAGCTTGCTTGTCTTGGCGAGTAAAGGATGAGAACGGGTTCCCATTACCCGTCTTCTTTGGCTTGACACATTCCCTCTTGAAGTGCCCTTTCTCTCCACAGTTGAAGCAGGTCACTTTGCTCTTGTCAAAGCCAAATGTGGTGTCCTTAGTAGCTATCAAATTTTGTCCTGTCTTCTTAACAAACTTTTTCGCCCTTCGGACAGCGCTAGCTAAGGCCCACATTATATCCATTCTTTTCAAGCTCCATTTCATCTACCTGCTCGTAGTCTTCATCTGCCAGATGACAGTTTCCAATCTTCCCAGCCACAAGTCCATCATATGAATGAACTACTGCGGCTAGAAGATCCATATGCTCTCGTGCTACTTCTACTACGGTCACATTACCGAGGTTCTCGGTCTTCAATTTGGTAGCACTTGCTTCTGATCCAATATAGTGGGTACATGACGACCCTGAAGTGTCTGATCCAGAAGGAGAAGCATGTGAAGGACTTGACGAACTAGACACAAATGCTGTCTGGAGAGGTGCTCCAGATGTCTTAGCTTGAGGCGTGGCATTGTATAAAGCTGGTTTTTGTGTATACGAAGACTTCTGTGCTCTATACTTCATCCTTAGTGCTTCTTCACGCAGCTTAAGAATGAAGTCATTTTATATCCAGCTTTTAAGCATTCCATTCTGTCTAAGATTAGACACGAATGAAGCCCACTTATCAGGCAATCCATCTGCGAAGTTGCTTACTTTCTCTTCCATAGTCATTTCCACTCCATGTGTATGCAACTCGCTCATCAAATGGTAGAATCTGTCTATGACTTCATCTAAACTCTCGTTACCAATCGATGAGAAGTTATCGAATTCCTTCTTTAACTCCTTTGCCTTGATTGCCTTTAATGATGCATTCCATCATATCTTTTCTCTAGCTCATCCCACAGTTTCTTGGACTGCTTGTTCTCTGAGTACTGGTGGAATATTTCTTTGGGAATTGACTGAGTGATCAATGCATAAACCCTTTTCTCTGCATTGTACTTTACTTTCTGTGCGTCAGTCATCCCACTTAACGTTAATTTTACTCCATCTCTGCTCCCACCGGTGTACTATAACCAACTTCTATAGCTTCCCACAGATTAGGATCTACTCCATTGAGGTAGATCTCAAAACGTTGTTTCCAGTGGGGAAACTCATCTAAAGTCAAAAGCTTTGGTGGTTATTGTGATTACCCACCTCACTCTCAAGTAACAGCAGGTTCTGAATTCTTGAGTCCTTCCCAGCAGTAAAGGCTGACATCTGATCTTCCATGGCTAATAAACTTAGAATCTAATCAATAACTTTAACTGATGCGACTGAAGGATGCGAATGGTCTTATCGTGCGTATGAACTCTGCGATTGGTTCAACCGTGCGACTGAACAGGGCGAATGGTTCAGTCGTGCGAATGAATCTGGTGCGTATGAGCTATGCGAACGAACGGTTCAGTCGGCTGAATGAGGGTGCGACTAGGTCCAGTCGTGCGAATGAGCACTGCGAGTGGAGTCCAGTCGTGCGAATGGGTCACTCGTGCGACGACTGAAGCTGCTGTTTTGCAAAAATTTCTAGGTTTGACGGGTTTCAGCCGTAAAAATTCGAAATTTTGCAAGTCCAAATCGTCTAAGTCCGTAGAAACTGAACTTCGATGGCAGGGAACGTCCAAGATCACTTTTGATGCTAAAGATTGCGTTTTTCGTGCAAAAACACAAACTTTTATGCAATCTTGATTGAATCAACACGAAATCAAGAGCCAAAGCTCTGATACCACTTGTTAGGACCTGGTATTGAACAAAATATCGAGTGATTGCGTGTTAACCAACTCAAATAGTGCGGAATCCTATTTGATTGGCGATCCAATCAGTGAGAACACACGATGAATCAATCAAGAATTGAAATCAACGTCAGAAATCGATTAGGAAACCGATCTGATGTGTTCTATGAACTTGGAGAACGATTTGGGAGGCTTCTGGACGGCTAGGGTACGTCTGGAATCGTAATGGGATGAATGCTTACGTTTTCCCACGAATTGGGTCTATTTATAGGTTAGTATTGTTCAATCGTGCGACTGGGCCATAAGTATGGTTCAGTCGTACGATTGAACCATGCGGTTGATTCATCCGCACGACTGAGTGTTCAGTCGTGCGATTGAGTCAATCTTATGTGTCAAACATACGACTGATCCAGTCTCCTGATTCAGTCGTGCGATTGAGTCAATCGTATGAAGTTATTCATGTGTGTGGTCCATTCGCATGGGCCATTCGCATGAGAACTTCATTAAGTTAAGTTTGAATGTTTTAATTAATATAACATAATGTGTAACTATTCAAACAATCATAAACCCAATCAATTCAATCACGACTCATCAATGAAATATTAAACATTACAAGTAACAACCAATTCATGTCATTTCATTAATCGATACAATTACATCATAATCAGACAGACAAGTTCATTACTTTACAAATCATGATCTAGGGACATACATGCATCAACACTAAGAACAGATACATATTTAGGCGGGAATTGAAAAAATAAAGGCTTAAGAGAATGCCATGTGGCACTAAAGTTATTGCTTTATTAATAAGTATATATATATATATATATATATATATATGTATATATATATATATATATATATAAATGTATATATATATATATATATATATCTATCTATATATCTATATATATATATCTCTTCTCTATCTATATATATATATATAATATATATATATCGATATATATATATAATATATATATATATATATATTGTAAGACCCCGTTCCCGGGACGCTTACAGTAGGTTACTCATCGCACATAAAACATAATATTACATTTCACTTTCATAAAATGTTGCAGCGGAAACATTAAAAACAATCAAAGTCAGCGTTGCAGAGTGAGTTCTAGTTTTATAACAAAACTACTTTACTTCCTTTTTTAAAACCATTCGTTACTTTCGTAAGCGATCACACAACATACATACACATAGATAATATAATTATTATCTTCATCATTACGTTCGTTAACTTTATTCATCCATTAACTTCCATTCGATCATTCATTCTTACTTTCATTCGTTCGTTCATCATTACATCTTTTCCATTTAACAACACCATGAACTTTACCTTCATGCTCATGATACTGGGCCTAAGCCTATCATAGACCTTCATTTACAGTGCCCAACATCTCTGGACATAGTACCTAGGATAAGGTTCAGGATCATTACATCTGTTATATCATCACGTTCTGGATCAGTGTCAACAGCTATACCCCAAAGAATATGGCTACTGGGCCGAAGATCATAAATGACTTCCACACTGCACGTAGCCTGACACCAGCACCGCGGTAAGCGATAACTCGAGTACTGGGCCGAAGATCATAAATGACTTCCACACTGCACATAGCCTGGCACCAGCACCGAGGTAAACGACAAAGATCCCATCCACATACTACACCCCCAACGATATGCATAACTCGAGTACTGGGCCGAAGTTCATAAACGACTTCAACACTACACATAGCCTGGCACCAGCACCGAGGTGAGTAATCACTAATCCACCCCCAACGATATGCATAACTCGGGTACTGGGCCAAAGTTCATAAATGACTTCCACACTGCACATAGTCTGGCACCAGCACCGATGTGAGTAATCACTACACACTATGTATCACAACATTGGTCAGTCACAAAGACTGGAACCCCCGCATGTACCCCTGTTCATAATGCTTACAAGCCTTTCATACTTTCATTCGTTTATTAATGCATGCATTCATTCATTTATCATGTTCCTCTTTTCATTATCTTTCACTTTACGTTACATAATACTTTCGTTTCATTCATTAACATTCGACGTAAAGCCATGAAAAGATACATATACATAACAGGAACATAAACATAAACATACACACATCACCATATAGGGCATCATCATATATATATACGCATCAGTCATACACATGCATCAATCATACTTCACATCATTAACATCACACACATGCCCGACATCACGTCTTTGACCTCGAAAGTCAACTTACACAAGCCTACGGGAACCTCCCGAGTCAAAACCCATAACTGCACATTCCCTCGAAAGTCATATGATAACCCGTCGTTCTTTCGGGCGTATGAACCCTACTTGGCGTATGGACACCCTCCAGTTGCATGGCCTTTCCGGCGACTGAACACTTAGGCGAATGAACATCAGGCGAATGGACCCTATGCGAATGGACTATGGGCGACTAGACATCTATGCGTATGGACTCTCAGTCGCATAACTTTCATGCGTATGGCCTTCAGTCGCATGACCTCAGGCGCATGGGCTTCAGTCACATACCCTTCGTGCGAATGAACCTCAGTCGCATGGCGTCCAGGCGCATGGAATTCAGTCGCATAACCTTCGTGCGAATGAACCTCAGTCACACACTCCTTCAATCGCATGCCTTACAGACACATGAACTTCAGTCGCATGACCATCATGCGTATGGACCTCAGTCGCATGGCAATCGTGCTCATGGACCTCAGTCGCACGCTAATCGGCCGTATGGCCTCCAATCACACTCTAGTCGGTCGCCTAGCCCAAGCTGATGCAGAATGCAGTTCATTCTGACTGCAGCCGACGGTTTTCGGCCTCTAACCTCCTCCAAACCTCTTTTAAGCTCAAATCAACAATTCTAAGCCTTAGGGAAACATACCACGACCTCATTCAATCATAACCAAGCACGAAATCAAGCCCCAAACGAATCATACACATACACATACAACAACAACGGGTTTACACCAACCGAAAACTCGAAAAGGGTTTTCAGATGTGTTCCAGCCCCAAAATCAGTTGAAAACGTGTAAAATGGGGTCCTAGAACTCACACAAACGTTACCGTCGAGTAGAGCTTCGATTTGACCCGCTACACGACAATTTCCACGCTCGAATCCACCTGAACCAAGCTTTTCTCCTCTTTTTCTCCTTCTCTTCTCTTCTCCTCTCCTCTCTTCTTGGCTGAAAAATGGCAAGAAAGGGGGTGGCTTCCCCCTTTTATACTCCCATTCATCAAAGTTTCTCTCGTTGGGGAGTTTGGTCCCTCGACTTTGGACTTTATTTTTTTTTTCTTCTTTCGTCGGCTTCAAAGAAAATTTCCGGGCGTTACATATATATATATATATATATATATATATATATATATATATATATATATATATATATATATATATATATATATATATATCTATATATATATATATATATATATATATATATATATATATATATATATATATATATATAATTATATATGTGAAGTCGCTGGATCGGTAGACATCCGAGCTTGTTCTTGACGGAAGGAAACAAAATCAAAACCAAGAGACAAACAATAAACACGATCTATAATAAAATGGTTTCATTGATAAAACCTAATGATTGCAAGATCGTTACAACATAATATTCACGACTCTTGGCAAGGGGAGATCGAGCATGATCTCCCCTCTCATCCGGCAGCACCTAGGCCCCGGGCACTCTCTCTCAAAATCCTCCACTCTCTACACATTGAAAATGGTATATATAGGCCTCGGCCCATATTAGATGCGACTGGGCCCATTCGTGCGATTGGACCATGCGTATGGTTCAATCGTACGATTGGACCATACTTATTCGCATATGCTCCTACGAATGACCCAGTTTCATGTGTTTACAACATATCAGGTGTATTACATTAAGCCTAGACTATTCAACAAGCGACAGACACACTATATAAGACAATATATGCTTCAACAAATTCCCCCTTGGACGTTGCTTGCGAATAGTAGATAACACCTCTTACAATCTTCAGTCAATCTTTGCTCTGGTTGTCAATAGAATCAAACGAAAACCATATTAGCCAACGTTGCCGATCCGTCAGGTTGCTACAATATCCTTGAAAATGAATTTAGGCACAATAGCTTTCGTTTACTTTGCAGAACACCATCATAGCAGCAAGATTCCCCCATATGACTGATTTTTCCAGATAATGACATGAACAGTTTTCTATTGCTTCAATCTTCACACAGGCTAACCTGATTAACATCAACACCTATAGAAATTCCCCCTCAAATTTAGCATATCCCAATATATAGACATTGTGCTCTCCTGGCGTCTTCACACGGTGTATTGGTCAAAAAGTAGAGGGTTCCAATCCACAGCTGACAATCTCAACCAAATCAACGTGCACTCAGATTCATCATCAGAAAGCAGCTCACATCATCACTTTCTGATTGCGTCTTCAATTTCTCTATACATGGATTCCCCCTAAGAATGAGAATCCTCTCTGTGCGGATAGATGAAACTTGATTGGCCCATAAATAGTCAGATGCTCCTGACTACCCCACAAAATCAACACCGACTGCTGACATCTTCTCTTCTCTCTTTCGTGTTCTAACCACATTCATCTATTCTAGAAGTCCAACGAATAATGGGGTATCCATCGAACTTATTTGACAAAAGAACCTCAGGATGAATGTGCTTTGCTCATCCTCAAATCTGTGCAAGTGGCAGTTCCAGACTTTTTTTTTGGTCTGGAACACCGTTCATTTCGTATGACATGGAGTACAATTATCACATTTGTTTGAGTGGATAATACGAATGATATCTTCATGAGACATGTCATAAGACTGGTCCAGTAGCATGACTGGTCTAGTAGCATGACTGGACATAAGACTGGTCCAGTAGCATGACTGGTCATAAGACTGGTCCAGCAGCATGACTGGTCATAAGACTGGTCCAGTCGCATTCCAGTCGTACGAATGGTCCAGTCGCATGGTCCTGTCGTACGAATGGTCTATTAGCATGGTCTAGTCGCACGAATGGTCCATTAGCATGGTCTAGTCGCACGAATGGTCCATTAGCATGGTCCAGTCGCACGAATGGTCCATTAGCATGGTCCAGTCGCACGAATGGTCAATTAGCATGGTCCAGTCACACGAATGATCCATTAGCATGGTCCAGTCGCACGAACGGGTCTGCACGCATATTTTCAGATCTGCAGCCGCCAAAGCTGCCAAAAACCCTAATCTGATGAATTTTACATGAACCGAAACAAAATATACATCATCAGATTTGCAAGGATCATAAGAACGTGGTTTCGAGTTCGATTTTAACATAGAAACAACACACGTAACAAGATCTGAGCAAAACACGAAGAACACGAAGTGGGTTTAACGTCAAGAATCTGAAATAGATCCAGAAATCAAGAGCTCGGGTTGCTAGAATGATTGTTAGATCATTCCAGCAGTAACCGGCTCTGATACCAATTGTTAGGACCGTGTATGGGACGGAGTACTAACTGATTTACGCTTATACCAACTCAAATAGTGTGGAATCCTATTTGATTGGCGATCCAATCAGTGAGAACGCACGTAGAATCGATCTTAGATTGAATGGTTAAGAACGATTGCAAATCGATTTAGTGCGATCTATGAACTTGGAACAAGTTCTCTGAGGTCTTTGGACGGCTAGGGTGCGATTTAGTACGTATGGATTCGAATTGTTGCCTTTTTCCACGAATTAAGTGGAATTTATTGGTTAGGTTTTCTCATTCATGCGACTGAACAGTCGTGGGACTGAGTCATACGATTGTTCCATCTGCACGACTGAGGCTTCAGTCGTGCGACTGAGTCAATCTCATGTCACAATCGTGCGACTGATCCAGTCTCCTGGTTCAGTCGTGCGACTGGTTCATTAGCATGAAGTTGTTCATGCGTATGGTCTATTAGCATGGGCCATTCATATGAGAACTTCACATGACTAAGTTTAAACATATTTCTCAACCATTCTTGACTAAGATCTATGTAAACAACCATTAACCTATATAGTTAGTTCAGCCATGCGTTATTACATAATAAGCAATGAAATATTCAACATTATAAGAACAATCACACATTGTATTTCATTCAGTACCCATGCTATTACATATATGTAAGAACTGAAAGACATTTTACATTTGAGCTCCTAAACTAGGTACACATGTATCTACAAACTTGTTAGGACCGTGTACGGGACGGAGTACTAACTGATTTACGCGTATACCAACTCAAATAGTGCGGAATCCTATTTGATTGACGATCCAATCAGTGAGAACGCACGTAGAATCGATCTTAGATTGAATCTAAACGTTAAGAACGATTGCAAATCGATTTAGTGCGATCTATGAACTTGGAACAGGTTCTCTGAGGTCTCTGGACGGCTAGGGTACGATTTAGTACGTAGGGATTCGAATTGTTGCGTTTTTCCACGAATTAAGTGGTATTTATAGGTTAGGGTTTCTCATTCGTGCGACTGAACCATTAGTATGGTTCAGTCGTGCGACTGAGTCATACGATTGTTCCATCCGCACGACTGAGGCTTCAGTCGTGCGACTGAGTCAATCTCATGTCACAATCATGCGACTGATCCAGTCTCCTGGTTCAGTCGTGCGACTTGTTCATTAGCATGAAGTTGTTCATGCGTATGGTCCATTAGCATGGGCCATTCGCATGAGAACTTCACATGACTAAGTTTAAACATATTTCTCAACCATTCTTGACTAAGATCTATGTAAACAACCATTAACCTATATAGTTAGTTCAACCATGCGTTATTACATAATAAGCAATGAAATATTCAACATTATAAGCACAATCACACATTGTATTTCATTCAGTACCCATGCTATTACATATATGTAAGAACTGAAAGACATTTTACATTTGAGCTCCTAAACTAGGTACACATGTATCTACAAACTCCCCCTTGGACCTAGTTTACTCTATTGTCTAACATTTTTCATTATCAGGCATCCTTCATTAGCTCGTCAAACTTCTTATGCCTCTCCTCGACTGTGACTCCAGCATGTATCTCGAATGCAAAATAGAGTCTTATCACGTTCTGAAACTGGAGGGCCTGTACAATATCCTGTGGATCATAAAATAACGACCACCTGTATAAAGTATAAACATCACTAGCTGACAGGTTGGTTAACCACATTGGGTCAAATACCCGGATGGTCTCCATTTGGTGCTCTTTCTGTAATACTATGACCGCTTCTCCTGTTCTCCAGTCATAATACCACCACTTGAAGTGGGGAGTGAAGTCCTGTGGCATTTCCCTTATGGGAATCTTTGACATAATGCGCAGAGGACTCCACTTCAACACCACTTTGGGTTTCCCAGTCCTTGGGTCCACCTCCGACCTTCGAATATACCTCGTAGGTTGTTGAGGCTTGAAGTTAACCCATCTAGTGTGGTATTCTTTCTTCAACGCAGCTTCAAACCAGCCTGACATCTTCCTGGGGTCAGCATACAGCAGGTTCATGCGTGCCAGCTGGTTGAGCTCAAAACCAGGGAGAGTCTTCAAATCATGTGGGGATCTGAAGTACTCGATTCCCTTCTCCCTCTTCACGGCATATACATTAAGATCCTCAAAATAAGCCCACGCTATAATCTTGCCAGACACCTTTAGATGCTTCTTTACTTTGTAGAGCTTGGCGTAGGCACTCAGCTTTGGCACTATGCGTTGGGCACGGATCTCTGCAAAACAAGCCGCGCATTCAGCCTTTTTGATCTCAACATCGGCGTCCGAGGCTTGGGCTTGGCTTTCTGATTTCTCGGCCTCCCTCTCCATCGTATCCAGTTTAGCATACATATCACTATCGAGAGTATTTACAAAATCAGGAACCATATTTCCCTCTCGATCAGTATATTCTGGATAATGCTGTGCAGTGACGTCTTCAATCTCTATCTCATCCACATCGTTAAGCTTGTCATCACTAGCAACATCGAAGGTAGGTGCATCTTTAACCAGTTCATCCGGATTTAACCGGAACATCTCTGCGAGTTGCTCATCAGTGAGGTCGTGAATGATTTCTCCTTCTTTGGGAGTATAGCTTACTGACCTCCTGACAATCTCTTGCAGATCAAGTATCATAGTGAATTAAGACTTGATCTGCTGCAGGGGAGCAACATCATATTCATCTCGCTGATATTGTGGATCTGCTTGATTTAAAACATGTAACACATCAGTCATTAGTAGAAAATCAAGACAGTTAAATAATCAATTATATAAATTAACATTCATTTCATATATTTTAATACATGATTTAAATACACAAAAGTTCAAAATACAGAAACATCTAATCATTACTTTTGTCCTGAATCATATGCTCTTCTGCAGTCGAGGCACCCTAATCTTGATTTTTCTTGGTCCGCCTCTCTCTTGCTTCTGTGGCACCCGATGCAGGTGCATCTCCTCCTTCTTCATTATCTCCTCCATCTCCTGCACTCTCATCCTCTCCTCCCTCTGTCTCATCATCTTCATCATCATCTTCATCCTCACCATCATCATCATCATCATCACCATCTCCCTCTCGTATCTTCAGAGGCTCATCCTTTGTGCCTTTAAGTTTGAGCAGGATGGTCCTCTTGGCATCCTCCAACTCCTCAATCTACTTAGTAGATAACACGTTCTACTCCTTGAGTTCGGTAATCTCTAGACTCTGAACAGCCATTTGCTGAGCCTGCTCCTCAATCTGTTGTGCCTGCTGAGAGATCTGCAGTGATTGTGCAGCAGTAAGCTCCACTAACTGTCTGAGCTGTGCAGTCTTCTCGTCTTTGGCTGCTAACAACTTCAGCACCATACGGTTTAGTTGTGACATCCGTCACCAAAAGGTCCGTCAATTAACATAGATTTCCATTAACTTTTCATCGCTCATTCATCCCTCATCGTTTATAAACTATTCGTGTGGATATTATACTTGCTTTAAGTCATCTTTAATGCTTGTGTTCTTATCGTAACTTTGGGAAACTCGGGGGCTAAGTTTAAACATTTTGACTAACTTGCATCATCGTTACCGCTAAATATACCATTTTTATATAACATTATTGTCACTAATAAAACCATTTTTAAGTTACAATATCATTAAATATATTTTTATCATTAATATAACAAATCTATTAAAGTCGTTTTCAACCAAAACAAATTTGGGAAACTCGGGGGCTAAGTGCACGGATTAAATGTGACATTTTGCCAAACTAGGGCTGGGTATAAATACCCCATTTCCAGCCCTAGCCACCATTTCATCTCTTCTTCTTCACCTTTTCTCCTCCTCCTTGCACCAAAACCGCCCATTTTCGTTGCGTTTTCACTGGCAAGACCTCTGCTACAGCTGAGTCTACTCCTTTCTAGCAGGTAGACGACCTTGGTCGTCCCTTTTCTTGCTTGTTTACGGCTGTCCATTTAGGGTTTCGGGTTTTCGGGGCCAACCCGAACACATGGGGTCGTGTGGGTGCGTGTGATGTCTTTCTGCGTGTTCTTCTTGTTTGGGTGTGTTGGGAATGTGTTTGTGGAAGTCCTTGTGGTGTGAATCCCGTGCATGAAGCAGCTGAAGGCTGCTCTGCACTTCAGCAGTCGCGAACCTACTGTTCAGGCGACTGGGTCGACCATGCGACTGAGCCGTGTGACTGGGTGAGTCGTGCGACTGAGCCATGCGTCTGAGTTTATCGTGAGACTGAGTTGTGCGACTGGGTGCGTCTTGCAACTGAGTCGTGTGACTGTGTGTATGCGTGCGATTGAGTCATGCGAGCGAATGAATGTGTGCGATTGAGTCATGCGAGGGAATGAATGTTTGCGATTGTGCGTGTATCGCACGACTGAATGCCTGTCGCACGAATGGAGGTTCAATCGTACGAATGAAGCTGATTCGTACGAAAGAAGGTTGATTCGTGTGTATGGATGTTGAGTCGTGCGAATGGGTGCTGTGTGGTACGATTGAATGCTGAGTCGCATGAATGAAGGTTCAATCGTACGAATGAAGCTGATTCGTACGAATGAGGGTTGATTCGTGCGGATGGAGTGTTGAGTCGTGCGTCTGGTCCTGTCATGCGACTGAAGTTGTTGTGTGTGAATTCCTTCTTGTGTGAGGTGTGTGTATGTCGTGTGATGTTAAGGTGACATCGATACGGTTGCCATTGCTAATGACAATGTTAAAGTCAACGCTATCAAACTTACTAATGATATTCCAAACCAAATCAACTTAACATTTTACAATTATCAACAACCGATTCGTAACTACTAATATTTACCAAATAATTCTCTAACAACAATGGAACTCTTACACAAATACCATCAACAATAGCAACGATTTCTAGTACTTGGATCTACATAAGATCTAATACGTGCGTCTGTTTGTGTGTGTTATACGCGACCGAACCGATACAACCTGAACCGACCGAACGTTATTATTTACTTTATACATATCATTAATGCTTAACAATAACTGTCAATAGGTGTTTGACCGTTCATTGCATACAACATTTGGAAACTTTGATCATTCATACTTACCACTTAACAAGTGAGTTTCGTGGCCCCTTTTTATGCTTATACAACATTTCAATTATTTACAAACATGGGGGAAATGTATGCTCACCCACTTTCTATGCTGTACAATTTACATACAATTTACATACTTGGAATCAACGTGTTACTGTTTTGTGAGTACTTATCTGATACATGCTTGAGTTCGTTGTGTGGTACTTTCTTTGCAACTATTTAATTCCAGTGTGGGAACCGACGTATAGGTATTGGTAGTACTACTGGGTTGACACCCCCATCCTTGTTTGTTGGTATACTAGTTGGTACCAACAGTGGCCAGGAACGGGCCCTTGGGTGAATATATTCCGACAAGATCTGTGTGTACGTCATTTGGTTTGGTTGCAAAGCTCATTGTCATGTGATTATACTTACTTATAACTGTATTCACGGTATTCCACAACATTTACTATACAACATCAATTACTATTTTTCTTTTTAAACCTGCGAGCTCACCAACAATTTTGTTGACCATTTTGAGCATATCTTTTCAGGTGACAATGCTAATTGAAGATCTAGGTGTGCTGCCTTAGTGGAGACCCTAGGATGAATTTTTGAGACTAAACATATTTGACAAACATTCATTTTGGAACAATGTTGTAGTCTGATTAAACAATTTCATTCTTTTGATACTTGTTCCCGGGTTGTGGGAATTACATTACAATTGCTACTACTTTGACTATGTGAATCATTTAACATGTTTATACTTATGGCTAAGTTGTCGTGAATATGACTAAACACGACACAAGTCTCCTTTGTGTCGGGTGTCGTCATGACACGCTTTATCATCATTTATTATATTGCATCTCTATTGCTTACCATGTGCGATGACGATCCCGTCTCGTTACATCCCCGTGTTTCCGCTTTTAGCGGGGGTGTGACAGATTGGTATCAGAGCCATTGGTTATAGAGAATTAGGCAATACGCTTGACCTAGACTATAATCTAGGAACCTTAATGTAGATTTGCATGCTAGGATCTGTGTGCATTTTATATCTCATGTATGTGTTCCTATTTACTTGTTTGTTTATCTATCTGTTTTGTGATCTTTCACCCTGTGAGGGAGCCCTTATGCTCACTCCTTATGGGATGCTTCTATTGGATCTTCCGTTCCCTCTGCGCGCCGAGTTGGTTTATCAAATTTGGGTATTGAACCCGAAGAGATCTTCACAGATCATGCTATTGCGCTTGACCTCGGACATTGAGATTAACCCTGAGGAAGTTATGTCTGAAACCTCGAAAGAAGAAGAGATAGACAACCTTCGCTAGACTAAACGTGATTATACACATGGATTTACAACTGTTATGATGGACTATTGTTGGGACATTATCAATTCATGGTGTGAGAACTACACGACTTGCATGTGATGTGTGGTTACTATAAGTGTGATATTAACTTGGAATGCTGGACTTTGATGAGTGGTATTGATAAAACACTTTGAAATGGTTAAAGCTTATGTGTTTACTACTTTTTATGATTAGAAAAATGCCACCTCGAAGAGTTACCCGCAGCAACAGTGGCGGAAGTGAAGCCCCGAGGGGCAGAGGCAGAGGCAGAGGTAGAGCACCAAGAAGAAGTGATGGTCCTGCCAGTAATAATCAGGGAACAAGAGACTCTGATATGGCAGCTTTGATCGCTCAACAACTGGCCGCACTGATTCCGACTATAGTGGCCCAAGTGAGCGATGCACTTCAGCAACACCACCCCCACAGGGATGGTGGCAATGATAATGAGGATGGTGGAGAAAGAGGTCATGGTGGGATTGAGACTAAGTAGGTAATGGGAACCCGACTGGGAACCAAAGTAATCAGGAGACCGGGAATGGTGGAACAGCCGGTATTGAGACTGGGGTTGTTAATGCTAGAAGGGGGTGTTCGTACAAGGAGTTTGTGGCCTGCAAACCAAAAGAATTTAATGGGAAGGGTGGAGCGATAACCCTACACCGATGGCTGGAGAAGATGGAGGCAGTGATCGATATCAGTGAGTGCCTCGATAGCCAGAAAATCAAGTATGCCACGTGTTCATTACAGGGCAAGGAGTTAACTTGGTGGAACACTCAGATTCAGGCTAGGGGAAGAGAATCAGCGATGCAGATGTCATGGGATGAATTCAAGGCATTGATCACAGAGGAGTACTGCCCCCTCAATTCTAGAATCATGCTATGGTGGGGACTGGGCACACAGCTTACACTGATCGTTTTCACGAGTTGGCAAGAGTGGTTCCATATCTAGTGCCTCCGGAATCAAAGAGGATCGAGAGGTATATTTGGGGACTTGCGCCTCAAATCCGAGCGATTGTAACAGCAGCTGCTCCTCCTACGATTCAGAGCGCAATTCTAAAGGCTGGCGCTCTAACTGACGAGATGGTGAGAACAGGGGTTTTGGGTAGAGGAGCAGAGAAACGAAAGGATGTTGGGGAAACGAGCTGATCGAGTGCCAGGAAATTTGACAAGAGGGCCAAGACGACTAGAAATTTTGTGGCCATGACGCAGGGCAAAAGAGAGTATGTCGGGCCACAACCCAAATGTGACAGGTGCAACTATCATCATCCCCCAGGAATGTCGTGCCGGGTGTGCGTTAACTGTAAACGTCCGGGGCATCTAGCGAGAGACTGCAGAATAGCGTCGAATCTGGTGGCACCGGTCAACGTGGTTAACCCCTCCGGGAATGCTAGGGTCTGTTATGAGTGTGGAGGCCCTGATCACTACAGAAACATGTGCCCCAGACTAAATCAGGCGCCGGGTCAACAAGGGAACAACCAGCAGCAGGTGATGGTCATAGCTGGGAATCAAGGCCCGACGAATCAAGGAAATACAGCTCGGGGACGTGCATTTGTCATTGGAGCCAATGATGCCCGTCAGGACCCGAATGTTGTCACGGGTACGCATTTACTCAATCATCACTTCGCATCTATATTATTTGATACTGGAGCAAACAATAGCTTTATATCTCCTGAGTTTGTGCAATTGCTTGATTTGAGTCCTAGTAGGCTAGAAACTAGCTACTCCGTAGAAATGGCCAAGAATAGGGTTGTTCAGGCCGATGATATTATTAGGAAGTGCTCGATAATGTTGGAGAACCATGCCTTCGATATAGATTTGATACCCTTTGAGTTAGGAAGTTTCGACGTGATTGTGGGAATGGATTGGTTGTCGAAGCACGGAGCTGAGATTGTCTGTCGGGACAAAGTAGTACGAATCCCTATGCCAAATGGGGAGGTGCTCAGAATTCAAAGAGAACGACTGGGAAGAAACTTAAAGCTTATCTCCTGCATGAAAGCACGCCAAATTTTACGGAAGCAGTGCTATGCGTTCCTGGCTCATGTGGTAGAGAAGAAGGAAGAGGAGAGAAAATTAGTAGATATTCCAGTGGTACGGGACTACCCAAATGTATTTCCTGATGACTTGTCTGGTTTGCCTCCTCCACGACAGGTGGAATTTCGTATAGAGTTGGTTTCTAGAGCTACACCGGTAGCAAAGACGCCATATCGGTTAGCACCATAAAAAATGCAAGAGTTATCTAGTCAGTTGCAGGAACTACTAGAGAAGGGTTTTATTCGGCCGAGTCATTCACCATGGGGAGCACCGGTATTATTTATCAAGAAGAAAGACGGGTCGTTCCGCATGTGTATCGATTACCGTGAGTTGAACAAGTTAACCATGAAGAATCGATATCCTCTCCCCAGGATCGACGATCTGTTTGATCAGCTGCAAGGAGCTTCGTATTTCTCCAAGATCGACCTTTGTTCTGGATATCATCAACTAAGGGTTTTCGAGGAGGACATACCGAAAACAGCGTTTAGAACTTGTTATGGGCACTATGAGTTCTTGGTCATGCCGTTCGGGTTGACTAACGCACCAGCTATGTTTATGGACCTAATGAATCGGGTGTGCAAACCTTACCTGGATAAGTTTGTGATTGTATCTATAGACGATATACTTATCTACTCCCGATCGAAAGAAGATCATGAAGAACACCTTCGGGCAATACTGGAACTGCTACAGGAAGAGAAACTTTTCGCCAAGTTCTCAAAGTGTGAATTTTGGTTGCGAGAAGTGAAGTTTTTGGTTCATGTGGTTAACGAGGATGGGATTCATGTAGATCCTGGCAAGATCGAAGCGGCGAAGAAATAGGATGCACCCCAGACACCTTCAGAGGTACGGCAATTATTAGGATTGGCCGGATACTATCGTTGCTTCATCGCGAATTGTTCAAAGATTGCTCAACCATCAACACTGCTGACTCAGAAAGACAAGAAGTTTGATTGGGGACACGCACAAGAACAAGCGTTCCAAAAGTTGAAAGAGAAGTTGTGCAACACACCGATATTGTCCCTCCCAGACGGAACTGATGATTTTATGGTGTACTGCGATGCTTCACATCAAGGATTGGGATGTGTGCTAATGCAGAAGGATAAGGTGATCGCCTATGCTTCGCGACAACTTAAGATGCACGAAAGAACTATACAACTCATGATCTTGAGTTGTGCGCTGTAGTATTTGCACTCAAGATATGGAGGCATTACCTGTATGGAACCAAATGCATCATCTACACAGATCATAAGAGCCTCCAACATATCCTGGATCAGAAGGAACTTAATATGCGTCAGCGACGTTGGGTAGAGCTCCTTAGTGATTACGATTGTGAAATCCGGTATCATCCGGGGAAAGCTAACGTGGTGGCTGATGCTTTAAGCCCCAAAGAACACGTGAAACCACTACGTGCTCGAGCGTTGGGATTGACCATTCAAACCAATTTGAAAGCTCAGATCCAAATTGCACAAAGTGAGGCATTGAAAGAAGAAAACCTTACGGGAGAAGAATTCCGAGGGTTGGATAAACAAATGAGTTGCGAGGATGATGGTATACAGTACTTCATGGATCGTATATGGGGACCCAGATGGGGAGGTGTATGTACCTTAGTCATGGATGAAGCCCACAAGACGCGATATTCTATTCATCCTGGTGCAGACAAGATGTACCACGATCTTAAGGATCTGTAATGGTGGCTAGGCATGAAGAAAGACATTGCTATGTACGTAAGCAGATGCATAACATGCTCGAAAGTTAAAGCTGAACACCAAAAACCATCGGGATTATTACAGCAGCCTAAAATTCCCGTGTGGAAATGGGAGAATATAGCTATGGATTTTATTACCAAACTCCCTAGAACGAGCGACGGGCATGACTCGATATGGGTCGTAGTGGATCGGATGACGAAGTCACCTCATTTCTTGCCGATCCGAGAAGACTACAAAATGGATAAATTGGCGAGATTGTACATCAAGGAGGTCGTGACAAGACACGGAGTACCGGTGTCGATTATATCCGATCGTGATAGCCGATTTACCTCACGATGTTGGCAGACACTACAGAAAGCGATGGGCACTTGATTAGATATGAGTACCGCCTATCACCCTCAGACAGACGGCCAAAGTGAACGAACTATACAAATGCTAGAAGACATACCGAGGGCGTGTGTAATCGACTTTGGTGGTAGTTGGGACGCTCATCTACCGCTGATCGAGTTCTCTTACAACAACAGCTACCATACAAGCATTGGATGTGCTCCATTCCAAGCGTTGTATGGAAAGAAATGTAGATCATCCATTTGTTGGGCCGAGATTGGTGAAAGTCAGTTAACAGGCCCGGAGATCATTCAAGAAACAACCGACAAGATCTTTCAAATCAAAGACCGACTAAAAGCTGCCAGAGATCGCCAAAAGAGCTATGCCGACAACCGTCTGGAGCCTCTAGAATTCAACATTGGGGATCGAGTTTTACTTAAGTCTCTCCAAGGAAAGGAATCGTTCGATTTTGAAAGAAAGGGAAGTTAGCCCCAAGATACGTAGGACCATTCGAGATTACAGAAAGAATCGGTCCAGTGGCTTACCGATTAAGGTTGCCACAAGAACTCAGCGGTGTACATGATACTTTCCACATGTCGAACTTCAGGAAGTGTTTGGCTGACGAATCCCTTCACGTACCAATTGAGGACATCAAAATTGACGAAAAGCTTCATTTTGTTGAGGAACCCATTGAGATCATGGATCGAAAGGTCAAGCAATGGAAGCGTAGTAGAATACCAATTGTTCGCGTAAGATGGAATTCAAAACGAGGGCCAGAGTTTACATGGGAATGAGAAGACCAGATGAAACTTAAATATCCACATCTATTCGAGGATGACACTCTTGAACCTAACTCCAGCTGAATTTCGGGACAAAATTCTCTCAACTGGGGGATACTGGGACATCCGTCACCAAAAGGTCCGTCAATTAACATGGATTTCCATTAACTTTTCTTCGCTCGTTCATCCATCATCTTTATAAACTATTCGTGTGGATATTATACTTGCTTTATCATCTTTATGCTTGTGTTCTTATCGTAAACGTATGCTAACTTTAAAAACTTTTACAACTTTCATCATCGTTACCCCTAAATATACCATTTTTATATAATATTATTGTCACTAATAAAACCATTTTTAAGTTACAAATATTATTAAATATATTTTTATCATTAATATAACAAATCTATTAAAGTCTTTTTCAACCGAAACAAATTTGGGAAACTCGGGGGCTAAATGCAGGGACTAGATGTGACATTTTGCCAAACTAGGGCTGGGTATAAATACCCCATTTCCAGCCCTAGCCTCAATTTCATCTCTTCTTCTTCACCTTTTCTCCTCCTCCTTGCACCAAAACCGCCCATTTTCGTTGCGTTTTCACCGACAAGACCTCGGCTACAGCTGAGTCTACTCCTTTCTAGCAGGTAGACGACCTTTTCTTGCTTGTTTACGGCTGTCCATTT
This sequence comes from Flaveria ramosissima, assembly GCA_025215565.1. NCBI lineage: Eukaryota > Viridiplantae > Streptophyta > Magnoliopsida > Asterales > Asteraceae > Flaveria > Flaveria ramosissima. The sequence continues at coordinate 55,278,050 of CM046029.1, read as the reverse complement.
AGGGTTTCGGGTGTTCGGGGCCAACCTGAACACATGAGGTTGTGTGTGTGCGTGTGATGTCTTTCTGCGTGTTCTTCTTGTTTGGGTGTGTTGGGAATGTGTCTCTGGAAGTCCTTGTGGTGTGAATCCCGTGCACCGAGCAGCCGAAGGCTGCTCTGCACTTCAGCAGTCGCGAACCTACTGTTCAGGCGACTGGGTCGAACATGCGATTGAGCCGTGCGACTGGGTGAGTCGTGCGACTGAGCCATGCGTCTGAGTCTAACGTGCGACTGAGTTGTGCAACTGGGTGCGTCGTGCGACTGAGTCGTGCGACTATGTGTATGCGTGCGATTGAGTCATGCGAGCGAATGAATGTGTGCGATTGAGTCATGCGAGCGAATGAATGTGTGCGATTGTGCGTGTATCGCACGACTGAGTGCCAGTCGCACGAATGGAGGTTCAGTCGTACGAATGAAGCTGATTTGTACGAATGAAGGTTGATTCGTGCGTATGGATGTTGAGTCATGTGAATGGGTGCTGTGTGGTACGACTGAATGCTGAGTCGCATGAATGAAGATTCAATCGTACGAATGAAGCTGATTCGTACGAATGAGGGTTGATTCGTGCGGATGGAGTGTTGAGTCGTGCGTCTGGTCATGTCGTGCGACTGAAGTTGTGTGTGAATTCCTTTTTGTGTGTGGTGTGTGTATGTCGTGTGATGTTAAGGTGACATCGACACGGTTGCCATTGCTAATGACAATGTTAAAGTCAACGCTATCAAACTTACTAATGATATTCCAAACCAAATCAACTTAACATTTTACAATTATCAACAACCGATTCGTAACTACTAATATTTACCAAATACTTCTCTGACAACAATGGAACTCTTACACAAATATCATCAACAATGGCAACGATTTCTAGTACTTGGATCTACATAAGATCTAATACGTGAGTCTGGTTGTGTGTGTTACACGCGACCGAACCGATACAACCCGAACCGACCGAACGTTACTATTTAGTTTTATACATATCATTAATGCTTAACAATAACTGTCAATAGGTGTTTGACCGTTCATTGCATACAACATTTGGAAACTTTGATCATTCATACTTACCACTTAACAAGTGAGTTTCGTGGCCCCTTTTTATGCTTATACAACATTTCAATTATTTACAAACATGGGGGAAAAGTATGCTCACCCACTTTCTATGCTGTACAATTTACATACAATTTACATACTTGGAATCAACGTGTTACTGTTTTGTGAGTACTTATCTGATACATGCTTGAGTTCGCTGTGTGGTACTTTCTTTGCAACTATTTAATTCTAGTGTAGGATTCGACGAATAGGTATTGGTAGTACTACTGGGTTGACACCCCCATCCTTGTTTGTTGGTATACTAGTTAGTACCAATAGTGGCCAAGAACGGGCCCTTCGGTGAATATATTCCGACAAGATCTGTGTGTACGTTATTAGGTTTGGTTGCAAAGCTCATTGTCATGTGATTATACTTACTTATAACTGTATTCACGGTATTCCACAACATTTACTATACATCATCAATTACTATTTTTCTATTTAAACCTGCGAGCTCACCAACAATTTTGTTGACTATTTTGAGCATATCTTTTCATGTGACAATGCTAATTGAAGATCTAGGTGTGCTGCCTTAGTGGAGACCCTAGGATGTATTTTTGAGACTAAACATATTTGACAAACATTCATTTTGGAACAATGTTGTAGTCTGATTTAAACAATTTCATTCTTTTGATACTTGTTCCGGGTTGTGGGAATTACATTACAATTGCTACTACTTTGACTATGTGAATCATTTAACATGTTTATGCTTATGGCTAAGTTGTCGTGAATATTGACTAAACACGACACAAGTCTCCTTTGTGTCGCGTGTCGTCATGACACGCTTTATCATCATTTATTATATTGCATCTCTATTGCTTACCATGTGTGATGACGATCCCGTCTCGTTACATCCCCATGTTTCCGCTTTTAGCGGGGGTGTGACATTAGTGCTGAAAGCTGTTCCTCTACCCCACTAGGAGGTAGAGATGATCCGGAAGGGAAAGATGGGTGAGATGATGGTCCCTGCCTGGTGGCTAGTGGTTGTGGTGGTGGCAGTGGTGAATATGTGAGGTGGTATATGTGTGGGTGGTGATGGGTGAGCTGTAGTGGTGGTGGATGGGATGTGGGTAAGTGGTGGAGTGGCTGAGGTAGTGGTGTGTGAGGTGGTAGTAGTGGTGGAAGTAGTGGCTAAGGTAGTGGATGTGGTGGTGGCTGAGGTCAAGGTGAACTTCAGTCTCTTCCCCTTCTTGCCATAGGGGTGAGCCATTCTCTTCTTCGTTGTGTCTTTAGGCACTGTAGATCCCTCTTGGCTGCTGGGCGGGTCCGGGGTATATGAGGGATCTTAATCAGCAGTAGCACTATCCCCGGACTCCCCTTGTCGTCCACCAACCGCCCTTATACCTCTTTCTGTGGCAACCACCCTCCTGCCCACAGTCCTAGTCAGAGGCTCCTCATCACTCTCATCCTCCTCATCAGGAGGGAAAAAATCCTGATGAAAACTGGCGGTGGTGGCTTCTCCATGAGTGGGTGGTGGAGGTGTAACATGTGCAGTGCTGGCCCTAGAAGCAGCGGGGCCAGAATCTCCACCAGCGTTACCGTCATCGTCATCAGAATCATCAGATGGGAGAGCAATCTGCTCTACGTCTGAGTCACTCTCCTCATGGCGCCACTTACGCCTTGCCGGCGCCACGTACTCCTCCCGGGCCAGGTGCCCGAACAGTCTCCTCACAGGGGGCTTGACTTGCTTTCCCCTGTAGACCTTCATGCGGCCTAAAGTCGTGTCATCCATCACCTCAAGTGATACCGCATCATGGCTCTCCTTAGGCAAGGCAGGCAGCTTCTCATCGATAATCATATGTAAGAACCTTGGGTACATACAGAAGCCCTCCTTGCCTTTGGCCTTAATATTCTCTATCAGGTAGGCAAATATCATGCTGGAGAAGCTGAAGGGGTGGTTAAGCACCAGTTCCACGTAGACATTCTGGATCTGGTCTGATAGGTCATTAAATCCACCCCTCCTTGACGCTATGCACTTCAGTATCACCTGTGCCAAGTACTTAAACTGGGGACACAAGTTGCTTTTGTTTAGCACACCTGCATTGATGTCCCCAGAGTACTTCATCCTGAGGAAGCATCCCCTCACAGTCAGAGGGTGTAGCCTGGTTGGGTGATCAGCATCATCACCCAAATCCAGTACTCGTCGAAGATCTGCAGCTGACACCTCTATATCCTGCCCAAATATAGTACTCCTGATGCTGTAGGGCTCACGAGATCGATCAACTGATGCACCCTCCCAGAAGGCCTGCTGTATAGACCTGTAGGGAGAGCATGGTGTAGATATGGCTCTATGGATTCATGATCTCTTCAGGAAAGCTATGATGCCAGCAAACTCGGCCGCGTTTCGAGTTGTGGCGTCTAGATGAGCACAAATATTGTGCTGGGTGTTTATGGTCCACCGATCAGCCATCAATCTGTAACAGAAGAAGCATACAAGTGAGATCATCACACAACAGAAACCATTTCTAATTAGCTTGTTTGAGATCAGTCTGGTTCAATCGTGCAATTGAATCATATGACTGGGTTCAGTCGTTTGACCTAACATGCGACTGAATACAGTCAGATGACCTATCATGCGACTGAGTTCAATCAGGTGACTGAGCCTGCGATTGGTTCAGTCGACCGACTGAGTTCATTCGCATTGTTCATTCGGCCGATTGAGTCATTCGTCCAGCTCAGTCGTGCGATTGTAGTTCAACCGGGTGTCCAGTCGCATGACCTACTTTCTGTTCGATTGAGATTCAAATTTTGAGCTAATCTTAATATTAGACATCGTGGTTTGACCCATTAGACTCGCAATAACCCTACTTAGCACCTAATAACTTTGGTTTCAACATTTTACTTAGTTTTATTAGCTTATTTTTCCAACTTAAGTCTCGGTTCTTGTTAGGGCCGAATTCATTGATTTAGGGCAACAAATCAACTGAGATTTGAGTAGATTGCACCGCATTGTACCTGTATAACAACCAGCAATCGTCAGAATATCAAAATATGAAGTCAAATTAGGTCAGAGGAAAATTTGGCAGAGTAACGGTATGCTGTGCGATTTTAGGGCGAATGATGGGTGATGAGTGTATGCGATCGACTATGGCCCTATTTATACTAAATCTGGTTTCAATCGGGCGACTGGATCCTTTCGCTCTTTTCATTTGTGCGATTGGATCTCAATCGTGCGATTGGTTCAATCAGTCACATTCAGTCGGCCGATTGGGTTTTAGTCCGCCGACTGGGTTTTAGTCGGGCGACTAAATCATTCGGTCAACCTCATTCAGGCGACTGGCTCATTCTTGGACTCCAGTCGGGTGAATGGTTCATACTCATGCTCCATTCGGCTGACTGGTTCATAAGTATGATGCAATCGTACGATTGGTCCATACTTATGGTCTAGTCGTACGAATGATTCATACTTATGAGTTTGACCTTATGACATTTCAACACTTAGCCCTTGTTAACTTTTGAATAAACATTTTGAGCATTCGATTATCTCAGACATGACCATTTTTAACTTTTGAAACATTTGATCACCTCAAACGTGATCCTTTTAACAGTAGAACATTTTGTCACCTCAGACGTGACCCGTTTGACATTTGAAAACATGTGTGTGGTCATCTTAGACGTGACCTTGTTAAGTGATTAAATCCCAGATTGAATTCCACGGCATAGTCCGACGTATACAACTGAATTTACTAAATAGTTAGACAAAATAAAACAACTATAACTAAGAAATAAAACTGAACATATATTTGTGATTTTGTGTGAGGTTGAAATTTTTAGATAGATATCTAGCAGATTTCTTTCTAGAACAATTCAACTTCAAGTTATTGTGACCATAGCTGGAACGATTCATTTTGGAATCATACAGGTAATCAAATCATTAGTGACATTTTACCAAAGCCTTTTGATGCTAGATTCTTGTTTTCATTTGAGAGTCATTAGCAAGTTTAGGAAATCATAATGGTACTATAAGATGCTCACATTGATTTGGACTTTCAAGATTTGCTGCTCACGATGATTGTCAGTATACTTGTCCTCTTAAATCCATAGACAGATTTTTGACACTCATTGGTGATGAATTAAGGTTTAATTATTTCTACAAACATTTGTGGATCCCACACTTATATGGTAATCAACATTCCTCAGGAGATTTTTGAGCGGTCTACGGGTATTTTGACAAGAAGAAACTATTCTCAGAGCTTTCAAAGAGAAGCCAAGCCTCAGGTCAGTGCCACCGCACAGCAGAGATGCGGCAAACAACAATGAATTCTAGAATATGTAGGTTATGCTTATCCTCAGGTCAGTGCCACCGCATAGCAGAGAGGCACACAACCTATCTTCTTGTTAGAGCATATATTTTTTTTTCTTTTGCGCATAACGCACCAACAACATTTGTTATTAGCTTGATTGCGTTTATTTTTCATTTTTTTGTGCTTTGCTCTTTTTGTGTTCATCCGCACACATTTGTGGCGTTTATTTGCTCGTCACCCCTTATTGGATATAACTGATTGTGTTAACCAATGATAAGATGGGAACCCACAGTCAGTTGAACAGCTTAGTTTAAATTGAAGTCACCAATGACGTCTAATCATCTATTGTGTTGAATCTACCAACACATCATGTGGTGGTCTAACAACCTCTAGATCTACTTTCTTTGTGTTACCTTAGTAATAGCCAGTTTTACTATCATTTTTCCTGTTATATTGCTCAGACTTCTCAGACTTATACTTTGAATTTTGCATCTAATTCAATTTAATCTTTTAAGGTCCCAAATGGTTTGTTTCTGTGTACTATCATTTTCCATAGTCATTGAATCGGTTTCACAGATCCGATCTCATCTCTATCAGCTAGCCTGTCCTTCTCCCTCGTTTTTTTAAGTACTGAAATTAAAACACCTAATTTAATACTAATTTAACCTATTCTCCCCCTAAAATTCTAAAACCGAAAATATTTTTTGTGTTTTTGGATTTTAACGAGACAAGAAATTAAAATAAGAAAAATAAAAGAAAATAAAAGAAAATAAAAAGAAAACTTTGTCGGACTAAGCATTTTCATCCTCTGGAATGACATCACTTTTCTTTTTAACGCCGTTGACCTCTAACAAATATAGAAAACGTGGTTTATCAAAGGCTTTTGTGTAGAAGTCAGCGCGTTGAAAATCCGTATTTATTTTAACAACATCGATTAAATTCTTTTCAAAGCAATCACGTATAAAGTGATATTTAATACCGATGTGTTCGGTCTTAGGATGTTGGACCGGATTTTTTGTAACGGCTATTGCAGCAAAATTATCAACAAATATAGGAGTGTTAGAAAATTGCAAACCGTAGTCCCGCATCTACTGTTGAATCCAGATGATTTGAGAACAGCAGCTTGCTGCAACAACATATTCAGCTTCACATGTTGACAATGCAACTGATGTCTGCTTCTTACACTGCCACGTGACTAATCTTCGCCCAAAGAATTGACAACCTGCTGAGGTGGATTTGTAGTTCATTTTGCAGCCGCCATAATCCGAGTCACTGTAGGCGGTAAGCTCAAAATCATCGTCATGAGGATACCACAACCTAAGTGTTGGTGTACCCTTCAGATAACGAAATATTCTCTTGACCCCTATAAGATGGTTAACTTTTGGTTTCGCCTGATATCTTGAACATAGACACGTCACGTACATGATATCAGGTATTGAGGCAGTGAGGTACATGAGGGATCCAATCATTCCTCGGTACATGGTGGCATCAACCAGATCACCATTCTCGTCGGGTGCTACATCATGGTTTGTAGCAAGTGGAGTCCCGGATGCGGAAGCATTCTCCATGTCAAACCGACTGAGAATATCCCTACATACTTGGTCTGATGTAGAAATATACCCTTTGGTGTTTGATCCACCTGTAACCCGAGAAAGAACTTCATCTCTCCCATGGCACTCATTTCAAATTCTGCCTTCATTACTGCTTCAAATTCTTTACATAAGTCTTCTTTCTTGGAACCGAAGATTATGTCATCAACATAGATCTGAACAAGCAGTAGATCACCATCCTTTTCTTTGATGAACAGTGTACAATCAATTACACCTCTGCGAAATCCGTGTTTCACAAGGTGAGTTGAGAGTTTTTCATACCATGCTCTCGGGGCTTGGTGATGCCCGTAGAGAGCCTTATCTAGTTTGTAAACTTTATCCCGATGATATGGATCCTCAAATCCTTCGGGTTGACTGACATACACTAATTCCCAGATTTCACCATGAAGAAATGCACTCTTTACATCCAGTTGATAGACTTTAATCTTCATGTAAGAGGCATAGGCTAGGAAGATACAGATGGCTTCCATTCTCGCCACAGGTGCAAATACTTCATTGTAATCAATTCCCTCGACTTGTCAAAATCCTTGAACTACAAGTCGAGCCTTGTTCCTGATGATGACACCTTGGTCATCTTTCTTACATTACAAGACCCATTTGGTGCCAATGACCTTATCACCTTTAGGTCTATCCACCAGTGTCCATACACCTAACTTCTTGAACTGAAAAAGTTCTTCTTGCATGGCACTTACCCATGCCTCATCATTTAGGGCTTCACTGACGTATTTTGGCTCAAACTGTGACACAAAAGAACGATATTCACCATAGTGAAGATATCCCTTTTCCATTACCGAGGCATAATCAGCTGAATATAGCTGATTTCTTGTCTGAACTCCTGATCTGACATCCCCAATGACATTGTCCAAAGGATGATAGACATTGAGGCGTGATCCAGGAGTGGTGGGAACAACTACCTCAGAATCAAGATTATGAACGTTTGGTTCCGGATCTGAGGCAGTAGCAGTGTGAGGTTCCGAAGACTCAGAGGCATCAACTTTAGATGCTTGTGGACTTGCAGTAGTATGAACCTGTTCCTCTTGATTGTTCTGGTCATTCTCCACGGCTTCATAGTCAGAGGAGGAGTCACTTACCTCGAGTGCTCCCCCTGAATGGTTAGACGATTCACCTTGTGAACCAGATGATGTGAAGTCTTGTGATGGTGTGTTTAAGACATCATACATCATTTTGATTGCTAACTCATCGTCAGAAGTGGAGAGAGGGATGTTGAAGGATTTGAAGAATCCATCATAATCAAAAAAGAATGCGGGTCCTTTTCCAGCATGAGGGGTGGTGTATCTCTGAACGTCAACATTACACCACACTTCTACCTGACCCATTGAGTTATTGTAAACTCTCTTATTTGGTATGTTGTATCCTAGAAAGATTCCCTCTTCAGCCTTCTCGCTCAACTTGCCTTCCTGCATTTTCTTTAATAGGGTGCAAGGTACGCCAAACGGTTCAAGATACTCTAGATTTGGTTTACGTTGTTAAAGTAACTCGTAACACGTCTTGTCATGACGTTTTACCACCAGAACTCGATTTAACGTGTAACACGCATTGGCAAATGCCTCATTCCAGAATTGGATGGGCAGTTTTGAGTCTGCTAGCATCGTCCGTGCTGTCTCTATCAAGTTGCGATTCTTTCTCTCAGCAACACCATTCATCTGAGGAGTGTAGGCGGAAGTGAACTATTGCACAATTCCCTTTTCATTGCAGAAAGCCTCCATCCATTGGTTCTTGAACTCGTAGCGTACTTGTTTGACCTTCAGCTTGTAGAGTGACTCCAGTGTAGTTACTAACTCTTTAAATGACTCAAATGTTTTTGATTTTGATTTCAGAAACATCACCTAAGAGAATCTTGAGTAGTCATCTGTAACTACATAGCAGTACAAGTCGTCTGCGATGCTTCTTGTACTGAATGGACCAAACAGATCCATGTGAAGAAGCTCAAGAGGCAGTTCAATGGAATGAACTTTCTTTTCCTTATGAGACTTCTTCGTCTGTTTGCCTTTCTTGCAGGCGACACAAAAATCCGGGAGTTGGAAGTTTTTGACGTATACTCCTCGCACTAGATCATTCTGGATCAAATGATTCACCTTCCGTGGATTGATGTGTCCCATTCTCCTATGCCAGGAGATAGAATCCTTCTCAGTAGCCTTTAACAAGAAGCACTGAACGTGATGATCCGTTATAGAGGCCTTTGATAGATCCAAGACATAAAGGTCATTATATCTTGAGGTAAACATTAAGACTTGGTCCTCCGGGATCGCATAGTCTTTTTTCAGGACATAGCACTTCTTGTTGTCGAATACTACCTTAAATCCTTTGTCATATATTTGGGATACAGAAAGTAAGTTGTTTTGAAGTTGTTGAACGTAGTTTACTTTATCAAACTTCACTTTCTGATTCCCCACTTCCCCTTGAGCTGTAGTAACCTCCTTTATTTCCCGCAAAAGAAACATGACCTCCTTTAATTTGTTTGACGTTTGACAGGAGTGCCCGGTTTCCATTCATGTGCCTTGATGCTCCGCTATCTACGATCCAAGTGTTAGTTTCAGCACTATAGCGAACACCGTGCACATATAAAGGAAATGATTAGTTTAGGTTAGGTACCCAAGCCTTAACTGGCTTGGGTGACCCAGAGGCATCACACATCATAAATTCAACCCACTATCCATTTGAAGGAGAGGGCATATCATGCTTCTTACTACTCTCAGTATCAGACACTCGATTAGATTTTTCTTTCCACATGCCAGTTTTGTGCAAGGCCTGTTTGTGATAAACAAACGACTGGCTTATGGTTTGAACTTTAGTTTCATTATTTCTTTTAGGTGGAGTAATATAACTCCTTTTAGAAGAAATCTGTTTTGTATCATAAAGTTCAACTTTCTTTCTTGGTGTCTGATACTTAGGACAGTTAGAAGCGATGTTTCCTCTCTTTCCACAATTGTAGCACGATCATCCTTCAACATGTTGGGAAAGATGTCTCTGTGGGGAAGTGTGTGAGACCGGGGTGACTTTGGGCTTGTTGGGTTTTGTCACTTCTTGTTTAGATGTTTTATCTTCTTTACCAAAATTAATTGTTTGAACCTTTTTAACATCTTTACCCTTTTGTTTATTTGGACTTAGACATGAATCACGTGATTGGTTAACTTGTTTGGTCTTTCTGGGTTCTTTTTTAGACGTTGTCGAACCTGATTTAACCTCAACCTTCTCAAATTGCTCATCCAAATCAACGATAGGCATTTTACCCTTAGATTTCAAAGTGTCCTCCTTCAGTTTAGTGACAGGTTCCACCGTTTGACAAGTGGAATCTGGATCACTAACTAGAGGAGTGGTCACCACATGATCCTTAATAGGATTGTTATTTACTGGTCGACATTTAGTATTTAACAAGATCTCATGTGGTGGTGGAACCACTTTGTATCATAATCCATCCCCATTATTTCGTTCTTTCACTAAGTTTTAACTATGTGAGAAGAACTAGTCCAACTGTGCAGTTTTTGTTTTAATGAATTTACTTCGACTTCTAAAACTGCTTTTTCCTTTTTAGTTTCTTCAAGGGAGTTTAAATAGAACTTAATGTCATTTGCTTGGTTAATAGCCACAACTTCGGTTTCCCTAAGTTGTTTATTTAACAGTTCTATTTTCTCTTTGTAACTGTGCTCATTTTGTTTTAAAACTCGATTTGCTTCTATGCACAGTTGCAAGTCCTTTACTAAGCTATCATTATGATCTAATAACCTAGCAAATTTCAAATCAATGCATTCCCTAAATTTATTACATTCAACACAAGCATGATTATCAAACAATTGGTCTTTAGAACTTACCTGAGAAGATTCAGTTGAATCCGCCATCAGTCCAGAGATTTTCTCTTCAGCTTCTGGAGATTCTGAACATGTAGTTTTGTCATCTTCTTCAATCACAGGCTTGACCACTTTCGCAGCTTCTTCAGTTTCTGTCATGGCTATTTCGACTGCGATATCGTCTTCACTTTCAGTATCGTCATCCAACACCTAGACATTTGCAATGTTGGATTCTCCCGGAGACACAAACCGAAAGCTCCAATCTTGTCCTTCGTCATCCTGAGTGGTCAAGGCCTTAGGATCCTTGCTTGACGAAGTAGGACTACTTGTGGGTTTATCCTGACGATTGAAAGATGAGAATGGATTCCCATTTCCTGTCTTCTTGGGCTTCACACATTCACGCTTGAAATGCCCCTTTTCTCCACAGCTGAAGCAGGTAACTTTGGTCAACCAAAGGTTGTGTCCTTAGTAGCAATCAAGTTCTGTCCGGTCTTGACAAACTTGTTAACTCTCTAGACAACACTTTCTAAGGCCCACATGATGTTCATTCTTTTCAACTCTGTCTCGTCTACCTGCTCATAGTACTCATCTGCCAGATGGCGGTTCCTAATTTTCCCAGCTACTAGTCCGTCATAGGAGTGAACGACAGCTGCTAAGAGATCCATATACTCCTTTGCTACCTCTACTTTCACATTCCCAAGATTCTCGGTTTTCAGTTTTGTAGCATTGGCTTCAGGTGCTATGTATTGGGTACAACACGACCTTGACGTGTCAGATCCTAAAGTAGTAGCTTGAGATGTAGCAGCTGAATTCGACACAAATGCCGTTTGAAGTGGTGCTCCAGACGTTTTAGCTTGTGGAGTTGAGTTGTACAGTGACGGATTCTGATCATATGAAGACTTTTGGGCCCTGTACTTCATCCTCAACTCTTCCTCTCTCAGCTTCAGAATAAAATCATTGATATCTAACTTCGCCAGCATCTCATTCTGTCTAAGGTTGGATACAAAGGAAACCCACTTCTCTGGCAACCCATTTGCAAAGTTTGACACCTTGTCCTCCATAGTCGTTGTAACTCCATGAGTGTGCAGCTCACTCATTAAGTGGTAGAACCGATCGATGACGTCATCCAAGCTCTCCTTACCCATTGACGAGAAGTTGTCAAACTCCTTCTTCAACGCTTTAGCTTTTAGAGCTTTCAATGATGCATTCCCGTCATACTGTTTTTCCAATTCATCCAACAGCTTCTTTGCTTGCTTGTTCTCAGAAAACTGATGGAAGATGTCCTTAGGAATTGACTGAGTTAGCATTGCATATACTTTCTTCTCAGCATTGTATTTTACCTTTTGGCCATCAGTCATGCCACCTAAGGTAAGTTTGACTCCATCTGCACCTACATGCATGCTATACCCTGTCTTTATCGACTCCCACAGATTTGGATCTACTCCATTTAAGTAGATCTCGAATCTTTGCTTCCATTGTGGGTAATCATCTAACGTTATGAGCTTAGGGGGTTTATTGTGATTCCCAACTTTATTTTCCAGAAGCAATAGATTCTGGATCCTTGAATCCCTCCCTGTGGTGAAAGCTGAATATTGGTCCTCCATTACTATCGACTTTGAACTTAGAACAAACTGTTTTACTTGTGCGACTGAAGGAATGCGATTGAACACTTCGTGCGATTGAACAATGCGGATGGCTCAGACGTTTGAATGAACTAATGCGGATGGCTCAATCGTGCAAATGGACAGGTGCGAATGAACAATGCGAATAGGCGGTTCAGTCGTACGAATTGATGAACGACTTAGTCCAATCATGCGTATGAGGGATGCGGATGGGTTCAGTCGTGCGATTGAGTCAATCGTGCGACTGAAGCTGCTGAATTTTGAGAATTCGAAGGTTTAAGGTATTTTGACGCAAAAACACGAATTTCTCACTAACCCTAATTGCCGAATTTCTCACTCAAAAAGTTTGTGTTTTTTTAGTGAAAAACACGATTTTTATATCAAAATCGATTGAATCACACGTAAATCAAGAGCCAAAGCTCTGATACCAATTGTGAAGTCGCTGGATCGGTAGACATCCGAGCATGTTCTTGACGGAAGGAAACAAAATCAAAACCAAGAGACAAACAATAAACACGATCTATAATAAAATGGTTTCATTGATAAAACCTAATGATTACAAGATCGTTACAACATAATATTCACGACTCTTGGCAAGGGGAGATTGAGCATGATCTCCCCTCTCATCCGGCAATACCTAGGCCCGGGCACTCTCTCTCAAAACCCTCCACTCTCTACACATTGAAACTGGTATATATAGGCCCCGACCCATATTAGATGCGACTGGGCCCATTCGTGCGATTGGACCATGCGTATGGTTTAATCGTACGACTGAACCATGCGTATGGTTCAATCGTACGACTGGACCATACTTATGGTTCAGTCTTACGAATGTCCCAATCGCATCTCTCATTCGCACAACTGGTCCATTAGCATGGCTTAGTCGTACGACTGAGTCTCATTCGCATATGCTCCTACGAATGACCAAGTTTCATGTATTTACAACATATCAGGTGTATTACATTAAGCCTAGACTATTCGACAAGCGACGGACACACTATATATGACAATATATGCTTCAACAATATATGTATATATAATTATATATGTATATATATATTATATATATATAATATATATATATGTATTTTATATATATATATATATGTATATATATATATATATATATATATATATATATATATATATATATATATATATATATATATATATATATATATAAAATATATAAAATAATTAGTTTAGGTTAGGTACCCAAGCCTTAACTGGCTTGGGTGACCCAGAGGCATCACACATCATAAATTCAACCCACTGTCCATTTGAAGGAGAGGGCATATCATGCTTCTTACTGCTCTCAGTATCAGACACTTGATTAGATTTTTCTTTCCACATGCCAGTTTTGTGCAAGGCCTGTTTGTGATAAACAAACGACTGGCTTATGGTTTGAACTTTAGTTTCATTATTTCTTTTAGGTGGAGTAATATAACTCCTTTTAGAAGAAATCTGTTTTGTATCATAAAGTTCAACTTTCTTTCTTGGTGTCTGATACTTAGGACCGTTACAAGCGATGTTTCCTCTCTTTCCACAATTGTAGCACGATCATCCTTCAACATGTTGGGAAAGATGTCTCTGTGGGGAAGTGTGTGAGACCGGGGTGACTTTGGGCTTGTTGGGTTTTGTCACTTCTTGTTTAGATGTTTTATCTTCTTTAACAAAATTAATTGTTTGAACCTTTTTAACATCTTTACCCTTTTGTTTATTTGGACTTAGACATGAATCACGTGATTGGTTAACTTGTTTGGTCTTTGTGGGTTCTTTTTTAGACGTTGTTGAACCTGATTTTAACCTCAACCTTCTCAAATTGCTCATCCATATCAACGATGTGCATTTTACCCTTAGATTTCAAAGTGTCCTCCTTTAGTTTAGTGACAGATTCCACCGTTTGACAAGTGGAATCTAGATCACTAACTAGAGGAGTGGTCACCACATGATCCTTAATAGGATTGTTATTTACTGGTCGACATTTAGTATTTAACAAAATCTCATGTGGTGGTGGAACCACTTTGTATCCTAATCCATCCCCATTATTTCGTTCTTTCACTAAGTTTTAACTATGTGAGAAGAACTAGTCCAATTGTGCAGTTTTTGTTTTAATGAATTTACTTCGACTTCTAAAACTGCTTTTTCCTTTTTAGTTTTTTCAAGGGAGTTTAAATAGAACTTAATGTCATTTGCTTGGTTAATAGCCACAACTTCGGTTTCCCTAAGTTGTTTATTTAAGAGTTCTATTTTCTCTTTGTAACTGTGCTCATTTTGTTTTAAAACTCGATTTGCTTCTATGCACAGTTGCAAGTCCTTTACTAAGCTATCATTATGATCTAATAACCTAGAAAATTTCAAATCAATGCATTCCCTAAATTTATTACATTCAACACAAGCATGATTATCAAACAATTGGTCTTTAGAACTTACCTGAGAAGATTCAGTTGAATCCGCCATCAGTCCAGAGATTTCTCTTCAGCTTCTGGAGATTCTGAACATGTAGTTTTGTCATCTTCTTCAATCACAGGCTTGACCACTTTCGCAGCTTCTTCAGTTTCTGTCATGGCTATTTCGACTGTGATATCGTCTTCACTTTCAGTATCGTCATCCAACACCTAGACATTGGCAATGTTGAATTCTCCCGGAGACACAAACCGAAAGCTCCAATCTTGTCCTTCGTCATCCTGAGAGGTCAAGGCCTTAGGATCCTTGCTTGACGAAGTAGGACTACTTGTTGGTTTATCCTGACGATTGAAAGAAGAGAATGGATTCCCATTTCCTGTCTTCTTGGGCTTCACACATTCACGCTTGAAATGCCCCTTTTCCCCACAGTTGAAGCAGGTAACTTTGGTCAACCAAAGGTTGTGTCCTTAGTAGCAATCAAGTTCTGTCCGGTCTTCTTGACAAACTTGTTAACTCTCCGGACAACACTTTCTAAGGCCCACATGATGTTCATTCTTTTCAACTCTATCTCGTCTACCTGCTCATAGTCCTCATCTGCCAGATGGCAGTTCCTAATTTTCCCAGCTACTAGTCCGTCATAGGAGTGAACGACAGCTGCTAAGAGATCCATATGCTCCTTTGCTACCTCTACTTTCACATTCCCAAGATTCTCGGTTTTCAGTTTTGTAGCATTGGCTTCAGGTGCTATGTATTGGGTACAAGACAACCCTGACGTGTCAGATCCTGAAGTAGTAGCTTGAGATGTAGCAGCTAAATTCGACACAAATGTCGTTTGAAGTGGTGCTCCAGACGTTTTAGCTTGTGGAGTTGGGTTGTACAGTGATGGCTTCTGATCATATGAAGACTTTTGGGCCCTGTACTTCATCCTCAACTCTTCCTCTCTCAGCTTCAGAATAAAATCATTGATATCTAACTTCGCCAGCATCTCATTCTGTCTAAGGTTGGATACAAAGGAAACCCACTTCTCTGGCAACCCATTTGCAAAGTTTGACACCTTGTCCTCCATAGTCGTTGTAACTCCATGAGTGTGCAGCTCACTCATCAAGTGGTAGAACCGATCGATGACGTCATCCAAGCTCTCCTTACCCATTGACGAGAAGTTGTCAAACTCCTTCTTCAACGCTTTAGCTTTTAGAGCTTTCAATGATGCATTCCCGTCATACTATTTTTCCAATTCATCCCACAGCTTCTTTGCTTGCTTGTTCTCAGAAAACTGATGGAAGATGTCCTTAGGAATTGACTGAGTTAGCATTGCATATACTTTCTTCTCAACATTGTATTTTACCTTTTGACCATTAGTCATGCCACCTAAGGTAAGTTTGACTCCATCTGCACCTACATGCATGCTATACCCTGTCTCTATCGACTCCCACATATTTGGATCTACTTCATTTAAGTAGATCTCGAATCTTTGCTTCCATTGTGGGTAATCATCTAACGTTATGAGCTTAGGGGGTTTATTATGATTCCCCACTTCATTTTCCAGAAGCAATAGATTCTGGATCCTTGAATCCCTCCCTGCGGTGAAAGCTGAATATTGGTCCTCCATTACTAACGACTTTGAACTTTAGAACAAACTGTTTTACTTGTGCAACTGAAGGAATACGATTGAACACTTCGTGCGATTGAACAATGCGGATGGCTCAGACGTTTGAATGAACTAATGCGGATGGCTCAATCGTGCGAATGGACAGGTGCGAATGAACAATGCAAATAGGCGGTTCAGTCGTACGAATTGATGAACGACTTAGTCCAATCATGCGTATGAGGGATGCGGATGGTTCAGTCGTGCGATTGAGTCAATCGTGCGACTGAAGCTGCTGAATTTTGATAATTCGAAGGTTTAAGGTATTTTGACGCAAAAACACGAATTTCTCACTAACCCTAATTGCCGAATTTCTCACTCAAAAAGTTTGCGTTTTTGAGTGAAAAACACGATTTTTATATCAAAATCGATTGAATCACACGTAAATCAAGAGCCAAAGCTCTGACACCAATTGTGAAGTCGCTGGATCGGTAGACATCCAAGCATGTTCTTGAAGGAAGGAAACAAAATCAAAACCAAGAGACAAACAATAAACACGATCTATAATAAAATGGTTTCATTGATAAAACCTAACGATTACAAGATCGTTACAACATAATATTCACGACTCTTGGCAAGGGGAGATTGAGCATGATCTCCCCTCTCATCCGGCAACACCTAGGCCCGGGCACTCTCTCTCAAAACCCTCCACTCTCTACACATTGAAACTGGTATATATAGGCCCCGACCCATATTAGATGCGACTGGGCCCATTCGTGCGATTGGACCATGCGTATGGTTTAATCGTACGACTGGACCATGCGTATGGTTCAATCGTACGACTGGACCATACTTATGGTTCAGTTTTACGAATGTCCCAATCGCATCTCTCAGTCGCACGACTGGTCCATTAGCATGGCTCTGTCGTACGACTGAGTCTCATTCGCATATGCTCCTACGAATGACCAAGTTTCATGTATTTACAACATATCAGGTGTATTACATTAAGCCTAGACTATTCGACAAGCGACGGACACACTATATATGACAATATATGCTTCAACAATATATGTATATATATAATTATATATGTATATATATATTATATATATATATATATATGTATATATATATATATATATATATATATATATATATATATATATGTATATATATATATATATATATATATATATATATATATATATATATATATATCTATATATATATATATATATATATATATATATATATATATATATATAATATAAAATAATTAGTTTAGGTTAGGTACCCAAGCCTTAACTGGCTTGGGTGACCCAGAGGCATCACACATCATAAATTCAACCCACTGTCCATTTGAAGGAGAGGGCATATCATGCTTCTTACTGATCTCAGTATCAGACACTTGATTAGATTTTTCTTTCCACATGCCAGTTTTGTGCAAGGCCTGTTTGTGATAAACAAACGACTGGCTTATGGTTTGAACTTTAGTTTCATTATTTCTTTTAGGTGGAGTAATATAACTCCTTTTAGAAGAAATCTGTTTTGTATCATAAAGTTCAACTTTCTTTCTTGGTGTCTGATACTTAGGACCGTTACAAGCGATGTTTCCTCTCTTTCCACAATTGTAGCACGATCATCCTTCAACATGTTGGGAAAGATGTCTCTGTGGGGAAGTGTGTGAGACCGGGGTGACTTTGGGCTTGTTGGGTTTTGTCACTTCTTGTTTAGATGTTTTATCTTCTTTAACAAAATTAATTGTTTGAACCTTTTTAACATCTTTACCCTTTTGTTTATTTGGACTTAGACATGAATCACGTGATTGGTTAACTTGTTTGGTCTTTCTGGGTTCTTTTTTAGACGTTGTTGAACCTGATTTAACCTAAACCTTCCCAAATTGCTCATCCAAATCAACGATTGGCATTTTACCCTTAGATTTCAAAGTGTCCTCCTTCAGTTTAGTGACAGATTCCACCGTTTGACAAGTGGAATCTGGATCACTAACTAGAGGAGTGGTCACCACATGATCCTTAATAGGATTGTTATTTACTAGTCGACATTTAGTATTTAACAAGATCTCATGTGGTGGTGGAACCACTTTGTATCCTAATCCATCCCCATTATTTCGTTCTTTCACTAAGTTTTAACTATGTGAGAAGAACTAGTCCAATTGTGCAGTTTTTGTTTTAATGAATTTACTTCGACTTCTAAAACTGCTTTTTCCTTTTTAGTTTCTTCAAGGGAGTTTAAATAGAACTTAATGTCATTTGCTTGGTTAATAGCCACAACTTCGGTTTCCCTAAGTTGTTTATTTAAGAGTTCTATTTTCTCTTTGTAACTGTGCTCATTTTGTTTTAAAACTCGATTTGCTTCTATGCACAGTTGCAAGTCCTTTACTAAACTATCATTATGATCTAATAACCTAGAAAATTTCAAATCAATGCATTCCCTAAATTTATTACATTCAAGACAAGCATGATTATCAAACAATGGGTCTTTAGAACTTACCTGAGAAGATTCAGTTGAATCCGCCATCAGTCCAGAGATTTTCTCTTCAGCTTCTGGAGATTCTGAACATGTAGTTTTGTCATCTTCTTCAATCACAGGCTTGACCACTTTCGCAGCTTCTTCAGTTTCTGTCATGGCTATTTCGACTGCGATATCGTCTTCACTTTCAGTATCGTCATCCAACACCTAGACATTGGCAATGTTGAATTCTCCCGGAGACACAAACCGAAAGCTCCAATCTTGTCCTTCGTCATCCTGAGTGGTCAAGGCCTTAGGATCCTTGCTTGACGAAGTAGGACTACTTGTGGGTTTATCCTGACGATTGAAAGATGAGAATGGATTCCCATTTCCTGTCTTCTTGGGCTTCACACATTCACGCTTGAAATGCCCCTTTTCCCCACAGTTGAAGCAGGTAACTTTGGTCAACCAAAGGTTGTGTCCTTAGTAGCAATCAAGTTCTGTCCGGTCTTCTTGACAAACTTGTTAACTCTCCGGACAACACTTTTTAAGGCCCACATGATGTTCATTCTTTTCAACTCTGTCTCGTCTACCTGCTCATAGTCCTCATCTGCCAGATGGCAATTCCTAATTTTCCCAGCTACTAGTCCGTCATAGGAGTGAACGACAGCTGCTAAGAGATCCATATGCTCCTTTGCTACCTCTACTTTCACATTCCCAAGATTCTCGGTTTTCAGTTTTGTAGCATTGGCTTCAGGTGCTATGTATTGGGTACAAGACAACCCTGACGTGTCAGATCCTGAAGTAGTAGTTTGAGATGTAGCAGCTAAATTCGACACAAATGCCGTTTGAAGTGGTGCTCCAGACGTTTTAGCTTGTGGAGTTGAGTTGTACAGTGATGGCTTCTGATCATTTGAAGACTTTTGGGCCCTGTACTTCATCCTCAACTCTTCCTCTCTCAGCTTCAGAATAAAATCATTGATATCTAACTTCGCCAGCATCTCATTCTGTCTAAGGTTGGATACAAAGGAAACCCACTTCTCTGGCAACCCATTTGCAAAGTTTGACACCTTGTCCTCCATAGTCGTTGTAACTCCATGAGTGTGCAGCTCACTCATTAAGTGGTAGAACCGATCGATGACTTCATCCAAGCTCTCCTTACCCATTGACGAGAAGTTGTCAAACTCCTTCTTCAACGCTTTAGCTTTTAGAGCTTTCAATGATGCATTCCCGTCATACTGTTTTTCCAATTCATCCCACAGCTTCTTTGCTTGCTTGTTCTCAGAAAACTGATGGAAGATGTCCTTAGGAATTGACTGAGTTAGCATTGCATATACTTTCTTCTCAACATTGTATTTTACCTTTTGACCATCAGTCATGCCACCTAAGGTAAGTTTGACTCCATCTGCACCTACATGCATGCTATACCCTGTCTCTATCGACTCCCACAGATTTGGATCTACTTCATTTAAGTAGATCTCGAATCTTTGCTTCCATTGTGGGTAATCATCTAACGTTATGAGCTTAGGGGGTTTATTGTGATTCCCCACTTCATTTTCCAGAAGCAATAGATTCTGGATCCTTGAATCCCTCCCTGCGGTGAAAGCTGAATATTGGTCCTCCATTACTAACGACTTTGAACTTTAGAACAAACTGTTTACTTGTGCAACTGAAGGAATACGATTGAACACGTGGTGCGATTGAACAATGCGGATGGCTTTGACGTTTGAATGAACTAATGCGGATGGCTCAATCGTGCGAATGGACATGTGCGAATGAACAATGCAAATAGGCGGTTCAGTCGTACGAATTGATGAACGACTTAGTCCAATCATGCGTATGAGTGATGCGGATGGGTTCAGTCGTGCGATTGAGTCAATCGTGCGACTGAAGCTGCTGAATTTCTCACTCAAAAAGTTTGTGTTTTTTTAGTGAAAAACACGATTTTTATATCAAAATCGATTGAATCACACGTAAATCAAGAGACAAAGCTCTGATACCAATTGTGAAGTCGCTGGATCGGTAGACATCCAAGCATGTTCTTGACGGAAGGAAACAAAATCAAAACCAAGAGACAAACAATAAACACGATCTATAATAAAATGGTTTCATTGATAAAACCTAATGATTACAAGATCGTTACAACATAATATTCACGACTCTTGGCAAGGGGAGATCGAGCATGATCTCCCCTCTCATCCGGCAACACCTAGGCCCCGGCACTCTCTCTCAAAACCCTCCATTCTCTACACATTGAAACTGGTATATATAGGCCCCGACCCATATTAGATGCAACTGGGCCCATTCGTGCGATTGGACCATGCGTATGGTTTAATCGTACGACTGGACTATGCGTATGGTTCAATCGTACGACTGGACCATACTTATGGTTCAGTCTTACGAATGTCCCAATCGCATCTCTCAGTCGCACGACTGGTCCATTAGCATGGCTCAGTCGTACGACTGAGTCTCATTCGCATATGCTCCTACGAATGACCAAGTTTCATGTATTTACAACATATCAGGTGTATTACATTAAGCCTAGACTATTCGACAAGCGACGGACACACTATATATGACAATATATGCTTCAACAATATATGTATATATATAATTATATATGTATATATATTATATATATAATATATATATGTATGTATATATATATATATATATATATATATATATATATATATATATATATATATATATATATATATATATATATATATATATATATATATATATATATATATATATATATATATATGTATGGCATGTCATAGTCACTAGTTAAAAGGTAAATCTGCCTTTTGACTCTACATTTGATTTTGTAGTTGTCTAGTCTTATGTATCCTCTTGGCGTTCAAAGTATGGCCGGCTGTAGGATGTAGTATATTTATCTCAAGTGCTTGTAACTTTCCTTTATGCTTTGTAACATTTGTAATAGAACTTGAGAAGCAATATACATCATTCTTGAAAACCAATTACTTGTGTTGTTTGCCATCTTGTTCTGTCTCATTCTTACTTGTGTTCTTAGCATCTTTCACAAAAGTAAACCAGTTCCCTATTTGATATGTTAAGTGTTCTAAGTAAATCTTCTCATTGTGTTGTTGTGTTGTAAGTGCATACCCTTCAACGGTCCTGCATTTGGTATCAGAGGATTTCAGTCTCTTGATATAAAATCTCACCATCTTAAGATCCCTCTCACACACAAAATACTTAACAACTTAAATGGCAGCTATTACCAAAGCTGATATGGAAATTTGAACTATGACAAAGTCTCCACTGATCACTCCTGAAGACTTTGATACTTGGTTTCAAAGAATGGAAGGCTTCATCAAGCCTCAAGACTCCAGGATGTGGGACTCTGTTGTTGAAGGACCTTACATACCAAGCACCACTTCTGCTACTGGTGGTGGTATGATTAGAAAGGCTGTGGGTGATTACTCTGAAGAAGACAGGAAGAGAATAGAGGTTGATCAAAAAGCCATGACAACCCTTCAAACTGCTCTTCCAAACTCCATCTACAGAGGCTTTAAGAAGTGCAAAACTGCCAAACAACTATGGGAAGCACTGAAGCTGATGTATGAGGGGTCTACTGAAGCAAAGGAGAACAAGAAGGATCTCCTGAAGCAGCAATTTGAAAACTTCACCTTTAAGGTAGGTGAAACCATGACTCAACAATATTTCAGGTATGTTGAGATTGTGGATACTCTAATGGATGTTGGAGTAACTCTTGAGAACAGGGACATTGTAAGGAAGTTTATGTCCTCTCTTCCTAGACAATGGACACATTACTGTGTTGTTATTAAAAGGACTGAGAACCTTAAGACTCTTACTCTTACAGAGTTGTATGGTATTCTTAGTGGCTACCAAATGGAGATGAACATGCGAAACTCATCTGGTAACTCCAGCAATCAACTGAGTTCAGCCCTCCATGTGGTTGAAAGGGAAAGCATTGAACCATAACATCATCTTATATGCTACCCTGACAACTCACAAAAGGGCACCTTCATCCCCTTCCCAGAGACTCCAAGGGAAAGCTACACTCAAGAAAGTCCTTTCCAAGAGACAAGTTCTTCTCATGCTTTTGTCTCTGCTGATGAAATCTCAGGCAGCTTTCTCTTCACCTTTGAAGATTTGGATTGTATCCATCCAGATAATCTGGAGTACATGGAGATAGTTCAGCAGAGGGCTCTTCTCACTCACAGAGCCAAGAAGTTCTACAAGAGGACAGGGAGAAAGTTTCCAAGCAATGCAGCCAGTGGAATGTTTGGGCTGGATAAAATCAAAGTAAAGTGTTACAACTGTAACCAGATGGCTTACTCTACAAGGGAGTATAAGGCACCAATGACAAATGGTGGCCAAGCACAAACCAGACCAAACTACACTAAGAAAGCCCCCCAGAATGAGAAGCCAAAGCAGCAAGCTGCAATTGCTGTTGAAGAAGGAGGCTTTGAGTGGAGCTTTTCAGGTAGAAGATGCATCTTCAAACCAAGCACTCATGGCAGACCACGACGAAGCCAAGGTATTGGAACATCTTTGTAGTCCTGAATGCATTGCTAAAGTCAATAGATATAGGTCCTATAAATTAGAAATGAGATCTGATCTTGAGTCCTTAATATCTTAAAAGCTGATTTAAAAAGAGCTGAAAATGATTATAAACTAAAGATAGAGGACTTAGAGAAAACCATTTCAACTCTTAAACATGAGCATACCATCTACAGACTCAGATCAAAGACCTTATTACTAAGTTAACTGAATGCCAGGCTGAGCTTGTGATCAGCAAAGCCAAGGCAGAAAAATGTGTTCTTGAAGAAGAGACCTTCAAGAACATAATATCCTCATCCTTGCGTGAAAAAGTTTGTTATCAAAATAAGTAGGGACTGGGATCTTGTGAGATAGCTCATCCACACACAGTCTTGTCTGTAAGATCTCCTAGGTGTGGAACTTGTGAAGATGAGCTTCCCCTCATAGATCCCATGATTGAAGAGGATGAAGAGGAGATGGTGGAGAATGGCTCTGAGAAGAGTGAAGAAGAGCATTCTAAGAAGGGTCACCATCCCTCTGAGGAGAGCAAAGCTGTTGGGATGACCAAGTCAAGGAGAAAGAACTTGATCAGGATGGCCAAAAGAAAGTCCAAAAAGGCTCAAGAGATCAAGGCCACCTTCAATTCTGCACAGAAATCAAGTCTTCATCTCTGCAAGATTTGAAGTGGTGAAGGGTGAAGACACCAACTTGAACTCCATCAACAAGAGTTTTGGTTCATGACCAAATCATCCCATCATCAAGAAGAAGGCTGATCAGTTGTGCACCACTGCTGTACAACCTGAACCACCCAGCTCCAAAGGTAGTTCTATCCCCACAAGAATTTCCACGGCATCTGCAAAGATGAAGATGGAGAAGGAAAATGATCAAGTTCAGCCTTGTTCACAAGAGAAAACTCCTAGAAGGAAGAAAATGGACTGTGTTATATGTGGGAGTACTTCTCATCTTGCTAAGCATTGTGTTTACAATCCAAAAAGTACTCTCCACATGACCAAGAAAGAAACTTCTAAGAGTTTGAAGAAGAAGAAGCAAGCTTCAGAAGGAAAGTCCGTTTCCTTCGGAAGCTCCAAAATGAAGAAGACAAGTGGAAACTTGCCTTCGAAATAAAATTTGGTCTCGAAAGAAAGGAATACTTCCGAAGCACTGAAGCTTGCTGCATTGAAAGAAAGATCTTCCGAAGGTCCAATCATCAAAACTTCCGAAGTCATCAAAACATCCGAAGTATTGAAGGTTAGGTCTAAGCTTTCAAAGGTGGTGTGGAAGTCAAAGAAAGACCAAGTGGCTAAAAGTTCTTCATCAACGTCAACAAATGATCCTTCTAGCATGACAATAGGATCAATTACTGTTGCATTGTCTTCAACTTCTTTTGGTGAGCCCAAGACCAATGAGGCCTGGGTTTCCAAATGTAACTAACCATCCCTTTTGTGCAGGAACAACTCAAGACAAAAAGAAATGTATGGATCATTGATAGTTGCTGTTCCAGGCACATGACAGGCAATAGGTCACTACTCTAAAAGTTTGAAAGAATTGATGGACGACCAATTGCTTTTGGAGGAGATGTAGGAGATTACATTACAGGACGGGGCAAGGTCATAAATGGTAAGCTCAGCATTGAGAAGGTAAACTTTGTCAAGGAGCTTGGGTACAATCTTTTGAGTGTATCCTAATTTTGTGATCAGAGTCATAACATGCTCTTCACTGAGCATGAGTGCATTGTTCTTAGGCCCTGGTTGGTCCTTCCTCATGAGCACATCCTGTTCAGAGCCCCCAGGAAATGGAACATGTACAAGATGAATTTGCAAGAAACATCTCCCTCAGGAGAAGTTGCATGCTTTGTATCTAAAGCAAATAATGATGAATCTTTCCTCTAGCATAAAAGAATATACCATGTAAACTTTAAAAACATGAATAAACTAATTAAGAATTATTTGGTAACTGGAATACCAAAGAAAGAGTTTACAAGTGATGACCACTGTGTTGCATGCCTGAAAGGGAAGCAACACAAGGTATCTCACAAGCCAAAGGAAAGAAATTGCATAATTAATCCCCTACATTTATTACATATGGATCTCTATGGCCCCACCAGTGTAATGAGTCTAGGAAGGACCTCTTATTGTTTGGTGATCACAGATGACTTTACAAGATTCACTTGGGTCTTCTTTCTTTGAACTAAGGATGAGACTCCTAAGATTTTGAAGAATTTCATCTTAAAGATTGAGAATCAATGTGATCACAAGGTCAAAACCATAAGATGTGATCAAGGAACTGAATTCAAGAATCAAATCCTTGATACATTTTGTGATGAAATAGGTATTACAAGACAATATAGTGCTCCCAGGTCTCCTCAACAAAATGGTGTTGCTGAGAGGAGAAACATGACACTAATTGAAGCTGCAAGAACTATTTTGTCTGACTATAAACTGCCCATCACCTTCTGGGCAGAGGTAGTGAACATTGCTTGCTATGTGCAAAACAGAGTTTTAGTGGTTAAGACACATGGTAAGACTTCTTATGAACTTTTGCATAAGAGAAAACCTTTTATTGGTTTTCTCAGGTCATTTGGATGTCCTTGCACCATCTTGAATACCAAAGAATAAATTGCCAAGTTTGTTGAGAAATCAGATGATGGACACTTCATTGGATACTCTTCTCAAGCTAAAGCTTATAGAGTATACACTCTTATAACTAGAGTAATTGAGGAGTCAGCCAATGTGACTTTCAATGAGCACACTCCCAGTGTGAAAGGTTCTGGTCCGGATTGGCTATTTGATCATGATTTAGTTACCAACTGTTTTAACAAATCTTGTGAGAATGTTTCAGGGTCCACAGATATACTACCTACAGGTGATCATGACCCAAGATTTGAGCTAAGAAGACCTTCAAGCTACACATCTTCAGCTCTAGTGGTAACCAATCCTGCAAATGAAGCTTCCACCAGCACATCAATGACAAATCCTACTGCTACTTCTGGGGTGCCTTTAAATTCCAGCTTAGAGGCACAAAACTAAGATGAAGGAGCTTCAAATGTTGGAGAAAATGGTGGTGGTGAAAGTGATCAGGAATTTCTTGATGCTGATAACCACTCCATTGAAGACAACATCAATGATGTCACACACTCATTGGATCAAGTCAATCTTGATAAGTGTGCTGACGTGGAGGACGAATCTTCCTTTCCAGATCAGAATTTCTCAAATTTAGATATGTCTAAGCAACTTGTTGTGATCCCTCAACTAAGGATCCACAAGTCTCATCCTATCACAAACATCATTGGAGATGTTGATTCAGGGGTGAGTACAAGAGGACAAACCCATGATGCAAATGTTTGTCTTCACTCTTGTTTCTTGTCCTAGATAGAGTCGAAGAAAATTGATGAGGCTCTAAAAGATGGAAGTTGGGTTGAAGCTATGCAAGAGGAGCTGCTTCAATTCAAAAGGCAAAAGGTTTGGAACCTATGTCCTCTTCTTCAAGGGAATACTACCATAGGAACCAAATGGGTTTTCAGGAATAAAAAGGATGATAGAGGACTTGTCATCAAGAACAAGGCAAGACTAGATGTTCAAGGATATACTCAAGAAGAAGAAATTGACTACACAAATGTTTTTGCTCCTGTAGCAAGACTTAAAGCTGTCAGGATATTTCTAGCTTTTGCTGCATCTAAGAACGTCAAGGTCTACCAACTTGATGTCAAGTGTGCCTTTCTTTATGGGGTGATTGATGAAGAGATGTATGTCAGACAACCACCTGGGTTTGCAGATCCTGATCATCTTGATTATGTCTGCAGGCTTAATAAAGCTCTTTATGGGCTGCACCAAGCACCAAGGAAGTGGTATGAGACTCTATCTCAGTATCTTTGTCAGCATGGCTTCAAAAGGGGTACTATAGATGGAACTCTCTTCATCAAAGGAACAAGAAATGACATAATGCTAGTTCAAGTATATGTAGATGACATTATCTTTGGGTCAACTAATCCAAAGCTCTGCAAAGACTTTGAGAAGCTAATGAATACACGTTTGAAATGAGTGCCATGGGGGAACTCAATTTCTTTTTAGGAATTCAAATGAAGCAAGTTGACAATGGCATCTTCTAAGACAATCAAAGTATGTACAAGACATACTTTAGAGATTCAACATGACTGATTGTAAGGTTGCTAAGACACCCATAGCCAGAAATCACTCCCTTGGACCTGATCTTGAGGGGGAGTGTGTTGATGAACATCTCTATAGGGCAATGATTGGGTCTCTTATGTACCTCACAGCTAGCAGGCCGGATATCATGTTTGTTACATGCATTTGTGCAAGATATCAAGCCAACCCAAGATGTCACACCTGGTCACTGTCAAAAGAATTTTAAGATATCTCAAAGGTGCTCCATCACTTGGCCTTTGGTATCCAAAGAATTCTGACTTTAATCTGTATGCTTATACAAATAGTGACTATGGTGGTTGCAACATGACTACAAAGTCTACATTAGGGGGATGTCAATTTCTTGGTGGAAAAGTAGTCTCTTGGCAATGTAAGAAACAATCATGTGTGTCTGCATCAACTGCTGAGGCTGAATACATTGCTGCTACAAGATGCTATGCTCAAGTGCTTTGGATTAAAAATCAGATGCTGGACTATGGATTCAATTATAAGAGACTCTCGTCCACATAGACAACAACAGTGCTATCTCAATCATAGAAAATCCTGTGCAGCACTCAAGGACAAAGCATATCAATATCAGGTATCATTTGATTAGAGATAACTTTGAAAAGGGATTAATCAAACTTGTTGATACATATGTACCTAGATTCTGATCTGAATGTAATATGTCTTGAATGTCTTACACTTATGTAATGCTTGGGGTATTAATGAAATGAGAATGTTTGGTTGTGATTTATAATGTTTAATATTTCATTAATGAGTTGATATTGACTTGATTATATAGGTTTGTGATTGTTTTGAATTGGTACACATAATGTTATATTAATAAATTCATTCAAACTTGGTTAAGTGAAGTTCACATGCGTCCGACTGAACCATGCGCCCCAAGAGTGGTCATGCGTCCGAATGGCCATGCGACTGAGTGTCCATGCGCCTAAACAGTCCATACGCCTGAACAACTTCATGCGACTTACTCAGTCGCACGGCTGAATACTCAGTCGTGCGAATGGATCAACCGCATGGCTCAATAGCACGAATGAACCATGCTGATGGTTCAGTCGCCCGAATGAGCAACCCTAACCTATAAATACCACTTAATTCGTGGAAAAATGTAAGCATTCAATCCACTTCGACTCCAGACGTACCCTAGCCGTCCAGAAGCCTCTAAGTTCGTACTCCAAGTTCATAGAACGCTGTAGATCGATTCCTAATCGATTCTTGACGTTAGATTCAATACGTTATTGTTTCTATGTGCGTTCTCACTGATTGGATCACCAATCAAATAGGATTCCGCACTATTTGGTTTGGTTAACACGTTAATCAGTTGGTGTTTCGTTCAAATACCAGATCCTAACAAAACTAGTCAAAGTTAACACAAATGAACAATTTGCTGATCTGTTCACCAAAGCTTTTGATGAGCAGAGATCCAAATATCTTGTATCAGCTATTGAGATGATTAACTTTGAATAGCTTTTCTTAAAACTTAATCATATTATTTCTAAAACCTGTGTGTCCTAAGTTGTCTATTTTATCACCTTCATAAGCCCTTGATTTCTTTGGAAGAAAATCTTTTCAAAAGACATTTCTTAGATTTTTTGAAAATTTTGATCTCTTTTCTTTTCGGAAGATTTAAAATTACCTTCGGAAGAAATTTATGTCTTAGTAAACAAATAACTACTTTAGTAATTTTACCTTCGGAAGAAATTTCGGAAATATCTTCCGAAGTTTAAAATCAACTTAAGTACTTTTATGTTTTAAAAGAACAAGTTTCTTCCAAAAGCAATTTACCTTCGGAAGTTTTCATTCTCTTTAGAATAGAAAACTCTGAGTGTTATTTCTCTTCCGAAGCAAAATTTTCAAAAACCTTTGAAATATCTTTCGAAGCTAATTTGCCTTCGGAAGCTTTTTCTTCCGAACTTCCGAAGCAAATAACTTTCGGAAGATTTCTCGACTTCCAAGAAAACTACTTTTTGGGCAAAAGTAAACCACTTTTCAGAAGTGGGATCGACATCCGGATTTCAAAGTTTATCCTCTTTTATTAACTTTGTCTTAAATCCTTTTCATACAAATACCCAACGGTTCCCCCCTCTTTCACTATCTTCTTCAATTACACTATTCCTTAAACCAAAATTCTCCCACACCGCCTTTGTTCTTCATCTTCATTCACCCTTAAGCTTCTCAAAATGGCCAACCTAAACCGTAGAAACAACCATGATTTCTCCATGCAACTTCACAGGCAACACAACCAGGTTGCTCTGTTAAGCTCTGAGAAAGATGAAAGTTTCTCAGAGGTTTGCCGTTTCCTGGGTCTGTCCAACTACTTCACCTCCCTAACCATTGATCCTACTCTCTATGAGGATCATCTGCTTGAATTCTGGAAGACCTGCCAAGAGGTCATCATTGATGACTGAAGAGGATGAAGAGGAGATGGTGGAGAATGGCTCTCAGAAGAGTGAAGAAGAGCATTCTAAGAAGGGTCACCATCCCTCTAAGGAGAGCAAAGCTGTTGGGATGACCAAGTCAAGAAGAAAGAACTTGATCAGGAAGGCCAAAAGAAAGTCCAAAAAGGCTCAAAAGAATAAGGCCACCTTCAATTCTGCATAGAAACAAGTCTTCATTTCTGCAGAATTTGAAGTGGTAAAGGCTGAAGACACCAACTTGAACTCCATCAACAAGAGTTCTGGTTCATGTCCAAATCATCCCATCATCAAGAAGAAGGCTGATCAGTTGTGCATCACTGCTGTACAACGTGAACCATCCAGCTCCAAAGGTAGTTCTAACCCCACAAGAACTGCTACAACATCTGCAAAGGTGAAGATGGAGAAGAAAAGTGATCAAGTTCAGCCTTGTTCACAAATAAGAACTCCTAGAAGGAAGAAAAGGGACTGTATTATGTGTGGGAGTACTTCTCATCTTGCTAAGGATTGTGTTTCCAAAGAGTACTCTCCACATGACCAAGAAAGAAACTTCTAAGAGTTTGGAGAAGAAGAAGCAAGCTTCGGAAGGAAAATCTGTTTCCTTCGGAAGCTCCAAAATGAAGAAGAAGACAAGTGGAAACTTGCCTTCGGAAGAAAATTTGGTCTCGGAAGAAAGGAATACTTCCGAATCACTGAAGCCTTCTGCAGTGAAAGCAAGATCTTCCGAAGGTCCAGTCATCAAAACTTCTGAAGTCATCAAAACTTCCAAAGTATTGAAGGTCTAGTCTAAGCTTCCAAAGGTGGTATGGAAGTCAAAGAAAGACCAAGTGGCTGAAATTTCTTCATCAACATCAGCAAATGATCCTTCTAGCATGACTATAGGATCAATTACTGATGCATTATCTTCAACTTCCTATGATGAGCCCAAGACCAATGAGGCTTGGGTTTCCAAATGTAACTAATCACCTCTTTTGTGCAGGAACAGCTCAAGTGTGTCATGTGACAGGTTTTTATAAGATACTAGGGTGAACCATCTGGCAGGTATGGTCCACTGTTTGAGGCTCAGTTCTTCCTTCGGGATTAATCGGTATAACATAACTTTTGAAGAGGCTAGCCGGGATTGAGTGCAGGGTTGATTGTGATCCCCCACAACAATGAAACTATGATTTTTAAATCAAATGTGCTTTCTATTGAATCCTTTTGTTTTTAAACTTTAAGCACTTGAATTCACCAACTTTTTAGTTCACACAATTTCTTTTGAGCATGTTTCAGGAAATCCTTGATGGGAGTCTAGCTGGTGTAGAAGACCTTGACCTAGCACGTTGATCCATGGCATTGATTGTTGAGTTTTTATAACATTTGCAACAATTTGAATTTGGTTATGTTGGGAACAATTTGTACTGATGAATTATGTACTTGTACTTGGATTGGACCTTTTACCGGCCCGCTTTTTCTTTTAGATGTAATGCCATGTGATGTTCTCTCCTTTTGTGCTCTTATGATGGTTAGTTTCCGCTGCCATATGTTGTTGCTAGTCTGTGACATCCCACCCTACCTGGGCCCGGGGTGTGACACAAAGTAGTCACGAAAGCTTAACTAAATAATGGAAAAGGAACTAGTAATACAAAAAACATTAAACAACAATTGTCCTCGCATGGATAGTTTTTTGCTTTTCGTAACAACCTCCAATGCTATGGAGTTTTGATTCTCATGCCTTCTGAACACACTCGTGAACCAATCTAATCATATCTTTTTATAAGCATCATTGGAATCACACTAATCAATCATAAATAGAACACAATATCTATTATACAAATTGAAAACAAAAGCGAATACGAAACTACACGATTGAGCCCTAAAAACAATACACTCATGCCCGAAACTCATCGAGAACATTCTACAACAATCTTCGAACACTATAACCACCAAATTCCACTGAATCAATCAAAATGACAACTGTGGATTCAAAGAATATATTATTACCGTCTAGGCAAGGAAACCGTGTCAAAAGAAACAAGAAACTACTCGTGTTCACTTAAAAAGAATCGAAAATTCTATTACACAGGCGGGGAATGAATTTAATCACGTCATACAAGAAACGCAATGCGTGATCGATGAAAAATAAGTCAAATCAAAGTAACACGATTATGTAAATAACATTACTTGTATTTTAATTAAAATTGTGCAACTACATATTGGTGTATCAAAGTATTCACGAAAGCTTAACTGAATAATGGAAAAGGAAGTAGTTATACAAAAGCATTAAACAATAATAGATATTGCATAGATAGTTT
This sequence comes from Flaveria ramosissima, assembly GCA_025215565.1. NCBI lineage: Eukaryota > Viridiplantae > Streptophyta > Magnoliopsida > Asterales > Asteraceae > Flaveria > Flaveria ramosissima. The sequence goes on along the minus strand of CM046029.1, from coordinate 55,245,780 downwards.
TTTGCTTTCTGTAACAATCTCCAAATGCTATGGAGTTTTGATTCTCATGCCTTTTGAACACACTCGTTTCTTCTTTGACTTTGATTTAGAAGCCATCCTCTTCCTCCTCTTTGAAGACTTTAACTAAGAAGACTGGTCTGCAACACCTTGTTGATCAGTCTTGTCTTGCTCAGTTGGGTGTTCCTCCCTCAGAGGTTCAGAAGGAGAGGGAATTTGACCCTGCTGTGGATTAGAAGATGAAGCTTGCTAAGACTCAGCAGGAGGTACAGGTTGTGTTGTCTCAGGTTGTTCAACCTTAACCTCCACTTCAGGAGGAGCTTGACTTGGAGGGGAGTGTAAGTCATGTAGCTCTCCACTTTTGATCTTCTGCTTGATTACCCTAATGTGCTCATCCATTATGGATAGAGACATAGGGCCAAGTCTCCTTCCTGAGAATCCATACAGCTTCAAGAAGCTCATCATCCTTTGTCTGTCAGCACACTTCTTCATACTCTTTTAGATGATGGCTCTTGTCTTTGCAGCCTCTTCCCTCATCTTTCTCTTTGTTGCCTTTTGTTCTTTGAGTACTTGAAGTTCAAGCTATTTGAGATACTCAAACTCAATGTACTCAAAGGACAAGGGAAGAAGTGCAAATGCCTGGTAGAGACCTGTGGCACTCAGGTAGTTGATCATATTTTGCCTATCTTTTTCTTTGTCTACCTGAGGTTCTTGTGTAGCTGCCACAGTCTCTTGCACAGAGCTTTCTTGAACTGGGGAGAGAGTAGGGACATGCTTGTACAGTCTTTTCTATCTCTTCTCCTCTTTGATTTGGAGGAGCAGCCTTGCATCCTCTACTTCCTTCATCTCTTTTGACACTTCCATGTCAACAAGTTCATTAAGTTCCTCTAAGGGGAGAGATATAATCTCATAAATGTCATAGTTCCTGGTCTACAAGTAAGTAATCCTGACTGCCCTCAACTCATCATCCTAAGTGTTTGGTCTAGGGGAAGCCCTAATTGCAGCTTGCATGAAGCCTGAAAACCCAGAGGAACTTTCTCCCTTTAGCTTCCTCTTCCTCTCTCTCTCCTCCTCCTCAATCTCCTCAGGAGTTAGAATCCTTTTCCCTTTGTCACCCACAGACCTTTGTGACACAGGGTGGAGAGAGCTTTGGCCTTCATTGCTTGATGTAGCATCCAAGCTCTTGCCAGAGAGAGGTTGTGATACACCTTCACTAGCAGGTGTTTCACTGAGGGAATGAATTTTATGAAGTAGTTGTTGGTGTGACAGGGCTCTCAGGATCTATCACTGGGCTTTCAGTCAAGGTTTTCCCTTTAAAGCTAATCTTAAGGTCTGCCTCAATATCTAGTTGACCAATGACATTACCTAATTGCCTTTGTCTCCTTCTTAGGCTGAACTCTTTAGTAATTCTGTCTTGAATCCTTTGTGCCAGCCTGCCAGCTTGTCCAGATTGACTTGGGTTAAGAATTCTGACTTCAATCTGTATGCTTATACAGATAGTGACTATGGTGGTTGCAACATGACTGCAAAGTCTATATCTTGGTGATGTGCTCCAAATTATACATAAAAATCCTATCAAAAGCACATCAATTATTCCTTAATATCTTCCTTAAAATGATGAAAATGTACTTAAACGTGTTAAATTGTGTTTTCAGGGGTTTAAAAGGGCAAGATGGACAAAAGGAGCATACTTAACAAGAAATTGAAGCAATCCGAGCTTTGGACTCCAAGCATGGGGCCGTGCCTCATTAAGCACGCCCCCATGCCTTGCCAGAAACACACCCCCGTGCTAAATTAACACACACCCGTGCTTGGACATCTGACAGGACAAAAAGTACTATCCCCTAAAAGTAGACACGGGGCCATGCCCCATAAGGCACGGGGCCGTGCCCCACCACCAACACGGGGCCGTGCCCCATTTAGCACGGGGCCGTGCCCGACACAACCTGCACGTACGAGCCGACCAACTTTCGTAAGCGTTGTACTAGCACGAGGCCGTGCCTTTTAGGCACGGGGCCGTGCTTAAACACTCCGGAAAGCCTATAAATAGAAGCCTAAGCTCACCATTTTTGGCAAGCTTTGGTGGGAGAGTTACTCTGCTGAATTCTCTCGGGAATCAAGACTTCAAGATCATGCGGAGGCTCGGGAGGTGCAAACAACACTTGGAAGAAGCTTGGGATCACCTAAACATCATCCATTGTGGATTATCGGTTTGATTGTTCCATTTCACCGATGATCACTTATCTATCTTCTTTGTTATCCATTGTTATGTTAAAGCTCATGTAATTTGTGATAAACTAATGGTGTGATAAGTATTATGTTAATGTTATGGTGGTCTTGGGAAAACTATTGATGGGTAGCATCTACATTTGAACGGGAAGTTATAACATTATGGTTTGTGATTGTGATTGTCATACAAGGTTGAAAATCGTATGATTAACTTTCATTCACGAAACCGGTCTTCATAATAAATCCATGGCTAATGAACTAGAAATGCTTATTAGAAATCATATCACCTTAACTTTCTGATCATTTGCGGGTTCCCTTTTATTTGTTCGGAAACTTGAGTAATTGTTACAGTTTTCTAAAATTAATGGTATGTTAGGAAGGAACCTGATCAACTCTCTTTTTAACATTAAATTATGTTTTCAGAAATCGTATGTCAAATAGGACACAAGAGATTTACCTACATTACTAGGGCTTTGATCTGAGCAGTAAAATCAGCCTGACAGGATCAAGTCACTACGGCAGCAGGATAGTCGAGAAATCGCGCCGGCTCATCTTTATAAACATTAACATAATCACATCACACCACCAATTCATCACAATTGCATAAGCGGATTCTAATTAGGATGATAACTTTTATTCCCTGATTTCAAAACCAAACGCTTCAATTCTTATTTTACTTTCTTTTTATTATTGTTTACTTTTAAACCCTAAAAATCTTTCCAAAACAAAATATCACTTTCTTTAACAAAAACCAAATCTAATAGTCAAACATCAAGTTTGTTGAGTAGGCTAGGTGTGTCCACGGATTGATACTCGGTTCTTACCAACACTATATTACCACACGACAGGTACACTGCCTTTTGTGTGTGTGGTTTAGTATTAGTAACAACCAATTAAAACTGAATCTGTGCAATAAATCTTTATCAAATATTTATACTATCCGCAGACCCATCACTGGGGGATGTCAATTTCTTGGGGGAAGGATAGTTTCTTGGCAATGCAAGAAACAATCCTGTGTGTCTGCATCAACTGCTGAAGCTGAATACATTGCTGCTGCAAGCTCCTGTGCTAAAGTGCTTTGGATTCAAAATCAAATGCTAACGACCCCGCATGATCTCAGTGTGGTACCCTTCCCGTTCATCAAGGAAGGCACTGTGTGTGGGGGATTCCCCAAGTAGATCTACCCATATAGTACAAGCGGTTCACACAAGAATTAATGATCATGATACAAGTAAAAGTAGGTTCTAACATTTTCCACAACATACAAGTATCATACAAGAGAGCATGAGGAATTTCATTTTAACATAACATGTTTCATCCCAAAACAGTAGTAAAAAGGGAACACTAGAACTCACCTTAAGTTTCAAGCAACAGATTCTTCGAGTACGAGGAAAGTTTCAAGTCTAGCACCCTACCATCAAGATTAAGTGATAAGCCACTAGCTCTAAGGTCATAAGAGGTGTCCTAGGTGCGTCAAAAGGTTAAATGTTCAACTAGCTTTGATTTGCTAAGCCTTGCATTAAAAAGTTTTATTTTATAGAAAGTTAGGGTTTCTTAAGGAAAATACAGGTTTTACTACATTGGATCATTTATACAAGTTAGATTAAGTTTACCAAGTGATTATTAGTCCAAGGGGGGTCGGTTTATAGTGGTTTGGCAGAATTTACAGTTTAGTCCTCCAACTTTAGAATTTACAATTTCAAACCTAAAGTTTGTTTTCTTACATTTACTGACTTTTATGGCCCAATAACATACTTTTGGAGTTAAGTAATACATTTTTAATAAGTTAAATTCCAAAATTTTTCAGAATTTAGATTTGAGTTTAGTAAACTTATGTTTTAAGTTACCGGTTACGGTAAAACCGAATGTTTTAACGGTTAAGTATTAAATCCTACAGTTTAAAATCTTAAATCTTTAAATATTATTGTAAGGACTTTTAATAAGTTTTATAATCTGCCTAGAATGTATTTTTAAGCTATTTTGGTTGAAAGTCTAAATTTTAAGTTGAGTAAATTACTATTTTCGTCCCTGGGGTTTGACGAAAATCACGGTTTCAGTCCAATACTTCATTTATTACACTGACAGTCCAATATTTTTAAGGTTTATTTCAATTGAGTCCACACCACTAACACCGTTAATGTTTGTTCAGTTAAATCATATAAAATGACTATTATACCCCTTGATATTTTTAAATCCCTTGCCCTCCCCTATCCCTATCCCCACCCCATCTCTATCTTTCTCTCTTCTCTCTTTCTCTCTCTCTCTCACACACACACACCCAGAGAACACCATCCACCACCTCCACCCCCAACCACCTCCGGTGCCACCACCACCACAACCACCTTCGACCACCACAACCACCTTCGGCCACCACTACCACTACTGCCACCCCTGGGCGCCACCTCCAGCCCCAACCACCTCCGGTGTTGCCGCCACCCCCAACCACCTTTGGTCGCCACCTCCATCCCCAACCACCTCCCCGCCGCTAGGTCAGCACCACCACCACTCTCGCTGCCACACCAGCGACTCGTGTCTTATAGGTGGCGTGGTGGATGGGTTATAGGTGGTGACGGTGCATGATGGCGGTGGATGTAGTCACCGGAGGTGATGGTGGTCTAGGGGTGCACCTTTGTGTGTGTGAGAAAGAGAAGAGAGAAGACAGAGAGAAAGAGAGAGGAGGGAACTGGGTTGGGTGGGGATGGGGATGGGTGTTTATTAAATTCAGGGGTAAAAATGTCTTTTTACATCATTTAACAGAATAAACACTAACGGTGTTAGTGACTTGGGTGAAATTGACACAAAATATGAAACTATTGGACCGTCAGTGTAATAAATGAACTATTGGACTGAACCCGTGATTTTCGTCAAACCTCAGGGACGAAAACAGTAATTTACTCTTTTAAGTTTAACCATTTAAAACACGTTTTTACCCGAAACCGACCGTTCAAACACGTGTTTGACCAAAAATTCATCATCTTTAAGACTTAAGGTTCCCAACTTACTGAAATAACATGGTTTTCATAGATTTTAGGTTTACCCCTTTATTTCCAATATTTTCTTCCAAACGTTACCCGGTTAAGACTCGTTTTTGGGCTAGAAATTCCATTTAAATTTTTCTTTGACCATTTATCAACAAATCCAGTTCATACCACTTTGTTAACCCTTTTTGAGCCTGGAATTCTTTTTAACATGGTCATTACCTAATTTCTCCTATTTTAAGGTCATTTTACCACCTTTCGGGTCCCCAAATAAGCTAAAAAAATGTCTACAATCCATACTTTTATTATTTTTCAGCCATTAACATCACCTCATACACCTAATAACACCAAAACTTACTGAAATAATAACTCTAACTCACAGGTTTATCATGTAACCAAAGAACAAGATGTAGATGAGTGATTTCACCATTTTAACCCATTACACATGTGTAAAACGTTATAGATCGTGCTTAAGCATTACCAAATCATTTTGTAACTTTCAAAACAGGTTATTAAGAGTTTTATAAACCATTTATAAGCAGATTACAAGCTTTGGTTTCGGAGAGTTACAAGACATAAGGTTCGATGATGCCAAAATCACCCAAAAAGAGGGTTTTCATGGTGTAACTCGAGTTCCACCCATAGAATAACTAATATATCGAATAAGATACCTTCAAAGATGTTAAAAGATCCTCAAGAACAAGGTTATAGCAGCAAGCTTCTGTTAGAACAAAGAAAGTAAGGTTTTTGGTAGATTAAAGAAGGAATAACACATGCATTGTTTGTTTCGGGTGAGATGAAGCTTACTCTTTGAATGGTTCACGATTTGGAGAGTTTAGAGGGACAAAATGATCTGGAGATCTCGAACAAAGGCTGGAGAAAGTCGAAGTTGCAAGAACCGTTGCCCAAAGTTCACAAGATAGCACCTTCTTGCTTGTTGGAAGCTTGGCCGATGATGGTTGTTGATGTTCTTCGAATATATGGCTGAAAATGGAGAGATTTTTAGTGTGTTTGTGTGTGTTTCAGTTAGAGAGAAACCGAGAGAAGAGAGAAGGAGTATGAGAGGAGAGTTTAGGAATACATGAAGTGGGAGTGGATGGAAATGGGTGGTGGAGTCAAGTGGAGGAGAGGGGAGAGGAGAGGTGGAAAGGGGGCGGCCGCTTTTGGCTTTTGTGGGAGAATTTTTGATTTAATTTTATTGTATAAATGTTATTATGTAGTGTAGTTTTGTAGTATAATGTAGTATATTAGGTGGTTGTTCTAGTTAAATGAGTTTTAAGTATCAAGCGTGCATGCATGCATTTGGCTGCGAATGATGTGTGAGTGCACACATTTAATTGTTTCAATTACGATTTTGAATTTCAAGGGTGACTAATTGACTTTCCCGAAACGCGAAGTTATTCTATGCTAAGGCTAGACTTAGCTAAATCATTTCAAATGACACATAAAATAATAAGAATGATAATAGTAGTAGTAACAATAATAACACTACTACTAATAATAATAATGATATTTACATTAATATTAATTATATGGATAATGATGCAGGAGGATATAGCTTAGAATTATGACGTAGAGGTTTCGATAAATTCCAGAACGAGTGGGTTTGAAGAGATGCGGATAATTCTTTCTCATCTCATCTTCTCGCTCCCAAATGAATTCAGGTCGTCGCCCAAAATTCCATCTTACCTTGGCGGGTATGCGACTTCGTCTGAGTTTCTTGACCAACCGGTCAATGATCTCTACAGGGTCTTCCAAGAAGTTCAACTTGTTATTAATCCTTACTTCTTCAAGGGTAACTCCAAGACCTTGTCTACTATGCACTTCTTCAAGTTAGACACATGGAATGTGTCATGAATGTAGCTTTGCTCTTGAGGTAGCCTTAATTGATATGCCACGGGGCCAATTCTTGCTATTATTTCAAACGGTCCAATGTATCTCGGGCTTAACTTTCCTTTTTTTCCAAATCTTACGGTTCCCTTCCATGGTGCTACTTTTAGCTTACTCTGTCACCCACTTGAAATTCCAAAGGTTTTCGCCTTTTGTCAGTGTATTTCTTCTGGCGGTCTCTGGCTGCTCTTAAACGCTCCTTGATTTTAAATATTTTGTCAGTGGTCTCCATCACGATGTCAGGTCCCATTACTTGGCTATCACCGATCTCATTCCAACTCAATGGTGATCGGCATTTCCTACCATATAGTGCCTCATACGGAGCTGCTTTTATACTTGCATGGTAACTATTATTGTAGGAGAACTCTACTAGAGGAAGATGGTTGTCCTAGTTCCCACTAAAGTCAATCACGCAAGCGCTTAGCATATCTTCCAAGGTTTGTATGGTTCTTTCACTCAGACCGTCAGTTTGTGGGTGGTATGCAGTGCTTAAATTCAAACGGGTTCCTAGAGCCTGCTGGAGTGATTTCCAAAAACGAGAAGTGAAGCGACTATCACGGTCGGAGATAATCGATAGTGGCACCCCATGCCTGGTCACTATTTCATCGATGTAGAGTTAGGCTAGCTTTGTCAAGTCATAGTCCTCTCGAATTGGCAAGAAGTGAGCTGATTTGTAAAGCTTATCAACTATTACCCATATAGCATCGTGACCTCTGAAAGTTCTTGGCAACTTTGTAACAAAGTCCATCGTGACGTTATCTCATTTCCATTCTGGAATTTCGGGCTGTTGCAACGTCCCTGAAGGTTTTTGATTTTCAGCTTTTACCATGGCGCACGTCAGACACTTCCCAACATAAATGGCGATTGATTTTTTGATTCCAGGCCACCAGAAAAGTGCCTTTAGATCTTGGTACATTTTGTCTCTTCCGGGGTGAACTGAGTACCTAGATTTGTGGGCTTCGTCTAGGATTACCTCTCTAATTCCCCCGTACTTTGGTACCCACGTCCTCCCTTCATGTTTATATATACCATCGTTGCTCAACTCTAAAAGCTTCTCCATTCCTGTTAACATGTCCTCCGCTAATTTATCTTCCTTTAGTGCTTCGCCTTGAGCTTCTTTTAGTCTTGCAATAAGGTCAGCATACATGCTCATCCTTAAGGCACGGACGCGAAGGGGTTTTTCTCTTTCTTTCCTGCTCAAGGCATCTGCCACTACATTGGCATTGCCGGGGTGGTAGCGAATTTCGCATTCGTAATCATCCAATAGCTCAACCCATCTTCTCTGACGCAAGTTTAGCATTTTCTGATCAAGAATGTGTTGCATACTTCTATTGTTAGTGTAGATAATGCACTTCGTGCCATAGAGAACCTTATGTCTTCGCAATAGGTTAGGCACCGGGTATCAAGTCAATCTGAAACTCAATCTCGCGGTCCGGTGGCACACCTGGTAGATCTTCTGGGAACACGTCCGGGAACTCACACACAACTAGTACATTAGGCAGTTGTGGTGTTGGCATATCTACATCCTTCATGTAGGTCAGGTAGGCAGTACATCCAAGCCTCATGCACTTTTCCGCCACCACCATCGAAATCACCTTCAGGATAGTCGTAACTCGATCACCGTAGATTGTCACTGAACTCCCGTCAGGCGCTGTCAGTCGTATCATCTTCTTGTGGCACACAATATTCGCCTCGTAGGCAGCTAACCAGTCCATTCCTAGGACTACATCAAACCCGCTTAAGGTCATCACAAACAGTCTAGCAGGAAACTTATGACCTTATAGTTCTATGTCACAACCTTCTATCATTTCAGAAATCCTGGTAGACTTACCTATGGTAGTTTCTACATCGAAGGGCACATCAATACTTCTACTACTAACAAGAAAATTAGCACAGAAAGCAGCAGAAATAAAACTCCTACTAGCACCTAAATCAAATAACACAGAAGCAGGAGTTTGGTTTACTAGAAACGTACCTGACACAACATCGGGGTCTGTCCTAACCTCCTCTCGGGTCATCGTGAAGGCTCTGGTGCTCCCCTTCTGCCCTTCACTCCCTGCCTTCTTTGCTGCCCCAGAGCTTTCAGCCCTCGGCTTCTTGCAATCCCTGCTCATGTGGCCCTCTCCACCAAAGTTATAACACCTTGTAACCTTGCACTCTCTCGCCATGTGACCAGGCTTCCCACACTTGAAGCATACGTTCAATCCCCACCTACACTCCCCGGTATGCTCCCTTCCGCATTTGCCACACCTTTCAACCCCGCACCGGGTATAAGCACGCGCCGGTCATCCACCTTCGCAACCTTATTGTTTGGAGCGGTCCCGCCACGTCCAAACTGCTTTCCATTCCAGTTCAAGTCACTGCAACTCTTCTTGTTTACCTCAGCCACCATCACCTCCCGCTCATCATATAGTCTTCCAGCCAGATCAACCACTGACAGAACGTACCCGGCCAAGCGGCGATCATGTGCCTACGGATAACCGCCAGCAAGCCCAGGATGTATCTCTTGATCTTTCGTGACAGAGGCGTCACCTGATCCGGCACCAGCCGTGCCATCTCGTTGAATTTGGTGGTGTACTGTTGGTGCGTCATGGTTCTCGCCTCCAGCTGCGGGAACTCCCTCTCAACATTATCAAGTTCCCTGTGAAGACAGAATTCCTTGATCACCAACTTCTTTAACTCGTTCCACCTCATCCTCCCGATCGCCCTACTACCCTCAGCCTGGACAATATTGTCCCACCAACACAAGGCCGAGTCCACGAAGGAGTGGGTAGCAAACTTCACCTTCTGGTCTTCCCTGCACTCACTGATATCGAGCACATCTTCCATTTCTCTCACCCACCGATGAGCAACAACAACAGTGCCATTGCCAACAAAAGTAGGGGGCTTGCATCTTTGGAATGCCCCATAGTTACAGCTTCATGCAATTTCTTGCACAGGATCCTCCTCCTCATCATCACCGGTGACAGCCGTCTCAGTCTCCGGCTGTTCCCTTTCTCCCGCGGGCCTCCTTCTTTCCTTCCTCTCGCCTTCCCTCACAGCTTTAATCACCTCGGTCACCACAGACGGTAGGATCGTCTACATGACCTGGTGTACCTCCTCCACCACAGCCTCCTTAACTGAGGCCCTCAGGTTGGCACTCTCGTCACCACCCTCCGGATGAGGGGTCTCGTGCTCCGCATGTGCGATCTCTTCAGCCCTAGCCCTTCCTCTCGTGACCCGTGGTCCAGCACCACGTCCACCACGACCTTTGCCTCGCGAGGCCTTCGATGATCTACCTCCAACCATCCTCCAAACACACTATAAGATCCAAACACCAATACGGCCATTTAAGGTAATAGCTCAGTTTATGTTAAATATAGTAAGTCCCTAATTACGCTGGCCAGTTGTGATTAGCCACTTACTTTACTCTTCATAACCCAAGCATTTCATATCCTGACTACATCAGTATCTAAATCTACTAACAGCACATAAACCATATAACATGCGCACATAATACCAGTTAACATTACAGAAAATACCTGATGGCACGTAGCTACTCGGACTGGCATCCTTCCATTTTATCCCATTCTCAGTTTAAGTTTAGGTTTTTTAAAATATTTACCCATTTCTCTTAAACTTTGGCTCTGATAGCAAATTGTAAGGCCCCGTTCCTAGGACGCTCACAGTTGGCCAATCCTCACACATAAAACATAAAACATACTTTAACATTTATTAAAAATACAGCAGCGGAATCATTTTCTAAAAGCATTTCATATATTAATAATCACTTTTCTAACCTCATCTTCACCCCCTTCCTCAGGATTCTTTCTTTGATGATATGCCCTAAGCCCCTTTCAGAAGACCGAAGTCATTGGTGCTTTGCATAAGGGGTAAGAGCGCCATAAAGACTATTGGTACCTATCATAGACTTGACTCATTTTATGGGCTTGAACTCCTTTCCCTGAGTTAGAGGGGTTTTCTGAAGGTCTTCCTCAAGGGCCACTTGGTTCTCAAAAAGACTGTTACCCCCGGCCAGAGTAGAAGTAGGCAAACGGATGTTTCTGGGGGGAACTACGGGAGACGGAGACAGGTGGTTAGGCGATATTCTAACTTCTGGCTCATCGCAATTCCATTTCTTAAAGTGCAAGTCCAGTTTTATCTTTTTATGAAAGTGAAAGTCAGGTTAGCCCCTTCTTTCAATTCCAAAGGCCCTCGTGCCATCCTCAGCAACTCTTACCTGCCAACTGGAAAATACATAAAAGTTAGCGTTGCTGAGTGAGTTCTAGCTTTATAATAAAAGTACTTTACTTTCTTTTAAAATCGTTCTTTAATTTCGTTTGCGATCATGCATCATACGTACAAATAGATAATCTTATTATTATCATTCATCATCATACTTCATCGTACGTTACTTGTTATCATTCATTCATTTTAATACTTATCATACATTTCTTACATTTCGTACGTTCATCATTAACTTTCGATGCCATGTACTATACCCCAAACATTCTGCACGAAGCTGGCTACTGGGCCTAGGGCAAGTACATTCATCACTATCATTCACTTTTCATTTCGGACCAATCTCGTGTGCTATACCCCGAACATTGTACACGAAGCTGGTTACTGGGCTTGAGGTCTATCAATAGACCCCGAACATTATGGACGAAGCTGACTCCAGTACCTAGGGCAAGCGGCAATTTTCGCATACTTATGGTCAATCACAAAGATTAGACCCCAGTGTGCATCCTTTCGGGGTAGCTTACCCGCACACAGTTGAGCTAACACCCTTCATTGGGTGTGAACCTCCATACATTTGCTTGCAAAACTGTGACATCCGTCACTTTAAGGTCCGTCAATTAACGTGTTTGTCCGTCATCTATTCTATGATTGGTCATTCCTCATCTCTATTTGACTATTTATGTGGATATCATGTGTGCAATATTATCGTTGTGTGTGCATTCGTTATAACCATGTGATGACCTTAAAAAGACCTTTAAAACTTTCATTTTTGAAAACGTTAAATATATCATTTTATAAATATAATAAATGTTTTAATATAACCATTTCTTAAGTCATAATAACATTAAATGAACTTTTACAATTAATATAAAACACCTAACAAAGTCGTTTTTCAACCGAACAAAATTTGGGAAAACTCGGGGGTTAAGTGCAGGGACTAAACTTGTAATTTTGCAAATTTGGGCTGGGTATAAATACCCCCTTATCAGCCCTAGAATCTCATTATCACCATCTTCTTCATCTTCACCCTCTACACACACAAAATCACTATTCTAGCACCAAATCCAACCCGAGAGGTCTTGTTTTCTTCGTCTTGACACCGTCTACAGCCTAGACTACCCCTTCCTAGCAGGTAGTTGTCTTTGGTTGTCCGTTTTCTAGCCTTTTCACGGCTGTCCAAACTAGGGTTTCGGGAGTTCGGGTTCAACCCGAACACACAAGGTCGTATGGGTGCGTGTAAGGTCTCTTTGCTTGTGTTTCATGCTTGTGTTTCATGCTTGTGTATGTTATTGAGTGTTTCTGGAGGTCCTTGTGGTGTAAAACCCGTGTTTAGAGCAGCTCGGGGGCTGCTCCTCCCGACCACAGTCGCGATTCTGCAGATCAGGCGACTGGGTCATCCATGCGATTGAGCCGTGCGACTGAGTGGGTCGTGCGACTGGATCATGCGTCTGAGTCAATCGCGCGACTGAGTTGTGCGACTGGGCATGTCGTGCGACTGAGTTGTGCGACTGAGTGTTTGTGTGCGATTGAGTCATGCGTGCGATTGAGTGTATGCGATTGAGTCATGCGATTGAGTGTTGGTGTGCGATTGAGTCAGGTGACCGACTGAATGTGTGCGAATGAATGTGATTCGCACGACTGGAGTCCAATCGCACGAATGAAGGTTCAATCGTACGAAAGTAGCTAATTCGTACGATTGAAGGTTGATTCGTGCGTATGGAAGTTGAGTCGTGCGATTGGGTGTTGTGTGGTACGACTGAAGGCCAATCATACGAATGAAGGCTCAATCGTACGAATGAAGCTGATTCGCACGATTGAGGGTTGATTCGCACGAATGGAGGTTGAGTCGTGCGTCTGACCTTGTTATGCGACTGAAATTGTTGTGTCTGACCCCTTGTGCGTGGCGTGAGTATGTCGTGTGGTGTCGAGGTAACACTAACACAATAATGCCATTGTCCGGCCACAAAGATTAAAGTCAACGTGAGAAAGGGCACAGAAACAAATTTGAACAAATTGAACTAACGCTTTACAACGACCAAATCGACTTATAACTATTGACACATATTCAATGTTTCTTCAATAAACAACGATACTTTTACTTAAAACATCATCTTTAATGGCGACAATATCTTGTACTTGGATCTACATAAGATCTAGTACGTGTGTCAGTCTGCGTGTGTTGTACGTGACCCATCTGATACGACCCGAACCGACCCATCATTATTGCGCGCTTATACATATATCATATCATTAATGCTATACAATAACTGTCAATAGGTGTTTGACTGTTTATTTGCATTCAACATTTGGGATACATCGATCATACATACTTACCACCTAACAAGTGAGTTTCGTGGCCCCTTTTTACGCTTATACAATATTTCAATCATTTACAAATTGGGGAGAAAAGTATGCTTACACAATTTTTATGCTGTACAACTTACATACATTTTACATACAAGGAATCAACGTGATACTGTGTTGCAAGTACTATTTGATACATGCTTGGGTCTGCTGTGTGGTTCTATCTTTGCAACTATTTAATTCCAGTGTGGGAACTGACGGTTAGGTATTGGTAGTACTACTGGGTTGACACCCCCACCCTTGTTCGATGGTATACTAGTTGGTACCATCAGTGGCCAGGAACGGGCCCTTGGGTGAATATATGCCGACAATTTCTTTGTGTACGTCGCTAGGTTTGGTTGCAAAGCTCATGTCATGTGATATTTACTTGTGTATATAACTGTATTCACGGTATTGCGACGCACTTATTTATTACAGCATCACTTACATTTTTAACACATAAACCTGCGAGCTCACCAACAATTATGTTGACCGTTTTAAGCATATCTTTTCAGGTGATCAGGCAAGTCCAGGAATCTAGGTGTGCTGCCTTAGTGGAGACCCTAGGATGCATTTTTGGGACTTAGCTCATTTTGATAAACAATCTTTTGAACAATGTTAACGCTTCTAAACAATTAATCTTTTGAAACTTGTTCCCGGGTTGTGGGAATTAACATTTATTTCATCATATGTGTATATGTGTTATCATTATCATGTTGCTTATGGCTATGTTGTCGTGAACATTGACTAAACACGACACAAGTCCCCTTGTTGTCGGGTGTCGTCATGACACGCATATTATCATTTATTTATATTGCTCTCTATCGCTTACCATGTGTTATGACGATCCCAGTCTCGTTACATCCCCGTGTTTCCGCTTTTAGCGGGGGTGTGACAGATTGGTATCAGAGCCATTGGTTATAAAGAATTAGGCAATACGCTTGACCTAGACTATAACCTAGGAACCTTCATGTAGATTTGCATGCTAGGGCTCTGTATGCATATTATATCTCGTGTATGTGTTCCTCGCTGCTTGATTTGTTTCATCTATTTGTTATGTGATCTTTCCACCCTATGAGAGAGCCCTTGTGCTCACTCTTTTATGGGTATGCTTCTATTGGATCTTCCGTTCCCTCTATGCGCCGAGTTAGTTTATCAGATCCGGGTATTAACCCGAAGAGATCTTCACAGATCATACTATTGCGCTTGACCTTGGACATTAAGATTAACCCTGAGGAGGAATATGTCTGAAGCCTCGAGAGACGAGGAAATAGACAACCTCCGCTAGACTAAACGTGATTATATACATGGACTTACAACTGTTGTGATGGATTATTATGGATATGATGTAAAGGAAAGTGGGATGTCATGTAACCGGATCGGACATCATTCTCGGTACATCGTGGGTGTGGTGGGAACGCTGCGGGGAACCCTATATATAAACATCATCGGTATACCGAGAATATGCTTGAAATGGGATGCATGGTGGTCTTGACTGACCGGAACATGAACATTGGAATTTGATAGGTGGAATACTTGTGTATCTTATGGTGACTAAAGTTTATATGTTACCTCTTTTATGATTAGAACATGCCGCCTCGAAGAGTCACCCGTAGCAATAGTGGCGGGAGTGAAGCCCCAAGGGGCAGAGGCCGAGGCAGAGGCAGAGCACCAAGAGCAAACGATGCTCCTGCCAGTAACAGTCAAGGAACAGGGAACGCCGACATGGCAGCCCTGATCGCTCAGCAATTGGCCGCGCTTATTCCTACTATTGTGGCTCAAATGAGTGACGCACTTCAACAACACCACCCTCACGGGGATGGTGGCAACGATGATGGAGCCCAAGGTGGGATAGAAAATGAGACGGGAAACGGGAACCCGACTAGAAACGAGAGCAACCAGGAAACCGGGAATGGTGGTACTGCCGGTATCGAAACTGGAGTGGTTAATGCTCGTCGGGGATGTTCATACAAGGAGTTCGTGGCTTTAAACTAAGAGAACTCGACGGGAAAGGTGGGGCGATAGCCCTAACCAGTGGTTGGAAAAGATGGAGGCAGTGATCGACATCAGTGAGTGCCTCGACAGCCAGAGGATCAAGTATGCTACTTGTTCTCTACAGGGTAAAGCCCTAACCTGGTGGAACACCCAGATTCAAGCCGAGGAAGAGAGTCTGCGATGCAGATGTCATGGGATGAATTTAAAGCCTTGATCACCGAGGAATACTGCCCTCTCAACGAGATGCAGAAACTAGAGCATGAATTCTGGAATCATGCTATGGTGGGGGCAGGGCATGCAGCTTATACTGATCGTTTTCATGAGCTGGCAAGTTGGTTTCCGCATCTGGTTACGCCGGAATCAAAGAGGATCGAGAGGTACATTTGGGGACTCGCGCCTCAAATTAGAGCTATGGTCACAGCAGCCGCTCCTCCTACTATTCAGAGCGCAATTCTGAAAGCTGGCGCTTTGACTGATGAGATGGTTAGAACAGGGGTTTTGGGCCGAGGAGCTGAGAAGAGAAAGGATGTTGGGGAATCGAGCCGGTCGAGTGCCGGAAAGTTTGAGAAGAGGTCTAAGCCGACCAGGAATTTTGTGGCCGTGTCTCAGGCCAGAAGAGAGTATGTGGGGCCGCACCCCAAATGTGAAAGGTGCAACTATCATCATCCCCCAGGGACGCAGTGCCGGGTGTGCGCTAACTGTAGGCGCCCGGGTCATTTGGCAAGAGATTGCAGAACTGCACCGAATCTTGTAGCACCCGTCAACGCGGTTAACCCCGCCGGGAATGCAAGGGCTTGCTTTGAGTGTGGGAGCCCCGATCACTACAGGAATATGTGCCCCAGGCTGAATCGGGCACCGGGTCAACAGGGGAACAACCAGCAGCAGGTGTTGGCTATCGCTGGGAATCAAGGCCCGGCTACTCAGGGAAACGCAGCTCGGGGACGTGCATTCGTCATTGGAGCCAATGATGCTCGTCAGGACCCGAATGTTGTCACGGGTACGCACTTACTCAATCATCACTTCACATCTATATTATTTGATACTGGAGCAGACAATAGTTTCATATCTTCTGAGTTTGTGCAATTACTTGATTTGAGTCCTAGTAGGCTAGAAACTAGCTACTCTGTAAAATGGCCAATGGTAGGTTGCTCAGGCCGATGAGATTATTAGGAAGTGTTCGTTGACGCTGGAGAATCATACCTTTGAGATAGATTTGATACCCTTCGAGTTAGGAAGCTTCGATGTGATTATGGGTATGGATTGGTTGTCGCAAAATGGAGCAGAGATTGTTTGTCGAGACAAAGTAGTACGTATCCCTATGCCAACGGGGAAGTACTCAAGGTTCAGGGAGAACGACCGGGTAAGAGCTTAAAGCTTATTCTCCTGCATGAAAGCACGCCAGAGTTTACGAAAGCAGTGCTACGCTTTTCTGGCTCATGTGGTTGAAAAGAAAGACGAAGAGAGGAAACTGGTGGATATTCCAGTGGTACGGGATTACCCAGAAGTATTTCCAGATGACTTGTCTGGTTTACCTCCTCCACGACAGGTGGAATTCCGTATTGAGTTGGTTCCTGGAGCTACACCGGTAGCGAAAACGCCATATCGACTAGCGCCATCCGAGATGCAAGAGTTGTCTAGTCAGTTACAGGAACTACTGGAGAAGGGTTTCATTCGACCAAGTCATTCACCGTGGGGAGCGCGGTACTATTTGTCAAGAAGAAGGACGGATCGTTCCGTATGTGCATCGATTACCGTGAACTGAACAAGTTGACGGTGAAGAACCGATATCCTCTCCCCAGGATCGACGATTTATTTGATCAGCTGCAAGGAGCTTCGTATTTTTCAAAGATCGATCTTCGTTCTGGTTATCATCAGCTAAGGGTTTTCAAGGACGACATACCGAAGACTGCGTTCAGGACTCGTTATGGGCATTACGAGTTCTTGGTCATGCCGTTCGGATTGACTAACGCACCAGCTGTGTTCATGGATCTAATGAATCGGGTGTGCAAACCTTACTTGGATAAGTTCGTGATCGTGTTCATAGACGACATACTTATCTACTCCCGATCAAAGGAGGATCATGTAGAACATCTTCGGGCTATTCTGGAGCTGCTACGCGAAGAGAAACTTTTCGCCAAATTCTCGAAGTGCGAGTTTTGGCTGCGAGAAGTGAAGTTTTTGGGTCATGTGGTTAATGAGGACGGGATTCACGTAGATCCCGGCAAGATCGAAGCGGTGAAGAAATGGGATACGCCCCAGACACCATCAGAGATACGGCAATTCTTAGGATTGGCCGGTTATTATCGTCGCTTCATCGCGAATTTCTCAAAGATCGCGCAACCATTACCCCTGCTTACTCAGAAAGACAAGAAGTTTGACTGGGGATATGCACAAGAGCAAGCGTTCCAAACATTGAAAGAAAAGTTGTGCAACGCGCCAATATTGTCTCTTCCAGACGGTACCGATGATTTTGTGGTTTACTGTGATGCGTCACATCAAGGATTGGGATGTGTATTAATGCAGAAGGACAAGGTGATGCCTACGCTTCGCGACAACTTAAAGTGCATGAAAAGAACTACACCACTCATGATCTTGAGTTGGGCGCTGTAGTATTTGCACTCAAAATTTGGAGGCATTACCTGTATGGCACCAAATGCATCATCTTCACTGATCATAAGAGCCTTCAACATATTCTGGATCAGAAGGAACTCAACATGCGCCAACGACGTTGGGTAGAGCTTCTCAGTGACTACGATTGTGAAATCCGGTATCATCCGGGGAAAGCTAACGTGGTGGCTGATGCCTTAAGCCGCAAAGAACGTGTGAAACCACTACGTGCACGAGCGTTAGGATTGACCATCCAAACCAACTTGAAAGCTCAGATTCAAATTGCACAAAGTGAGGCATTAAAAGAAGAAAACCTTGCGGGAGAAGAGTTCCGGGGGTTAGATAAACAGATGATTCGCAAGGATGACGGTATTCAGTACTTCATGGATCGCATATGGGTACCCAAATGGGGAGGTGTTCGAACCTTAGTCATGGATGAAGCCCACAAGACGCGATATTCTATTCATCCTGGTGCAGACAAGATGTATCATGATCTTAAGGATCTATACTGGTGGCCAGGCATGAAGAAAGACATTGCCTTATACGTCAGCCGAAGCTTGACGTGTTCGAAAGTCAAAGCCGAACATCAGAAACCATCGGGATTATTACAGCAACCTGAAATTCCCGAGTGGAAATGGGAGAACATAGCTATGGATTTCATCACCAAACTCCCTAGAACAAACAGCGGTCATGACTCGATATGGGTCATTATTGATCGAATGACGAAATCAGCACATTTCTTGCCTATCCGAGAAGATTACAAGATGGATAAGTTGGCGAGATTGTACATCAAAGAGTCGTGACACGGCACGGGGTGCCGGTGTCAATCATATCCGACCGTGATAGCAGATTCACTTCACGATTTTGGCAGACGCTACAGAAAGCGATGGGTACACGGTTAAACATGAGTACAGCCTATCACCCTCAAACAGATGGCCAAAGTGAACGCATTATACAGACGCTGGAAGACATGTTGAGAGCGTGTGTAATCGATTTTGGAGGTAGCTGGGACGCTCATTTACCGTTGATTGAGTTCTCCTACAACAACAGCTACCATACAAGCATTGGATGTGCTCCATTTGAAGCGTTGTATGGAAGGAAATGCAGATCTCCCGTTTGTTGGGCTGAAATTGGTGAGAGTCAACTGACAGGTCCAGAGAACATCCAAGAAACAACAGACAAGATTTTCCAAATCAAAGATCGACTTAAAGCCGCGCGAGATCGTCAAAAGAGCTACGCTGACAATCGTCGGAAGCCTCTAGAATTCAATGTTGGGGATCGTGTGTTACTCAAAGTTTCCCCTTGGAAAGGAGTCGTTCGATTCGGAAAGAAAGGGAAGTTAGCCCCAAGATACGTTGGACCATTTGAGATCACTGAAAGGATCGGTCCAGTGGCTTACCGGTTAAGGTTGCCACAAGAGCTTAGCGGTGTACATGATACATTTCACGTGTCCAACCTCAAGAAATGTTTGGCCGATGAATCCCTTCACGTGCCAATCGAGGAAATCAAGATTGACGACAAGCTTCACTTTGTTGAGGAACCCATTAAGATCATGGATCGAAAGGTCAAGCAACTGAAGCGCAGTAGGATACCTATTGTTCGCGTAAGGTGGAATTCAAAACGAGGGCCAGAGTTTACATGGGAACGTGAAGATCAGATGAAACTCAAATATCCACATCTTTTCGAGGATGACGTTCTTGGACCTAACTCCAGCTGAATTTCGGGATGAAATTCTCTCAACTGGGGGATACTGTGACATCCGTCACTTTAAGGTCCGTCAATTAACGTGTTTGTCCGT
The DNA here is from genome assembly GCA_025215565.1 of Flaveria ramosissima. Lineage (NCBI taxonomy): Eukaryota > Viridiplantae > Streptophyta > Magnoliopsida > Asterales > Asteraceae > Flaveria > Flaveria ramosissima. Next base: position 55,225,722 of record CM046029.1, on the reverse strand, counting down.
CATCTATTCTATGATTGGTCATTCCTCATCTCTATTTGACTCTTTATGTGGATATCATGTGTGCAATATTATCGTTGTGTGTGCATTCGTTATAACCATGTGATGACCTTAAAAAGACCTTTAAAACTTTCATTTTTGAAAACGTTAAATATATCATTTTATAAATATAATAAATGTTTTAATATAACCATTTCTTAAGTCATAATAACATTAAATGAACTTTTACAATTAATATAAAACACCTAACAAAGTCGTTTTTCAACCGAATAAAATTTGGGAAATTTGGGCTGGGTATAAATACCCCCTTATCAGCCCTAGAATCTCATTATCACCATCTTCTTCATCTTCACCCTCTACACATACAAAATCACTATTCTAGCACCAAATCCAACCCGAGAGGTCTTGTTTTCTTCGTCTTGACACCGTCTACAGCCTAGACTACCCCTTCCTAGCAGGTAGTTGTCTTTGGTTGTCCGTTTTCTAGCCTTTTCACGGCTGTCCAAACTAGGGTTTCGGGAGTTCGGGTTCAACCCGAACACACAAGGTCGTATGGGTGCGTGTAAGGTCTCTTTGCTTGTGTTTCATGCTTGTGTATGTTTATTGAGTGTTTCTGAAGGTCCTTGTGGTGTAAAACCCGTGTTTAGAGCAGCTCGGGGGCTGCTCCTCCTGACCACAGTCGCGATTCTGCAGATCAGGCGACTGGGTCATCCATGCGATTGAGCCGTGCGACTGAGTGGGTCGTGCGACTGGATCATGCGTCTGAGTCAATCGCCCGACTGAGTTGTGCGACTGGGCATGTCGTGCGACTGAGTTGTGCGACTGAGTGTTTGTGTGCGATTGAGTCATGTGTGCGATTGAGTGTATGCGATTGAGTCATGCGATTGAGTGTTGGTGTGCGATTGAGTCAGGTGACCGACTGAATGTGTGCGAATGAATGTGATTCGCACGACTGGAGTCCAATCGCACGAATGAAGGTTCAATCGTACTAAAGTAGCTAATTCGTACGATTGAAGGTTGATTCGTGCGTATGGAAGTTGAGTCGTGCAATTGGGTGTTGTGTGGTACGACTGTAGGCCAATCATACGAATGAAGGCTCAATCGTACGAATGAAGCTGATTCGCACGATTGAGGGTTGATTCGCACGAATGGAGGTTGAGTCGTGCGTCTGACCTTGTTATGCGACTGAAATTGTTGTGTCTGACCCCTTGTGCGTGGCGTGAGTATGTCGTGTGGTGTCGAGGTAATACTAACACAATAATGCCATTGTCCGGCCACAAAGATTAAAGTCAACGTGAGAAAGGGCACAGAAACTATTTTGAACAAATTGAACTAACGCTTTACAACGACCAAATCGACTTATAACTATTGACACATATTCAATGTTTCTTCAATAAACAACGATACTTTTACTTAAAACATCATCTTTAATGGCGACAATGTCTTGTACTTGGATCTACATAAGATCTAGTACGTGTGTCAGTCTGCGTGTGTTGTACGTGACCCATCCGATACGACCCGAACCGACCCATCATTATTGCGCGCTTATACATATATCATATCATTAATGCTATACAATAACTGTCAATAGGTGTTTGACTGTTTTTTTGCATTCAACATTTGGGATACATCGATCATAAATACTTACCACCTAACAAGTGAGTTTCGTGGCCCCTTTTTACGCTTATACAATATTTCAATCATTTACAAATTGGGGGAAAAGTATGCTTACACAATTTTTATGCTGTACAACTTACATACATTTTACATACAACGAATCAACGTGATACTGTGTTGCAAGTACTATTTGATACATGCTTGGGTCTGCTGTGTGGTTCTATCTTTGCAACTATTTAATTCCAGTGTGGGAACCGACGGTTAGGTATTGGTAGTACTACTGGGTTGACACCCTCACCCTTGTTCGATGGTATACTAGTTGGTACCATCAGTGGCCAGGAACGGGCCCTTGGGTGAATATATGCCGACAATTTCTTTGTGTACGTCGCTAGGTTTGGTTGCAAAGCTCATGTCATGTGATATTTACTTGTGTATATAACTGTATTCACGGTATTCCGACGCGCTTATTTATTACAGCATCACTTACATTTTTAACACATAAACCTGCGAGCTCACCAACAATTATGTTGACCGTTTTAAGCATATCTTTTCAGGTGATCAGGCAAGTCCAGGAATCTAGGTGTGCTGCCTTAGTGGAGACCCTAGGATGCATTTTTGGGACTTAGCTCATTTTGATAAACAATCTTTTGAACAATGTTAACGCTTGTAAACAATTAATATCTTTTGAAACTTGTTCCCGGGTTGTGGGAATTAACATTTATATTTCATCATATGTGTATATGTGTTATCTTTATCATGTTGCTTATGGCTATGTTGTCGTGAACATTGACTAAACACGACACAAGTCCCCTTGTTGTCGGGTGTCGTCATGACACGCATGTCATCATTTATTTATATTGCTCTCTATCGCTTACCATGTGTTATGACGATCCCGGTCTCGTTACATCCCCGTGTTTCCGCTTTTAGCGGGGGTGTGACAAAAACTTTCTTACATTCATTCATTCATTAATGCATGCATTCATTCATTCTTTATGTTCCTCTTTTCATTATCATTAACTTCCGCTTTACATTAGATAATACTTTACGTTCATTTCATAATCATACCATGTAAAGCCACAGAATAATACGTAATAGGAACATAATAACAACACATCATAATCATATATACCATCATCATAAACATCACATAAATCATCATACATTACCATATAATCATCATACATCATCCCCGGGAACATCCCAAGTCATACCCTAAAACTTTCCTTTTATCCAATTTTTCAGAAATATTTCTAAGTCCTTAGGCGCATGGGCACTATGCAGGCGCATGGCCTTTCAGGCGCATGGGGAACCTTTGGGCGCATGAGCACTATATGGACGCATGGCCAACACTTAGTCATTCTGGGCAACTTTCTAGGCGCATGGGAACTATGCAGGCGCATGAGCCTGGCTTAGAAGCATGGGCACTTGGGCGCATGGGCAGGTTGGGCGCATGGGGACACTTAGTTGCCTGGGCATAAATCTAGGCGCATGGATACTATTTGGGCACATGGGTTTAAGGCGCATGGGACTTAGGCGCATGGCCAAACTAACTTTTATCTAACATCATAATTCAGTCCCAAATCCAATTCTAACATGTTCTAAGCTTAGTTCTTACACTCTAAGAAACAGAAACACATACATAACATAATCATAACATCATATACACCCAAATCATACCCCACCCACATACACATTCGAACATACATACGGGTACAAATACCCACTTTTATAAAAACATGCATACATGCATTTCCAGCTCTAAAATCAGTTAAAACATGTAGAAAGGGGGTCTAGAACTCACCTTTTGCAACTTTCGTGTATGACTTCCTTCAACCCGAATGCAAATGAGTTCAAACACCTAAAATCCACCAAAACACACATACGACATACAAACACATATAAGCACACACCCGAGGCTATAATCAGCCAAGAACAACTTAAAAACACTAGAAAACTCACCTTAAAACTAAATTCTTCTCCTTCTTCTTCAAAAACCCGAGAGCTCTGCTCTTTCTATCTCTAACACCCAAACAAAAAGTGATGTGCAAGGGTGATATGGGCGGCCATATCACCTTTTTGTACACAATATATTATTTCATTTCATTTGTACCCTTTTTACACCTTTAACCCCTCTACTTTGGTTTTATTTCTTTTCCTTCTTTTATTCTTCTTTCCTTTAAGAATCCGGGTTGCAGAACCGTTGAAGGGTATGCACTTACAACACAACAACACAATGAGGATCGTTATTTAGAATACTTAACAGATCAAATAGGGAAATGGTAACTTATATGAAAGATGCTAAGAACACAAGTAAAATGTGAGAAAAAACAAGATAGCTAACAACACAAGTATATGGTTTTCAAGAATGTTGTATATTGCTTCTCAAGTTCTTTTACAAATGTTACAAAGCATCGATGGAAAGTTACAAGTACTTTAGATACTTTATACTACATGCTACAACCGGCCATACTTTGAAGGCCAGCTGGATACATAAGACTATACAACTACAAAATCAAATGTAGAGTCAAAAGGCAGATTGCCTTTTGACTAGTGACTATGACATGCCATAGCTCACATCCTAATATATTACGAAAAGGATAAAAGTACATAAAGTAGAAAGCTCAGACTCAAGACCTCAATGTACAGTTACCAAAAGCATGGACCTTTTCACCAACTCATGTAAGTTGATGACTGAACAGAGTTGTAGCGGAAAGGTGGTCCAGCTTTATGGTAAAGTACAGCTGATAAAAGCATGTACATAAAAGTCTTCGGAATAAATCTGTCTTCACTCTTTGGCTTCGGAAGACTTTGTCTTTGAAGCTTCGGAAGACTTCACTTTTGGCTTCAGGAAATGTTGGTCTTGGCTTCAGAAGATTTTTCACTTAGAATATTTTCTAGTGCAAGGTGTAAAACTTCTGAAGCATTTCTACTTCTGTTCTTCAGTGCATGCATGCAGAGAGACTTTGGATGTTCTGACTATGGATTCAACTTCAAGGAGACTCCCATCCACATAGACAACAACAACGCTATCTTAATCGCAGAAAATCCTGTGCAGCACTCAAGGAAAAAGCACATCAATATCAGGTATCATTTGATTAAAGATAACTTTGGAAAGGGATTAATCAAACTAGTCAAAGTTAACACAAATGAACAATATGCTGATCTGTTTACCAAAGCTTTTGATGAACAGAGATTTAAATATCTTGTATCAGCTATTGGGATGATTAACTTTGAATAGCTTTTCTTAAAACTTAATCATATTATTTCTAAAACCTGTGTGTCCTAAGTTGTCTATTTTATCACCTTCATAAGCCCTTGTTCTCTTTGGAGGAAAAATCTTTTTGAAAATTTTGACCTTTTTTATCCTTCGGAAGATTTATAATTACCTTCGGAAGAAACTTATGTCTTAGAAAACAAATAACTACTTCAGTTGTTTTACCTTCAGTAGAAATGTCTGAATTATATTCCGAAGCTTAAAATCAACTTAAGTACTTCTATGTTCTGAAAGAACAATTTTCTTCCGAAAGCAATTTACCTTCGGAAGTTTTTATTATTCTTAGAATAAAATCTCTGAGTAATAAATCTCTTCCGAAGCAAAAATGTCAAAAACCTTAGGAATATCTTCCGAAGCCAATTTGCCTTCGGAAGCTTTTCTTTAGAACTTCCAAAGCAAAATAACCTTCGGAAGATTTCTCGACTTCTAAGAAAACTACTTTTTGGGCAAAAGTAAACTACTTTTTCAGAGGTGGGACCGATATCTGGATTTCAAAGTTTATCCTCTTTCATTAACTTTGTCTTAAATCCTTTTCACATAAATACCCAATTGGTTCCCCTTCTTTCACTATCTTTTTCATTTGCATTATTCCTTAAACCTAAATTCACCCAAACCGCCTTTGTTCTTCACCTTCCTTCACCCTTAAGCTTCTCAAAATGGCCAACCTAAACCGCAGAAACAACCCTGACCTCTCCATGCAACTTAACAGGCAACACAATCAGGTTGCTCTGTTGAGCTCTGAGAAAGATGCTAGTTTCTCAGAGGTTTGCTGTTTTCTGGCTTTATCCAACTACTTCACCTCCCTAACCATTGATCCTGCTCTTTATGAGGATCATTTGCTTGAATTTTGGAAGACCTTCCAAGAGGTTATCATGGATGGGTTGACAAGTGGCATGTTGATCAGGTCAAGACCTTCATAGTAGTTCAAGGTCTGAAAGTTGAATACCTCTTGCTGCCCTTGAACTCTTTGAAAAATAAGGGCTCTTCTATCAACATCATACCTCCACCCAATGATGTAGTTTGAAGTTCCTTGGGGTGGGGATGACATAGCCCTTGGAAGGCCTTCCTCAAAGAGACTCTGAAGGAAAGAGTCTAGAGAGTCCACATCAATATGAACTTGAGGAAGTTGCTGAGTATGCATAATTGCAAGTGAGGATGGTGAGTCCTCAATGTCCATACTCCCTGAAGAACTCCTAGGTTCTGTGATTGTAATGACTTTCTCCCCCTTTTTGGTAGCATCACCCTCTTGCATAGGTGAGCTAGGATTTAGGTCAATCACATCCATAGGTTCTTGTGTTCTAGTTGAGCTCTCCTAAAAGGTCTCCCAGCTAGTTTTTCCTTGAGATAAGATATCTCAAGTTGCTAATCGTTGACCCTGTTTTGCAGGGTAGTCACCTGAGATTCAAGGTGACTAACCTTAGAGACTAAATAGGTGCATGTTTTTGACAGTTTTTGCACCTTTAGTCGCAAGTTCCCCTCATCTTCATCAGAAGAATCATTGGGGGATGAGAGAAATGGACCAAAGTCCTCACTCTCACCACTAGCTTCAAGTTCTTGGCTGGTGGATTTCCTCTGCTCACTGACAGCCTCAGTTGAAGTGTCAGTGGGACAAACAGAAATGTATGGATCATTGATAGTAGTTGTTCCAGGCACATGACAGGCAATAGGTCACTACTCCAAATGTTTGAAAGAATTGATGGAGGACCAGTTGCTTTTGGAGGAGATGCAGGAGGTTACATTACTTGAAGGGGCAAGGTCACAAATGGTAAGCTCAGCATTGAAAAGGTAAACTTTGTCAAGGAGCTTGGGTACAATCTTCTGAATGTATCCCAATTTTGTGATCAGAGTCATAACATGCTTTTCACTAAGCATGAGTGCATTGTTCTCAGGCCCGGGGTGGTCATTCCTCATGAGCACATCTTGCTCAGAGCCCCCAAGAAAGGGAACATGTACAAGATGGACTTGCAAGAAACATCTCCCTCAGGAGAAGTTTCATGCTTTCTATCTAAAGCAAATAATGATGAGTCTTTCCTCTGGCATAAAAGAATGTGCCATGTAAACTTTAAAAACATGAATAAATTAATTAAGAATGATTTGGTAACTGGAATACCAAAGAAAGAGTTTACAAGTGATGACCACTATGTTGCATGCCTGAAAGGGAAGCAACACAAGGTATCTCACAAGCCAAAAGAAAGAAATTCCATCATTAATCCCCTACACTTATTACATATGGATCTCTTTGGCCCCACCAGTGTAATGAGTCTAGGAAAGGACCTCTTTTTGTTTGGTGATCACAGATGATTTTACAAGATTCACTTGGGTCTTCTTTCTTAGAACTAAGGATGAGACCCTTGAGATTCTAAAGAATTTCATCTTAAAGATTGAGAATCAATGTGATCACAAGATCAAAACCATAAGATATGATCAAGGAACGGAATTCAAGAATCAAATCCTTGATACATTTTGTGATGAAAAAGGTATTACAAGATAATATAGTGCTCCCTGGACTCCTCAGCAAAATGGTGTTGCTGAGAGGAGAAACAGGACACTAATTGAAGCTGCAAGAACTATGTTGTCCTACTCTAAATTGCCATCACCTTCTGGGTAGAGGTAGTGAACACTGCTTGCTGTGTGTAAAAATAGAGTTTTAGTGGTTAAGACACATGGTAAGACTCCTTATGAACTTTGGCACAAGAGAAAACCTTTCATTGGTTTTCTCAGGTCATTTGGATGTCCTTGCATCACCTTGAATACCAAAGATCAAATTGCCAAGTTTACTGAGAAATCAGATGATGGAAACTTTATTGGATACTCTTCTCAAGCTAAAGCTTATAGAGTATACAATCTCAGAACTAGAGTAGTTGAGGAGTCAGCCAATGTGACTTTCAATGAGCACACTCCCAGTGTGAAAGGTTCTGGTCCGGATTGGCTATTTGGTCTTGATTTAGTTACCAACTGTTTTAACAAATTTTGTGAGAATGTTTCAGGATCTACAGATATATTACCTGCAGGTGATCCTGACCCAAGATTTGAGCTCAGGAGACCTTCAAGTTACACATTTTCAGCTCCAGTTGTGAATATTCTTACAAATGAAACTTCTACCAGCACATCAATGACAAATCTTGCTGATGCTTCTGGGGTGCCTTCAAATTCCAGCTTAGAGGTACAAAACTCAGAAGAAGGAGTTTCAAATGTTAGAGAAAATGGTGGTGGTGAAAGTGATCATGAATTTCTTGATGCTGATAACCATTGCATTGAAGACAACATCAATGATGTCACACACTCATTGGATCAAGTCAATCTTGATAAGTGTGCTGATGTGGAGGGTGAATCTTCTTTGCCAGATCAAAAATTTTCAAATCTAGATCTGTTTAAGCAACTTGCTGTGATCCCTCAGCTAAGGATCCACAAGTCTCATCCTACCACAAACATCATGGGGGATGTTGATTCAGGGGTTAGAACAAGAGGGCAAACCCATGAAGCAAATGTTTGCCTTCAGTCTTGTTTCTTGTCCCAGATAGAGCCAAAGAAAATTGATGAGGCTCTAAAGGATGGAAGTTGGGTTGAAGCTATGCAATAGGAGCTGCTTCAATTCAAAAGGCAAAAGGTTTGGAACCTATGTCCTCTTCCTCAAGGGAAAACTACCATAGGAACTAAATGAGTTTTTAGGAACAAGAAGGATGATAGAGGACTTGTCATCAAGAAAAAGGCAAGACTAGTTGTTCAAGGATATACTCAAGAACAAGGAATTGACTACACAAATGTTTTTACTCCTGTGGCAAGATTTGAAGCTGTTAGAATATTCCTAGCTTTTGCTGCATCCAAGAATTTTAAGGTCTACCAACTTGATGTCAAGTGTGCTTTTCTTTATGGGGTGATTGATGAAGAGGTGTATGTCAGACAACCACCTGGGTTTGCAGATCCTGATCATCCCGATTATGTTTGCAGGCTTGATAAAGCTCTTTATGGGCTGCACCAAGCACCAAGGAAGTGGTATGAGACTCTATCTCAGTATCTCTAACAACATGGCTACAAAAGAGGTACTATAGATGGAACTCTCTTCATCAAAGTAACAGGAAATGACATAATGCTAGTTCAAGTATATGTAGATGAAATTATCTTTGGGTCAACTAATCCAAAGCTCTGCAAAGACTTTGAGAAGCTGATGAAGGACAGGTTTGAAATGAGTGCCATGGGGGAACTCAATTTCTTTCTAGGAATTCAAGTGAAGCAAGTTGACAATGGCATCTTTATAAGTCAGTCAAAGTATGTACATGACATACTTAAAAGGTTTAACATGACTGATTGTAAGGTTACTAAGACACCCATAGCCAGAAATCACTCCCTTGGACCTGATCTTCAGGGGGAGTGTGTTGATGAACATCTCTATAGGGCAATGATTGGGTCTCTTATGTATCTCACAGCTAGCAGGCCAGATATCATGTTTGCTACATGCATTTTTGCAAGATATCAAGCTAACCCCAAGATGTCACACCTGGTCACTGTCAAAAGAATTTTAAGATATCTAAAAGGTGCTCCATCACTTGGCCTTTGGTATCCAAATAATTCTGACTTTAATCTCTATGCTTATACAGATAGTGACTATGGTGGTTGCAACATGACTTCAAAGTCTTTATCAGGGGGATGTCAATTTCTTGGTGGAAGAGTAGTCTTTTGGCAATGCAAGAAACAATTCTGTGTGTCTGCATCAACTGTTGAGGCTGAATACATTGCTGTTGCAAGCTGCTGTGCTCAAGGGCTTTGGATTCAAAATCAGATGTTGGACTATGGATTCAACTTTAAAGAGACTCCCATCCACATAGACAACAATAGTGCTATCTCCATCACAGAGAATCCTGTGCAGCACTCAAGGACAAAGCATATTAATATCAGGTATCATTTGATTAGAGATAACTTTGAATAGGGATTAATCAAACTAGTCAAAGTTAACACAAATGAATAATATGCTCATCTGTTCACCAAAGCTTTTGATGAGCAGAGATTTAAATATCTTGTATCAGCTATTGGGATGATTAACTTTGAATAGCTTTTTTTAAAATTAATCATATTTATTTCTAAAACCTGTGTGTCCTAAGTTGTCTATTATATCACCTTCATAAACCCTTGTTTTCTTTGGAAGAAAATCATTTTAAAAGACTTTTCTTAGATTTTTGAAAATCTTGATATCTTCGAAAGTTTCAAAATTACCTTTGGAAGAAGTTTATGTCTTAGTTAACAAATAATTTTTTCAATGATTTTACCTACGGAAGAAATTTCTGAAATATCTTCCGAAGCTTAAAATCAACTTAAGTACTTTGTATGTTTTCAAAGAACAAGTTTCTTCTGAAAGCAATTTACCTTCGGAAGTATCTATTCTTCTTAGAATAAAAATCTCTGAGTGTAAAATTCTCTTCCGAAACAAAATTCTCAAAAACCTTTGAAATATCTTCCGAAGCCAATTTGCCTTCGGAAGCTTTTTCTTCAGAACTTCCGAAGCAAATAACCTTCGAAAGATGTCTTGACTTCCAAGAAAACTAATTTTTGGGCAAAAGTAAACTACTTTTCAGAGGTGGGACCGACATCCGAATTTCAAAGTTTATCCTCTTTCATTAACTTTGTCTCAAATCCTTTTTACAAATATGCCCAACGGTTCCCCCCTCTTTCTCTATCTTCCTCAATTACACTATTCCTTAAACCTAAATTCCCAAAGCGCCTTTTGTTCTTCATCTTTCTTCATCCTTAAGCTTCTAAAATGGCCAACCTAAACCTCAGAAACAACCCAGATTTCTCCATGCAACTTCACAGAAAACATAACCAAGTTGCTCTGTTAAGCTCTGAGAAAGATGAAAGTTTCTCAGAGATTTGCCGTTTCTTAGCTCTATCAAACTACTTCACCTCCCTAACCATTGATCCTACTCTCTCTAAGGATCATCTGCTTGAATTTTGGAAGACCTGCCAAGAGGTCATTATGGATGGGGAGAAGGCACTATCTGCCATAGTGCAAGGGAGGACAATCTTCATCACTCCGGCCATCATCAACACTCACTTGCAGCTGGATGATGAAGAATGTGAGTTGTCCTTTCCAAAGGAAGCTGTAAATCATTCCTTTGAGCAGATGGGCTATGAGGGAGATTTCTCTGTAAAGACCTTCAGGAAATGGAATGCCTCATCCCAGCGGAAATACATGGTTCATGTGGTTATCCACAGCTTGTCAAACAAGCATGGAGGGTGGGACCAGATTCCTGAGGATCTCTCCTTCATAGTACATGGAATGGTTCAAGGGGTCAAGTTTAGGTACTCTCAGTTTGTTTATACAAACTTGCTTGCTAACGTAGACTCCTTAGAGTATTATATGTTTCCAAGATATGTTCAACACATTCTCATTTGTGAACTGGGCTCACAGTTGAGGGAAACAGATAATATTCTTAAATTGGGACATATGAAGCTCGACATCTTTAAAATTATGAAGAAGCCAACTGTAGGCTTCTCAAGAATAGAAACAACCCTAGTCCCAAAAATGCTAGAGCTCATTGCTCAAGATGACAACCTAGCAACACAAGCTAGTGTTGAACCCACACCTTCTTCCTCTCAACCACCAAAAAGGCCACAAGTTACCCTCACCTACCAAAGAAAATCCAAACGAACCCCTGCTCAAGCTATTGAGTCTATGCAGGCCCCCATATACTCACCCATACAGGAGGAAGTGGACACTAGAGCTCCCACTTCCCCTGAGGAGCAAACCACTCCCATTTCTTCAACAATCAGGGATGAGGTTCCTCATGCTCACCCTGATGAGCTCACAACCCCAACTGCCTTAAGCCTTCACTCTGAGTCTCAACACTCAAGTGAACAACCTTCAGGGGACAGTTACCATCCCCAGCCTATAGACTTAAATCAACCCATTCCCAACCTCTCATTCTATACTGATGAAGACTTAGGTTTCAGTGAGTACCATGAGTCTCTCTACTCTTCCCATACTCAAAGAGAGATGAGTACTCCTGAGTCTCCTTTGTTTAGCCCACATCAGTCACCCATCACTGAGGTGGATACTTCTGAACCTGTTTAGGATATCCATATGGAAGAGGCTCTCACTTCTACAAGTGATTACATCCTTAAGACCTCAACCATGGCAACTCAGCCCATTGACACCTCAACTGAGGATGTCAATGTGCAGAGGAAATCCAGCAGCCAAGAACCTGAGGCTAGTAGTGAGAGAGAGGACTTTGGTCCAATCATCTCATCCCCCAATGATTCTTCTGATGAAGATGAGGGGAATTTGAGACTAAAGGTGCAAAAACTATCAAAAACATGCTCTTATTTAGTCTCTAAGGTTAGTCACCTTGAATCTCAGGTGACTACCCTGCATAATAGGGTTAATGATCAACAACTTGAGATATCTTATCTCAGGGAAAAACTAGCTGGGAGAGCTTTAAGAGGAGCTCAACCAGGAACACAAGAACTTGTGAATGTGATTGACCTAACCTCTAGCTCACCTATGCAAGAGGGTGATGCTACCAAAAAGGGGGAGAAAGTCATTACAGTCATAGAACTTGGGAGTTCTTCAGGGAGTATGGACATTGAGGACTCACCATCCTCACTTGCAACTGTGCATACTCAGCAACTTCCTCAAGTTCACATTAATGTGGACATTATAGACTCTGTCATTAGGAGTCTCTTTGAGGAAGGCATTCCAAGGGTTGTGTCATCTCCACCTCAAGGAACTTCAAATTACATTATTAGGTGGAGGTATGATGCTGATAGAAGAGCCCTCATTCTTCACAGAGTTCAAGGGCAGCAAGAAGTATTCAATTTTCAGACCTTGAATTACTATGAAGGTCTTGACCTAATCAACATGCCACTTGTCAATCCAAGCGAATCAAGACAAGCTGACAGGTTAACACTCAGGATTCAGGAAAGAATTACTGAAGAGTTCAGCCTTAGAAGGAGACAAAGGCAATCAAGTAATGTCATTGGTCAACTGGATGCTGAGGCAGACCCTGAGATTAGCTTCAAAGGGAAAACCTTGGCTGAAGGCCCAATGATAGAGCCTGAGAGCCCTGTCACACCAACAACTGCTTCAGAAATTCATTCCATTAGTGAAACACCGGCTGGTGAAGGTATCTCACAACCTCTCTCTGGTCAGAGCTTGGATGCTACACCAAGCAATGAAGGCCAAAGCTCTCTCCACCCTGAGTTCACAAAGGTCTGTGGGTGACAAAGAGAAAAGGATTCAACCTCTTGAGGAGATTGAGGAGAAGGAGAGAGAGAGAGGAAGAGGAAGCTAAGGGGAGAAAGTTCCTCTGGGTCTTCAGGCTTTATGCAAGCTGTAATCAGGACTGCCCCAAGACCAAACACTCAAGAAGATGAGTTGAGGGCAGTCATGATTAATTACTTGCAGACCGGGAACTATGATGTAAGGCCCCGTTCCCGGGACGCTTACAGCTGGATCTCATCGCTCATAAAACATAATATTACATTTCACTTTCATAAAACGTTGCAGCGGAAACATTAAAAACAATATCTTCATTTCATCAAAATACTTTTGCACATTAGTACAATCGTTCCTTTAACAATATCAGGTTACATTTATTACAAAAGCATTAAACATAAAGATGCCATCCAAAATACGCTGAGTAGCCGCCCCGTGCCATCCTCAGCAACATACCTGCCAACTGGAAACACATCAAAGTCAGCGTTGCTGAGTGAGTTCTAGTTTTATAATAAAACTTACTTTTCTTTCGTAAAACCGTTCTTTACTTTCTTTATAAAAACATTCGTTACATACATGTGTTCACACATCATACGTACAAACAGATAATATCATTATTATCTTCTTCATTATGTTCGTTAACTCTCGTTCATTCAACGTACGTCATTATCTTTCAATTTTCCCGAGATCCGGTCAGACTTTACCCTCTTCGTGGCACTCAGCCACGATTACTGAGGTCGAATGACAAGGATCTGTATCGCACATTATTATGATAATTCATTAACGTTCGTTACATACATAGCGCACGTTCGCACATTTCGTACTTTTATTATCATTCATTTCTCATCTAGATCCTATCAAGCTTTACCCTCCTCATGGCACTCAGCCATGATTACTGAGGTCGAATGACAAGGATCCCGTTCGTTCATTATCGCACTTTTGCTCGAATCGCACCTTCGCATCATCGTACCTGAAGTACATATCGCACGGATCGCACACATAAGGAAGCCAGAATCGCACGCTATCTCATGGGTTAGCCAAGATCGCACGCTATATAAACCACATGAGGCAGCCAAAATCGCACGCTACCCTTATGCCGTCCATCGCACATATCGCACCAATCGCACCATCGGAGTGGTCATGAAGACCGACTCCCCCTGTGTGTGTGAGGACTCTAGGGGTTTAGCCAGAATCGCACGCCATCTCATGGGTTAGCCAAGATCGCACGCTATATAAACCACATGAGGCAGCCAAAATCGCACGCTACATAGCACACGGTAAATACCACATCGCACGTATTGGAGCAGTTACTAAACTGAACTCCCACTGTGTCTATGTCCCCTTATGAGTAAGCCAAGATCGCACGCTATGATACACACACAGTTGAGCTAACAAATCTCAATGAGTCGTGAACCTCCTTTCTTTCTTTCTCAAGCCATCCTTACTCTCATTCATTCGTTTATGTTCGCTTTCATTCATTACGTTCCTCTTTTCATTATCTTCCACTTTACTTTATATAATACTTTCATTACGTTCATTAACGTTCAACCAAAGCCAAAGAAAGACATACATACATAATAAGGAACATACACATAATCACAAACATACATCATCACCATACAGGCATCATCATACATACATAACACACATCAGACATACAATACATCACACGCGCCGCGAGGCATACATCACACAAAACATCATACACATCATCGCCGTCAACTCATCATCATACATCATCTTGCATCATCCATGCCCATCTCATCATCTACAACCCCGAGGGTCCGAGTCTAAGTCCGCACTTTCCGAAAGTCAGACAATACTACGGTCATTCGGGCGTATGGACACCCTTCAGTCGCCTGGCCTCCATGCGACTGGCCTTTCATCCGAGCGACTGGCCCTCCGTTCGGGCGACTGGACCTTCATTCGGGTGTCTGGCCTTCAGTCTCCCTCCATTCGGGTGACTGGCCTTCAGTCTCCCTCCATTCGGGTGACTGGCCTTCAGTCTCCCTCCATTCGGGTGACTGGCCTTCAGTCTCCCTCCATTCGGGTGACTGGCCTTCAGTCTCCCTCCATTCGGGTGACTGGCCTTCAGTCTCCCTCCATTCGGGTGACTGGCCTTCAGTCTCCTCCATTCGGGTGACTGGCCTTCAGTCTCCCTCCATTCGAGTGACTGGCCTCCATTCTCCCTCCATTCGGGTGACTGGCCTCCAGTCTCCCTCCATTCGGGTGACTGGCCTCCAGTCTCCCTCCTTTCGGGTGACTGGCCTCCAGTCTCCCTCCATTCGGCCGAATGGCCTTAGCTGGTGCAGAATGCAGTTCATCCTGACTGCAGCCGAGGGTTTTCGGCCTCCAAACTCATCTAAACCCATTTTGAGCCCAAATCGACCATCCTAAGCCTTAGGGAAACATACCACGACCTCATTCGAGCATAACCACGCATGAAATCAAGCTCCAAACGCATCATACACATACACAAATGCATAAAAACGGGTTTACACCCAAAAACTTGAAAAAGGGTTTTCAGACGTGTTCCAGCCCTAAAATCATTCAAAATCATGTAAAAGAGGGGTCCTAGAACTCACCTTAACGATCCCGTCGAGTAGAGCTTCGATTTGACACGCTACACCTCGATTTTGGCCGCTCGAACCAACCCGAACCAACACTTCTTCTCTTTTTCTCCTTCTCTTCTCCTCTCCTCTCTTCTTGGCTGAAAAAATGGTAAGAATGGGGTGTTTCCCCCTTTTTATACTCCCATTCATCGAAGTTTCTCTCATTGGCGAGTTTGGTCCCTCGACTTTGGACTTTATTTCTTTTTCTTCTTTCGTCGGCTTCAATGAAAATTTCGGGGTGTTACAAGTCCCCCCCCCCCCCTTAAATAGGTTTCGTCCTCGAAACCTGTCGTTCCTTGAACCATTGCGGACAATATTGTCTCATCTCTTTTCCAGTCTCTCACCTGGAATTCAATCGCTCTACGTCGTTTATCAACATACAACTTCTGGACTATTTTTGGCTACTTCCATCTGGGCTTTGATCCTTTCGAGCTTTTCAGTCGTAGCCTCAGTCACTTCAATATTTCCCATTTGTCATTTGGTGCTCGGCCTTCACTTGTAGACAAGTAAGGCATTTACTCACTCACTTCATCATATCACGCTTCATACCTTACATCGGCCAAGTAGGCAATACGTTCACGTCTCACGCGCTTTCCCGCCACTGCCATCAAAATCACCTTCGGAATCGTCGTGACTTGATCGCCTTAAACCGTCGTCGTGATCCCGTCGGGCGCTGTCAACCGTATCATCATTTTGAGACATACCATGTTCGCTCCGTAGTCAGCCAAACAATCCACTCCTAGAACTACATCGAAGGGTGTATCTATATTCTTACTGCTAACAGGAAACTTAGCACAGAAAGCAACAGGAATGGAACTTTTACCAACGCCAAATCGAATAACATAAAGGCTAAGAGTTGATTTACCAGAAACGTACCTGACACGACATTGGCGTCCGTCCTAGCTTCTTCCAATCTTCTTCACTCCCGAACCTTCCGCCCTTGGCTTCTTACAGTCCCTGCTCATGTGGCCAATTTCTCCACAATTATAACATCTCACAGTTCCAAATTCTCTAGCCACATGACCAGGCTTTCCACACTTGAAGCAAGTGTTTGGTCCCCTTTTGCATTCTCCCGAATGCTCCATCCCGCATTTACCACATCTGTTCGTCCCCGCACCAGGTGTGACCATACGGCGGTCATCCCCCCGGGCGTGCTTATTATTCATCGAGTCACCAGCCCGTCCAGTTCTCTTTCCCTTCCAGTTCCGGTCTCCATCACCTTTCTCTCCGTCTTCGGCCATCACCACCACCATAGTTCTTTCATCATACAACCTCCCCGCCAAATCAACTGCCGACCTAAACGTGCTCGGTCGGGCAGCGATGATGTGCCTGCGGATGTCCGCTGGCAAGCCCTGAATATACCTCTTGATCTTTCGTGAGAGAGGTGTCACCTGATCCGGCACTAGACGTGTCATCTCGTTGAATTTGGTGGTGTACTGCTGATGCGTCATTGTTCCTGCCTCTAGCTGCAGGAACTCTCTTTCAACCTTATCCATTTCACGGTGAGGACAAAACTCCTCAATCACCAGTCTTTTCAACTCTGACCATCTCATCCTTCCAATAGCCCTGCTTCCCTCAACTTGGACTATGTTGTCCCACCAGCACAAAGCTGAGTCGACGAAAGAATGGGTAGCAAATTTTACTTTCTGATCTTCTCAGCACTCGCTGATATTTAGAACAGCTTCCATTTCCCTCACCCATCGGTGAGCAGCATCAGCAGTGCCATTACCATCAAAAGTTGGGGGCTTGCATCGTTGAAACGCCCCATAGTTACAGCCTCGTGCCGCCTCCGGCGTAGGCTCTTCCTCTTCTTCTTCCTCTTCGTCATTGAAGAAAACCGTTTCAGTTTCGGGCCGTCTCCTTTCGCCCGAAGGTCTACCCCTTTCCCGTCTCTCCCCATCTCTAACAGCCTTTATAACTTCGGTCACCACAGACGGTAGGATCGTCTGCATGACCTGATGCACTTCCTCCATGACCGCCTCTCTCATCGAGGCCCTCTGATTAGCATTCTCATCACCGCCCTCCGGATGAGGGGTCTCGGGTTCCTCATGAACCACTCTTTCAGCCCTAGACCTTCCTCTTGTGACCCGTGGTTCAGCACCACATCTACCACCACCTCCACCACGAGAAGCTTTCGAAGATCTTCCACCAGCCATTCTCTAAACACACTGAAAGATTCAAACACTAACATAGTCATTCAATGAACAGCTCAGTTTATGTCAGGTATAGTAAGTTCCTAATTACAGTGGCCAGTTGTGATTAGCCACTTACTTTACTCTTCATACTCCGAGCATTACCTGTCCTGACTACATCAGTATCTAAATCTACCAGCAACACATAAACCATATAACATGCGCACGTAATACCGGTTAACTTTACAAAAATACCTGATGGCACGCAGCTACTCAGATTGGCATCCCTTCCCTTTCCGTCCCATTCTCAGTTTAAGATTAGGTTTATTTTGAAAATATTTACCCAATTCACTTAAACTTTATCTCTGATACCAACTTGTAAGGCCCCGTTCCCGGGACGCTTACAACTGGATCCTCATCGCTCATAAAACATAATATTACATTTCACTTTCATAAAACGTTGCAGCGGAAACATTAAAAACAATATCTTCATTTCATCAAAACACTTTTGCACATTAGTACAATCGTTCCTTTAACAATATCAGGTTACATTTATTACAAAAGCATTAAACATAAAGATGCCATCCAAAATACGCTGAGTAGCCGCCCCGTGCCATCCTCAGCAACATACCTGCCAACTGGAAACACATCAAAGTCAGCGTTGCTGAGTGAGTTCTAGTTTTATAATAAAACTTACTTTTCTATCGTAAAACCGTTCTTTACTTTCTTTATAAAAACATTCGTTACATACATGCGTTCACACATCATACATACAAACAGATAATATCATTATTATCTTCTTCATTATGTTCGTTAACTCTCGTTCATTCAACGTACGTCATTATCTTTCACTTTTCCCGAGATCCGGTCAGACTTTACCCTCTTCGTGGCACTCAGCCACGATTACTGAGGTCGAATGACAAGGATCCGTATCGCACATTATTATGATAATTCATTAACGTTCGTTACATACATAGCGCACGTTCGCACATTTCGTACTTTTATTATCATTCATTTCTCATCTAGATCCTGTCAAGCTTTACCCTCCTCATGGCACTCAGCCATGATTACTGAGGTCGAATGACAAGGATCCCGTTCGTTCATTATCGCACTTTTGCTCGAATCGCACCTTCGCATCATCGTACCCTAAGTACATATCGCACGGATCGCACACATAAGGAAGCCAGAATCGCACGCTATCTCATGAGTTAGCCAAGATCGCACGCTATATAAACCACATGAGGCAGCCAAAATCGCACGCTACCCTTATGCCGTCCATCGCACATATCGCACCAATCGCACTATCGGAGTGGTCACGAAGACCGACTCCCCCTGTGTGTGTGAGGACTCTAGGGGTTTAGCCAGAATCGCACGCCATCTCATGGGTTAGCCAAGATCGCACGCTATATAAACCACATGAGGCAGCCAAAATCGCACGCTACATAGCACACGGTAAATACCACATCGCACGTATTGGAGCAGTTACTAAAACTGAACTCCCACTATGTCTATGTCCCCTTATGAGTAAGCCAAGATCGCACGCTATGATACACACACAGTTGAGCTAACAACTCTCAATGAGTCGTGAACCTCCTTTCTTTCTTTCGCAAGCCATCCTTACTCTCATTCATTCGTTTATGCTCGCTTTCATTCATTACGTTCCTCTTTTCATTATCTAACACTTTACGTTATATAATACTTTCATTACGTTCATTAACGTTCAACGCAAAGCCAAAGAAAGACATACATACATAATAAGGAAGATACACATAATCACAAACATACATCATCACCATACAGGCATCATCATACATACATAACACACATCAGACATACAATACATCACACGCACCGCGAGGCATACATAACACAAAACATCATACACATCATCGTCGTCAACTCATCATCATACATCATCTTGCATCATCCATGCCAATCTCATCATCTACAACCCCGAGGGTCCGAGTCTAAGTCCGCACTTTCCGAAAGTCGGACAATACTACGGTCATTCGGGCGTATGGACACCCTTCAGTCGCCTGGCCTCCATGCGACTGGCCTTTCATCCGAGCGACTGGCCCTTCGTTCGGGCGACTGGACCTTCATTCGGGTGACTGGCCTTTAGTCTCCCTCCATTCGGGTGACTGGCCTTCAGTCTCCCTCCATTCGGGTGACTGGCCTCCAGTCTCCCTCCATTCGGGTGACTGGCCTCCAGTCTCCCTCCATTCGGGTGACTGGCCTCCAGTCTCCCTCCATTCGGGTGACTGGCCTCCAGTCTCCCTCCATTCGGGTGACTGGCCTCCAGTCTCCCTCCATTCGGGTGACTGGCCTCCAGTCTCCCTCCATTCGGGTGACTGGCCTCCAGTCTCCCTCAATTCGGGTGACTGGCCTCCATTCTCCCTCCATTCGGGTGACTGGCCTCAAGTCTCCCTTCATTCGGGTGACTGGCCTCCAGTCTCCCTCCATTCGGGTGACTGGCCTCCAGTCTCCCTCCATTCGGCCGAATGGCCTTAGCTGGTGCAGAATGCAGTTCATCCCGACTGCAGCCGAGGGTTTTCGGCCTCCAAACTCATCTAAACCCATTTTGAGCCCAAATCGACCATCCTAAGCCTTAGGGAAACATACCACGACCTCATTCGAGCATAACCATGCATGAAATCAAGCTCCAAACGCATCATACACATACACAAATGCATAAAAACGGGTTTACACCCAAAAACTCAAAAAAGGGTTTTCAGACGTGTTCCAGCCCCAAAATCATTCAAAATCATGTAAAAGAGGGGTCCTAGAACTCACCTTAACGATCCCGTCGAGTAGAGCTTCAATTTGACACGCTACACCTCGATTTGTGCCGCTCGAACCAACCCGTACCAACACTTCTTCTCTTTTTCTCTTTCTCTTCTCCTCTCCTCTCTTCATGGCTGAAAAAATGGTAAGAATGGGGTGTTTCCCCCTTTTTATACTCCCATTCATCGAAGTTTCTCTCATTGGCGAGTTTGGTCCCTCGACTTTGGACTTTATTTCTTTTTCTTCTTTCGTCGGCTTCAATGAAAATTTACGGGTGTTACATATGGCATAGATGAGATTATATCTCTCCCCTTAGAGAAATTAAATGAATTGGCTGACATGGAAGTGTCAAGAGAGATGAAGGAAGCAGAGGATGCAAGGTTACTTCTCTAATTCAAAGAAGAGAAGAGACAAAAAAGGTTATAGAAGCATGCTCCAACTCTCTCCTCAGTTCAGGAAAGTCTTGTGCAAGAGGATGTGGCTGCTACACAAGAACCTCAGGTAGACAAGGAAACATATAGGCAAAACATGATCAATTACCTGAGTGCCACAGGTCTCTACCAGGCATTTGCACTTCTTCCCTTGTTCTTTGAGTACATTGAGTTTGAGTATCTCAAACAGCTTGAACTTCAAGTGCTCAAAGAACAAAAGGCAACAAAGAAAAAGATGAGGGAAGATGTTGCAAAGTCAAGAGCCATCATCCAAAAGAGTATGAAGAAGTCTCCTGTTAGACAAAGGATGATGAGCTTCTTGAAGCAGTATGGATTCTCTGGAAGGAGACTTGGCCCTATGTCTCTATCCATAATGGATGAGCATATCAGGGTAATCAAGCAGAAGATCAAGAGTGGAGAGCTGATTGACTTATTCTCTCCTCCAAGTCAAATCCCACCTGAAGTGGAGGTTAAGGTTGAACAACCTGAGACAACACAACCTGGACCTCTTGCTGAGCTTCAGCAAGCTTCATCTTCTGATCCACAGCAGGTTCAAACTCCCTCTCCTTCCGAACATGTGAGGGAGGAACACACAACTGAGAACGACAAGGATGATCAACAAGGTGCTGCAGACTAGTCTTCTCAGTTAAAGTCTTCTAAGAGGAAGAAGAGGATGACTTCCAAACCAAATTCAAAGAAGAAGAAGCCTGAATCATCCACCTCTACACCTCAGGCTGAGTTAGATCAACCTGAGGAAGTGCATGAAGAGGCAGCCCAATCAACTCCAATTCAAGTGGCTCCTCTTGCAGCTGAGACACCCATCTTATCCTGGACCTTCACTACTAATCCAGAAAGATGGCATGTGATCAGAGATCAAGGTGTTGAGAATGTCAATACATGGAAATACATAATCAACTTACCTCTGCATGATCTATTTGAGATGAGAAGATATTATGAGAGTCTGTGATCCTGACCAACTGATGAAGAAGGGTATGGTCATCATCGTTCTGAAGACTACAAACATCTGAAGATCATCTACATGTTTTGGTAGCATCAGCCTAGGGGGAGTTTGTAAGGATTTCTATAAGTCTGATGCAGCCAAAACATCCAAAGTCACTCTGCATGCATGCACTAAAGAACAGAAGTAGAAATGCTTAGAAAGTTTTACACCATGCACTAGAAATATTCTAAGTGTAAAATCTTCCGAAGCCAAGACCAACATCTTTCGAAGCCAAAAGTGAAGTCTTCCGAAGCTTCAAAGACAAAGTCTTCCGAAGCCAAAGAGTGAAGACAGATTTCTTCCGAACACTTTTAGAGATATGCCTTTATCTGATGTACTTTACCATAAAACTGGACCACCTTTCCGCTGCTACTCTGTAAAGTCACCAACTTACATGAGTTGGTGAAAGGTCCATGCTTTTGGTAACTATACATTGAGGTCTTGAGTCCATGATTTCTACTTTATGTACTTTTATCCTTTTTGTAATATATTAGGATGTGAGCTATGGCATGTCATAGTCACAAGTCAAAAGGCAGATCTGCCTTTTGACTCTACATTTGATTTTGTAGTTGTCTAGTCAATTGTATCCAGCTAGCCTTCAAAGTATGGCCGGCTGTAGGATGTAGTATAAAGTATCTCAAGTACTTGTAACTTTATATCGATGCTTTGTAACTTGTAATAGAATTTGAGAAGCAATATACAACATTCTTGAAAACCAAATACTTGTGTTGTTTGCAATATTGTTCTGTCTCATATTTACTTGTGTTCTTAGCTTCTTTCATTAACAAGTTAACCAGTTCCCTATTTGATCAAGTGTTCTAAGCAACTCTCCTCATTGTGTTGTTGTGTTGTACGTGCATACCCTTTATCGGTCCTGCAATAAGTAATAATAATTTAACATTATTATTTTGAATATTATATAAAACAAATATTAAAAAACAATATTATTATTAATATTATTAAAACAAATTGATATTTAACTTTGAAAAATTTAAAATTTGTCATAAAATTATTGCAATTTGGGCCACAAAGTTTGGTTCCCACTAAAATTTTATGGGTTCCCACCTAGTTGTTTGACTTTTGCATACAAAAAGGATCACTTGAAAATCAAGGTAGGGACATGCAGACAAGAAAGATTAGTTCACCTAAAATAGAAAGATCATAACAGGAGGTGTCAATCATTTTCAGTCTCCTCCAAGTATAAATAAGGTACTTGGTATCCTGGTAAGATAATCCAATCCTAGAGCATTTTTCTCCTCCATTACTCTCCAAACTAATTGAAAACCTTCAGTTAAGTTCTCGCTAGAAACGAGGATGCCTATCAACATCAAAAGTTATGACAGCAAGGGAGATCCTGATTATCATCTGAAAATTGTTCTCCGGTGCTTCCAAAGTAGAACAATGGTCTATTCTAGTTTGGTGCCACATATTTGTATAAACCATGGTAGGACCAGCTCGATTGTGGTTCAACAACATGCAATTAGGAAGCATTGATTCGTTTAAAGAACTCAACCAAAGTTTTCTTAATTATTTCATGTAATAGAAGAGATACAGTAAGCACTTGATAGAATTGCATCATATAGAGCAGAAAGAAGATGAAGATTAGAGAGCTTTCATGGAGTGGTATAACTCTTATCATTATGAACAATTCATCTCATCTACTAATAATGTTTGTAAGTTGTGAATATGATAATGTTTATATGTTATTTGAATCAAAGTTTACCTAATGGTGATGTTTACTTTAGTTAGTGTTATCAAAAGCATTCCATTGGTGTGAGAATCATTACTTAACTAGTGGTGACAGTCCAATTTAGTTAGTGTAAGTAGGGAATGTCCTGTAAGTATGCTTATCTAATGTTGATTTGATTAACACGTGTTATTATGAATCATGTCTATATGATTATCAGTCTCATACTTAAACCCAAGTTCATGTTGGTAAGACTTTATCTTGAGCCAGGAAGTGATTCTTCTTTCATTAAGTAAAGTAACTATTTTATTGTTATCTATTTTAACATGTAAGTAAGGAATTTTAATCAATAATCCAAATTATCAAGTTTTTTATGTTTAATGTATTACATTGAACAAAGTTTCACAGCCAATCACAAACTCCCTGCGGATTTGACACTCTTACTTGCCATAGCTAGTCTAAGGTAATTAGGATCAATTAATCTTCTATTTTTGATCAGGCCTTCGACAACGATCAAATTTTCACGCCTTTGCCGAGGAGTTTCAGTGCTTGGCTACTTAGTCTTCATTGTTTTGTAGTAGTCTAATTAGCTATATAAATTCCAAAAATATTATTCAGCTGTTGTTTATCTTTCTCTTTTCTCTGTTACACAGGGTGTGTTGTTTCTATTTGTGCATGTAAACAAGAGTTTGCATGCATATAAGGTTTTCAAACTAATTATCACCTCTATCATTTGAAGAGGTTTTTGCTTTGCTATCTTACTAGAATCTTAAGTGTTGGATATCACCATGGATGGAGTTAAATGCATGTATGTGTGGTGGTGGCCTTGTTCACTCGCAAACATGCCCATTATTCTTGCATGTATGGGAAGAGTTGGAAAACATTATGATATTATCAATAGTAACTATGGACTCTACTCATACCACGAACCATTTTCATCATACTCTAAAGGATATTATAATTCAGTGCTTGATTATAAAGGCATGTATTATCAATCCTCAAGTCAACCAATGAGTTCGTTTCATCATGCTTATCAATATAAGGATGAAAAGAGTGCTCAACAGGACACACTTTATTCGAAGATTGACCAAGTTCTTAAGCTACTTCCATTTTGAAGTCCATTTAAAGTGGAGTAGCTACAAAGCCTGACTTGATACTGAACAAAATGAAAAGAACAAATATGTCATTTCTATTGGTTGTGGACCATATTCAATGGTAGCTGTCTTCATAAGTGGGGTAGAGGATGTGGATGATAGTACCAAACCAATCCCTTTAATCATGAAAGACCCATATGTTACACCAATCATGATTAAGAGAACATTAGAAGAAGAGGATATGGATCCACTAAAACATGAAGTTGTATGTTTATACCGTAATGAAGACACAAGAATTATTGAAGAGTCAATGACTAAAATACATCTAGTTTATCCTAACCAACCTCATATATTTATTTTTCCTAGTGATAATGTTAGGGAGAATGGTTTGATCTCGAAGAGTAAGAAGGTGGTGATGCTAGACACTTGGCAAATCACCAAGAAAAGCCCCATAAGCACTCAAATGACTAGTTGATTGTGGGATATATAATATAAATTCGGCATGTCAACTACCGAATATCTGTGGACTCAGTAGGAAACCGTTCAATTTGGCCACCATGAGAAAAAAGTCAGGTACGGTCTAGCTAAAGACCTACAATGTAGCGCTACACGGGAGGCGACCCGTTTATATGTTTGTATGTTTGCATGCATGTGTTTTAGTGGTGTTTTAGTTTCATGTTTTGTTTATTTTGGGTCCCACATCAAGTCACATACTGTGGGTCATTTATTTCATTGTTCATCATTATCTTGGGGAATCTCATAAGTAACGTTTCAATTATACTTCATATTGATGTGTCCTAGGATAATACATATTTAATTTTGGGGAAGGAAGCTAGGTCAATTGAATTCATGTTCACCTTAACAAAAAGTTTTCAAAGAAAACAAAATGAAATGGTTGAAAAAAATTTTAGATTGAACAATATGAAGTAATACGCCATAAGCTTCGGTGATCGGCCGAGTTTATGGCAAACCTAAAAAAGGCGACTTCACATGCCCCCGATCTATGGTGAAAAAGAACACACTTGTTACACTAAGGAAGGATGTAGAACTACCATTACAGTCACCCACCGTAGTCTACGATAGGATTGGTTACCCATGACATCACGTGATCCAGCTTTGCATGCCAAAAGATCAGTTCAAGGTACAACAACTAAGCTTTATGACACTAGGTCACTTCATAAGAGTTGATGGAGTCCTTGTTTGGACCACCTTCTGGTTCACATTGAGTAGAGCATTCATTGATTATTTTTGATCTGGTGATGTAATTGTTCTCTTATTCTATTTTATTAGTATGAATGATTTATGTTTTGCATTTGTTGTGTTTTATTTACTTTTTTAAGGTAGGGTCACCTTAGGTTAAATGCATGCATGTTAGAGTTTTGGTTCTTAATTTATGTATTTTATTTAAAATAGATATTGGTGTAAGCTGTTCAAGTAAAATGAAATTGATAAAACAATCCTTGAATTACAAAGTGTATATATATGGGAAATGATCAAGAAGTTGATATATTAATACTTATACATGCATCGGATCTTTGGGGAGGAAAATGCATATGATTTTTGAGGTGTTGGTAGGCTCAACCCAAAGAAAGAACCCTAATTTCCTTGGTGTAAATTAACTAATACATGGATATGTGTTTAGCTTCATCTTAATTTACATGGTTAGAGAAACTGAGTCGCGCCAAAAGATTGCGAGTTAGCATTCCCTTTCACACACACCATGCTCCTTCTTGTTTACCCACTCAAATTAATTACATAAGAAGTGAAATAAAGAAAAAAAATCCTTATACTGGTATTAAGAATGAATGGATATATATAAAAAAGAAAAAAAAAAGAAAAAATCCATGTGCATGGTTATTCAAGATCAGAAAATCAAAATAGGGCGTTTAAATTCTCGAAAATCTATAGTATGATCCCCATAATCTATGCTTAAGGTGCCGTTATTCTCACCGTGTCATTATTAGAGATGCATGGCCAAGTCAAGTTGTGGTTTGGTGAATCCTTACAAAACCTTGAGGTTGGGTAGGTTTTAATATGTATATTAATAGTGGGGAAAATTAAACATTATGGTATATATAAAAAAAATCATGAGCACGAGGCATCAGTAGAACTTAAAGGGGTATGGATTTAAGAAGGACAATATACCAACAATCAATGTTAGAGCATTAGTACTTTTCCTTAGTGAAATGAGGTGTGAACAAAAGATTAACATGTTAATTATGATCCCATTACATTTTGTTATGAAATTGACAAAACGATCCTTGAATTACAAATTGTATATATATGGTAAATGAAAGGAAGTTGGCATATTAATACTTATACGCGGATTGGATCTTTTGGGGAGGAAAATACAAATGATTTTTAATGTGTTGGTAGGCTCAACCCAATAAAAGAATCCTAAAGTCATTTGTGTAAATTAACTAAAACATGGATATGTGTTTAGTTTCTCATCCTAATATACATGGTTAAAGAAACTAAGTCTCGTCAAAAGGTTGCGAGTTAGCATTCTCACACACACCATGCTCCTTCTTGTTTTCCCACTCAAATTAAATATATAAGAGTGAAATAAAGAAAAAAAATATCCTTGTGCTGGTATTAAGCATGAATGGATATATATTAAAAAAAAGAAAAAAAATCATTGCGCATGGTTAATTCAAGATCGGAAAATCAACATAGGGTGTTTAATTACCCGAAAATTTATATTATGATCCCTATAATCTTAAAGTACCTTAATTCTCACAGTGTCACTATTAAAAATCCATGACCAAGTCAAGTTGTGGTTTGGTGAATACTTAACAAACGTTGAGGTTGGGTAGGTTTTACTATGTGTATTAATTGTGGGGAAAATTAAACCATTATGGTAAATATAATATAAAATCATGGGCACAAGGCATTGGTAGAACTTAAAGGGGTATGGGTTAAGAAGAACAATAAACCAACAATCAAGGTTTGAGCATTAGTACTTTTCCTTAGTGAAATGAGGTGTGAAAAAAAGGTTAACATGTTAATTATGATCCCATTCCATTTCTTTTTCAGGACGAAAAAGTATTAAGTTGTGGAATATGTGACCACTTGCAAAGAGTTAACAAACCACCATCAATAAAAATTGATAGCTCTATTACGAGGCCGTCAGGTAGTTTTTGAATGGTCACCATCCAACATGATAGGATTTCCATGACAATGGAGCATAAGAAGAGAGGCTTGGCATAGGATACAAACGCAGTCGTACGTGCCAATGTCAACTAGTAGAAGCTAATATTGTAAGAGAACTAAAATATCACACTTGGCTGGCGAACCGAGTGATAGTCAGGAAGTCAAATGGAAGCTAGTAGACGTGTATTGACTTCAAATACCAAAAAAGCATGTCTAAAGGATTGATACCCACTTCCAGAGATGGACTTTAAGGTCAATTATTTAGTAGGGTTTGATTTGAAATGATTTAGGATGCCTACAAAGGCTAATATCATATCCAGATAAAAAGCGAGAGTGCAAACAAAATACAGCTTTTCATATGGCTTAGGGTATCTTTTGCTACAATAAATTGCCATTTGGTCTAAAAACATGGGGGCAAGTTACCAATGAATAATTGATGGGACCTTTAACGCTTAATTAGGCAAGCACATGGAAGCATATGTTGATGACATGGTGATCAAAAGACCAGATGAAGAAGCAATGATAGCAGATATAGTAGAGACATATAAGAACTTACGAAAGATTAAGATGAAGCTAAATCCAGTGAAGTGTTAATTTAGTTTAAAAGAAAGCAAGTTCCTTGGACACTTAGTTGGAAAACAAGACATAAAGTCCAACTCAGATAAGTTTAGGTCCATACAGGAAATAAAATCCCCAAAGTCTTAATAAAAGTGTAGAGCCTCAAAGGTATGTTTGCGGCCCTACGTTGGTTTTTATCCAAGTCTGCAGAGCGGTCCCTACCATTTTTCAAAACCTTGAAGAGTTGCACGGGCAAGAAATATTTTCAGTGGACCACTGACGTAAAAGAAGCATTATAGAGTATAATGGAGGACTACATCTCCAACATCCTAGCAGTCGTATCCCCTGTATCTAAGGAACCCTTCTGGTTGTATTTGGTATTAAGCAGTCAATGCTGACATAATTATGGAGAGGAAGGGGTTTCAATTACCCATTACCTTCATCAGCAAAAACTTGAAGGAGGCAAAAACAAGGTACTCGAATGAGAACTCACTTTTTTTTGAGAACTCTAGGAATCAATCTCAGCTACTAGTTTTTAATGACAAAATTATAATTAACAAAAACATATTTAACAAAATTATAAATCAAAAAATAACATAAAAATAAAAAAAATAAAACCACAAAAATGTTTCTTTCGTTTCCCTCTTTCATAAAATTTTTTGGTATGTGATTTGCATGTGACTAAAATGTGTGGTTTATATTGGTTCCTAGAGTTCTCACAAAAAAGGTGGTTTTCAAGATAACCCTACCTTATATATATATATATATATATATATATATATATATATATATATATATATATATATATATATATATATATATATATATATATATATATATATATATATATATATATATATATATATATATATATATATATATATATATATATATATATATAAACGGATCATTTTAAACAATATACTTATAAGTAAAACAATATGTTTATCTAATCATTTTAACATACATATTAACATATCATCTAAATCTATAAACAACCCTCTACTCTAACTCTTCACAATAACTGTTTACATGATAAATGTTAGAGAAAGGTTTAAATACAAAGTCATACTAAAATTGTGAGAATGAATCTCAACATTAATCTCCTTAATCAATGGTTGAGATTAAATTATAACAAAAAGTTGTTTAGATGAGTATTTTAGTAATAGTAATGTTTTTGATTTTTCCTGCAAGTTCTGTCATTTTATTAAACGTTCATAAATTTCATGTATAACATTATTTTTTATAAAAATTACACCATGAAAACGGATGCTTTTTATATTTAAAACGAGTATAGTATTGTTGTATAAAAATAATAATTTTTTCAAATGTTTAAGGTCATATCTCATCATTATGTCACTAATGCAGTTTATTTTATATTTTTGTTAGTTATTGTGTTTAACTGAATACTATTGTGTTTTCTAATATGATATATTTTAAAAAATATTTAATGGTGGAATAGAATTGTTGTGTTGTTACACCCGGAAATTTCTTTTGAAGCCAACGAAAGAAGAAAAAGAAATAAATTCCGAAGTCAAGGGACCAAACTCGCCAACGAGAGAAACTTCGATGAATGGGGGTATAAAAGGGGGAAGACACCCCATCCCTCTCATTTTTCAGGTAAGAGAGGAGAAGAGAGAAAAGAAGAAAAAGAGTTATTTAGGAGTTATTTCAATTTTTGTCTTATTTTTACATTTTGTTGGACTTTGCTTTTGGCCCAGTTTTCGGCCCGTTTATGTTTTGTGGCCCATTCGAATTTTGTTTTGTTTATATATATGATTGTAAGAGATGGGAGAAGGATTATTCAAGTTATATAAAAATCTGTTTTTTTCTCTCTATCACTGTGTGTGTTAGTGATCAACCCTGATTATCGGTATTCTTTGTGAATCAACGATAGTTAGAAGAATTGTTCCTGGTATTCTCGTTGAGTCAACAGGTCAATTATCTATCTCTCTGTTTCCGACTGCATCACAAACTCCATTCAATTTTAATAACGCAGAAACTTAAATATTACCATATCATTTAAATACAATTATCCGAATATAAACAAACTAACTAATCATATTGATCATCATCTTGATCATCTTCTTCATTAGGTTGACGAGACGAGTCTGGAAGCTGCGTTTTGGTCAAATTCGCTATAGCTTGATCTTGTCTTTCAAAATGTTCTCTCGCTTGTTGACTCTATTCATCCCTAATTAAATTAGGGAACACATTCGAAGTTACGCTTCACACTGTTCGAACAACGCCTTTTATGTGTGAACGTCGACAACCTAAAGCTTTTTTGAGACATAGGAACTCATCCACCGATGTGTTACCTCCACCCGAGCTTGACACTGATTTATTATATTGTTCACAATTTTTTTCCTGCATTAAACAATAAAATATACACACATTAAATGTTTTACTAAAATCGACAATATAACTATTGTAATATGGACAACCAACTTGATATAAATAATAAACGATAACATTCTTAACTTTCAATCACCCAACCCTAGTTGCTACAAACTTAATACATCCAACTTTTAGTTTAAACGTGTCAAAACGACCCAAACCCAATTTAATAAACTTAATATATCCAACTTTTAGTTTAAACGGGTTAAAACGACCCAAACCCACTTTAATATACTTAAAACATCCAAAAAAAGGCTTAAAAGGGTCAAAACAAATAACAAACACAATCATAACAATTGAAGGAGAACAAATCAAAAGATATATAAACTGAATTCAAACAATGGACTATGCATCACCTATAATTAACTTCTATGATGTTGGAAGAGAAGAAACATACCTGTAAGATTAGGTGTATAAAAAGCTTCAAGTCACCAAAGAAACATACATGAAAGATTAGGGTCGTTCATTTCTGATGTGTCATATGCAAATGATCTTCAAGCAACACATTCTTACACTTGTGAGTAATTAAGATTCTTCACTCCTAAACTTCTATATCAGTGGTCAAAATATATTAAAACAAAAGCAATGGACTGTTTTGACTTTTGATATTAGGGGGTTGGACGAACGAGATTTGATTTCACAAAAATTAACACATTAGTTCACTTTAAAAACATATGACTGTGGACCGAGCTTGCTATGGATTTGATAAAGGTTGTGTTCATAATAATTTTTAAACAATTAATGATTCATGTTTCTAAGAAAGTCTACATCTTCCCAAGTATATGTAGTTTGGTTTATGAATTTGTACCTCCAATACCAACATCCATATCATAACATCGTAAAACTAGCTACAGAACTAAAATTAAATACATAATACCTAAACTTAAATTAAATACATATAAATAATAAGATATGTTGCAGGTCTTCTTGTTCTTCAATGGTACTACCCATCCTTGCCTCGGCTGTTTTGAGCATTGCGTGAAGCTCACCAATGCTCTTGTCCCACCCGTTCATATTGTAATTCATTATGAACGTCTCAAACCTTTTGGTTAGGCCATTAAGGATCAAATCCGTGGCCAGCTCCTTTGAGACGGGACAATTAAGCCTCTCAAGGCGATCAACGTGGCTTTTCATCTTAAGAACATAAGATGATACCGATTGGGTTTCTTCCATGCGACATGCATGAAGCGCTCGAACCGTTTCGAAGCGCTCTACCCTAGCTTGTTGAAGGAACATTTCCTTCAATGGGTAATCAGTCATATGCCCCATGATGTCAAATTTCTTTTGGAGTTCAGGAATCATGGTTCCCAACATGAGGCAAGAAACCTGCATGGAATCGTCAATGTATTTAAGCCAATCGTTATAGGCCTCAACATCCTCGGGGTCGGGTTGGTCAGGAATGGGATCGTCAAGGACATAGGCCTTTTTCTCTTGGCTTGAGAACAATTCTCAAGTTTCGAAACCAGTCCATAAAGTTATTATGGTTAAGACGATCCCTTTCTAAGATGGTTCTCAGTGATAGGGTAGGGACGGTCGGGGTGGTAGCATTGTTTTTTGCTGCCATTTCTACAAAATTACAAAGTTCATATTAGTATTTCTGAAAAATTACATTTTAATTATTAATACCCTTTACATGTCTCATAGACATATAATAATTAAAACCTAGAATTTTAACGTTATATTTAAATGATGGTTAGGTGACCTTTATCCCATTATTTAAATCAACAAGGTAGTCAACATTTGACAATTGCAACCTATTGCAACTTCTAGTTTTATGGGATCGGTTAAACATCTTATGTTTAGTCGGCATGTAAAATCCCATCAACACCATTGATACGCCATGCTTCGGTGACCCTATGCACATGGTTTCCAATTCAAGTCGTCCTACTTACACACACGTGTGTGTTTACACATACAAGTGGTTAGATGACCTTTATACCACAAATATGTTAAGTCCACTTCAAACACACAAGTTCCCTAAAAGTGGTTAGGTGACCTTTATCCCACAAATAGTTATCAAGTGATTCTAGTGTGGTGTAAAAGGATGGTGTTAAACTTGTTCCCAAAGGGATTGTAGTTTTCATTAATTCTAGTTATGAAAACTCTATGTACCTTGTATTCGCATGCATTCAAATACATGGTACCCTACGGTTCCTTTTTAATAAAACCTCTTTTATTTGAAATCATTAATCCTTTTAATAACCTTTATTAGTCACTTAATGATAAGACACCCAAAAATTCAGCTTGTTAAGATTATTTATTTAGATTGTTATGCATATCCACATATCAAACAATCCCAACATAAAATGGATAATCAAAACAAGCATATATAAAACAACCATATGTGCATAACCATAGCCACTTAGGTGACCAAACTTGTTGCCATCACAAGTGTGGTCATAAGTTCTTTTCTAAGGGTTAAACACAAAACAAAAGATGAGATCTCCAAAGACTCCCACTTGAAGTTGCATCCAAATGCTTTAAGTCATTCTCTTTGTGTCTTCCTTTTGTGCTTTCATCTTGTACATCTTCATTTACAAAATTAATATCCTAATACAAATCTTCAAATAAAAAACACACTTAATCTATCGATACATCACAAATGAATGAATAAATAATTACACCCAAATACAAGCACAAATGAATAAATATTACAACCCATAAAGAATGAAATCAACCAAAATAAATCATTCATTCAAAACCAACCATCACAAGGTCAAGGCTAGGTATGCACCAATATGAAACACATCCAAGAACCAAAATAAATCCCCATTTGACCCTAACTTTTCAGCCAACATAAACCAAGAATTTAGGGTGTTTTTGTCCAACAAAAACACAATAACCATTTGATATCTTTTCTTTCAAGGTTTAATCATAAGTATGTAAGATTAACCTTGAAAGGTTGGGTATTCATCGTAACATCACAAAACAGCCTCTATTAGGTTGTTAAA
Organism: Flaveria ramosissima; assembly: GCA_025215565.1. Lineage (NCBI taxonomy): Eukaryota > Viridiplantae > Streptophyta > Magnoliopsida > Asterales > Asteraceae > Flaveria > Flaveria ramosissima. The sequence continues at coordinate 55,191,826 of CM046029.1, read as the reverse complement.
ACCCATAAAACCAATTTTACAAGGATAATAGAAGCTAGTCATCCACATATCCGGCTCTAGATGCCAATGTTGGGTTTGTTGGACCATTATCAAAGTAGTTTAACCATTAAACACAAAAACGCAGCGGAATAAAATCTTAATCTTATGATTTATAATCTTAAAATTAAGGTTAATAACATAAATCAACAACCCAAGAACATAGGATCATATATATGTGTATGAACTAGCTATCAAGAGAAAATAACAACCAAAACAAGATAAACAAACCACCTTGTAAACCTGCTTAAAAACGAGATTTGGATGAAGACAATGAAGTTCTTGAAAGGCCAAAACACCAAGAGAGGTGTCCTCAAGCTTGTATACCCGTAAGCCTCAAGCAAACACCTTGTTGCTAGGATTTTCCACCAAAAACGAACCAAGGAGGACTGAAAATCTGATTTTCAGCTAAGAACTCTTCAAGAAAACTAGAGAGAAAAGTTTGGTTCTTGCATGTATGAGAGAAAGTGAAAATTGGAGAGTGTGTCTAGTTCAAGTGGGGTGTGGTTTCAAGGCAACAAAAAAGACCAAACATGCCCTTAAAGGGGCGGCCGAAATCTTTGTTTAAAATGGGATCCCCCCATTTTAAACACCCACTTAATTTTTGAACTAGTTACATTATTAGTTATATAATTAACCTTTTTAATATATAAGTTAAACACACTATTATTATTGATGTTATTTAACAAACTTAAATAACATAATAAATAATGTCCATGAACAAAATATCCTTATAAGTTGTTCTCTCTCACATACAATTTATTTAGAAAACCCATTTTCTAAATTGGTGTAATTATTTAATTGCATGATCATATTATCAATTAAATACATATTGGTGTTTGCCAAACTTGCTATTGGGTATAACCCGACTTGGATCATAACGTACTAACCACATCAATGTTCTATGTGTCTTGGGCATAAAATCCAACAATCTCCCACTTGCACAAGATTCATAGAAGATTGATGCAAGCAGTAAATACCGCCTAACAACGTTTTACTACCCTTATACGCATGACTAAAAGCCATTAAATACATCATCATCCCCTTCACGTATCCAACTTGAAATGATTTAGGTGAATCAATCATTTATTCTTTTGTTACAGATGTTCATGTTAAATCCAAGGACACAGAATGATCATTCTTGTTGATTTACTTAATCAGGCCTTAGAAATCTTGCTCTCAACGAATAAGAGGAACAAATTCCATCTTGACTACATACGTTTCTCATAATCAACTCGTGTCATACCTGATAATAGCCTTATGTACTGTCCATTATTTTAGAGCAGTGAAGAACTAGCTCAAGGTATAACATTTGGTGAATATCAAAACCCAATATGTATCTCAGGTCGGAGGATACCAAATGATATTCGCCTTTACTCAAATTTACTTATGATCAATCTAGAAGATTCCATGTAGTAAAATTTGAGATGCGGGTCAGTCCAATATTTGTATCCCACAAATATCTATGAACTTTGGTAGCAACCAATTGCTCTTTATTCATGCCTTATGAATATCCACCAATCCATGTTCATAATAGTCTTATGTTTATGTTTGTTCCCACAAATATGACCGACTACGGACATTTAAAATAATAAACATATTCATGGATATATACATGCTAACAGAAACTTAACTCAGAATCACAGATATATAAAAGAGTTAAATATTACATTGTTCCAAACTTTCAAATACTAAACAGATCAGTTCCAATCACTAGAATATCGAAGTCCTAAGGCACAAGTATGACTTTCATGCTTTGCCCTTTCAAGGAGCTTCGTGAGTGGATCTGCAATGTTTTGATCGGTGTGAAATTTACGAATACATATCTTTCCTTTTTCAACTTCATCCCTTATGTAGTTGAATCTCCGCTCAATGTGTCTAGTCTTTTGATGTGCACGGGGTTCCTTGATTTGTGCAATCGCACCCTTTTTATCACAAAAGATTTCTAGGGGTCTTGAATGGTAGGGACGACCCCTAGATCAGCGATAAATTTCTTTATCCATGCAGCTTCCTGAGCTGCTAATGAGGCGGCTATTATTCGGATTTTGTAGTGGACAATGCTACCACGTCTTGTTTAGAACTCTTCCAGGACACTGCCCCTCCATTCATAATGAAGACATACCCCGATTGTGATCGAGAATCATCTTGATCAGTTTGGAAGCTCGCATCCATGTAACCCTTTACAACGAGTTCCTCTTCACCAGAGCCATATATTAGAAACATATCTTTAGTCCTCATAAGGTATTTCAATATACTTTTAACAGCCATCCAATGGCTATTACCTGGATTTTACTGATATCTGCTCGTCATGCTTAACGCGCATGAAACGTCCGGTCTAGTGCATATCATCGCATACATGATGGATCCTATAGCAGAAGCATATGGGATGTCCTTCATTCGATCTTGCTCATCCTTTGAGTTTGGACATTGAGATGTACTCAATATTGTCCCTCTTTGAATAGGTACCATACCTTTCTTAGTGTTTTCCATCTTGAACCTTTTCAAGACTTTATCAATGTATGCACTTTGGTTTAAACCTATCAACCGCCTCGATCTATCCCTATAGATCTTTATTCCCAAAATATAGGCGGCTTCACCGAGATCTTTTATAAAAAAACAACTTCCAAGCCAGGTTTTAACACCTTCCATGGTTAGAATATCATTTCCAAAAGTAGTATGTCATCAACATACAATACTAAAATGTAATTATGCTCCCACTACCCTTCTTATATACACAAGCCTCGTCAGCGTTCTTGATGAAACCAAATTTCTTGATTTCTTCATCGAAACGTTGATTCCAACTTCTTGATGCTTGTTTCAATCCATAGATTGATCTCTTTAACTTGCATACTTTATTAGGATGTTGCGGATCGACAAAACCATCAGGCTAAACCATATGGACAGTCTCTTCGAGATGTCCATTAAGAAAGCGGTTTTGACATCCATTTGCCAAATCTCATAGTCATAATATGCGGCTATGGCAAACAATATCCTAATTGACTTTAGCATTGCCACAAGTGAGAAGGTTTCATCATAATCAACCCCTTGAGTTTGAGTGAAACCTTTTGCTACAAGTCTTGCTTTGTAAGTATCCAAGTTTCCATGCATATTGGTTTTCTCTTGAAAACCCACTTGCATCCAACCGGTTTGGAGTTAAGTGGAGGGGTCAACCAATTCCCAAAGTTGGTTGTCATACATGGATTGCATCTCTACGTTCATGGCTTCCAGCCATTTGTCACAATCCGAATTGGACATTGCATCATGGTATGTAGTTGGCTCATCGGAGTCAACCACATAGAATCCATTCATAAAAAATCCATATCTTTCTGGTGGAATGCTAACTCTACCAGATCTGTGAATGTTTTGTGTATATTGATCAACCTCTTGATCATCATCAACTTCCTTCTGTTGATTGCTAGTGTTAACCAAACGTGTATCTACCATGTGGAATGCTAACTCTACCACATAGCATCCATTCATGAAAAATCCATATCTTTCAGGTGGAATGCTAACTCTACCAGATCTGGGAATATTTTATGTATATTGATCAACCTCTTGATCATCATCAACTTTCTTTTGTTGATTGCTAGTGTTAACCAAACGTGTATCGGCTTATGGATCTTGATCCTCATCAAATTCCACTATTCTATACGTTATTCCTTCACAAAGGAACTTAGCTTCCAAGAACTCTGCCTTTCGAGCAATAAATACTTTTTGCTCTGTTGGATCAAAGTAGTATCCTATACAGTCTTTGGGATAACCAACAAATATACACTTAGTGGATTGACTTTCCAACTTGTTTTGGGTGTTTAGCTTAACATAAGCTTCACAACCCCATACCTTTAAATATGTAAGTGATGGAACTTCCATGCCATATATTTCAAAAGGTGTCGAATTCACTTTCTTGGTCGGGGCCATATTCAAAATACGAGCCGCAGAGAGCAATGCAAAACCCTAAAATGATAGAGGTAGTGAGCTTATAGCCATCATAGATCGAACCATATCCAATAGGGTTTGATTTCTCCTTTCAGACACACCATTATGTTGTGTGTTCCAGGTGGAGTAAGTTGTGAGACGATCCCACAACTTCTTAGATGGTACTGAAAAGCCTCACTAAGGTATTCACCTCCTCTATCTGAACGAAGAACTTTGATAGTTTTATTGAGTTGTTTTTCTCTACTTCATTCTTGAAGATTTTAAACATTTCAAAAGCTTCATGTTATATGTCATCAAAGTACACATAACCATATCGACTATAAACGTTGGTGAAGGTAATGAAGTATCTTTCACACATTTCTTGTCATTGTCTTAAAAGGGCCACATACATCCGAATGTATGATTCCCAATAAGTCTTTTGCCCTCTCGTTAGTACCACTAAAGGGCGACTTCATCTTCCCTTGTAAACAAGATTCACACTTATCAAGTGAAACATTTCATTTGTTTTCAAAAGACCATTCTTTTGAATTGTTTGAATTCGATTCTTGTTTATGTGACCAAGATGACAATGCCAAAGATATGAATCACTTAAACCCATTTTAAGTTTCTTGGTGCTTGATTGGTATAATGAGTTATTATAGGATGAATCATCATGAACCAATTCATAGATACCATTAAAAGGCGTAGCCTTAAAATAAAACACATCATCCATACAAACATGAATACCATTGTTAACAAACTTTAATTCATAACCACATTGTTTTAAAAGGGAAACAAAATTATGTTCCTAGTCAAATTAGGAGCATACAAAATGTTCTTAAGAACAACTTCCAACCATTTGAAAGTTTAAATATAGTCTCCTTGGGCTTCGACATCAACTTTTGCTCCGTTGCCCATGTAGAGACTTGTGTATTCCTTCTTGAAGTGCTTATTTCTTTTGAACCCTTGCAATAAATTGCAAATATGAGTTCCACATCCGGTATCCAATACCCATGTGTTTAAAGAAATAACATTTAAACAAAATGTGAATCATGAAATTTGTACCTGAGGTTTGCCCAACATCCCTCTTGTTTCTCAACTCTTTGAGATAGGTAGGACAATTCCTTTTCCAATGTCCTATCTCACCACACTCAAAGCATGGATCGTTCTCCGTTACCTTAGGTTTCTTAAGCTTAGGCTAGGTGGGGTTCTCCGCTTTAGTGCCTTTCTTTCCCTTTCCCTTCACCTTTGTACCCCTTTCCTTTGGCAACATTTGCCTTGGGTTCGGGGAATGGCCTTTTCTTATTGCCTTCCTCATTGATCGAGAGAACAGGTAGAACCTTTCTACCCATCCTTGCCTCGGCTGTTTTGAGCATTACGTGAAGCTCACCAATGCTCTTGTCCCACCCGTTCATATTGTAATTCATTATGAACGTCTCAAACCTTTTGGTTAGGCCATTAAGGATCAAATCCGTGGCCAGCTCCGTTGAGACGGGACAATTAAGCCTCTCAAGGCGATCAACGTGGCTTTTCATTATGAAGAACATAAGATGATACCGATTGGGTTTCTTCCATGCGACATGCATGAAGCGCTCGAACCGTTTCGAAGCGCTCTACCCTAGCTTGTTGAAGGAACATTTCCTTCACTTGGGTAATCATGTCAAATGCTGTTGATGCATGTATGTCCCTAGATCATGAGCTGTAATGTAATAAATCTTGTCTGTCTGATTATGATGTAAGTTGTATTGATTAATGAAATGAAATGAATTGTTTGTTACATGTGATGTTTAATATTTCATTAATGAGTTGTGATTGAATTGATTGGGTTTATGAATGTTTGAATGAGTGCACATTATGTTATATATAAATAAAACATTCAAACTTAACTTAATGAAGTTCTCATGCGAATGGCCCATGCGAATGGACCACACGCATGAATAACTTCATACGATTGACTCAATCGCACGACTGAAACAGGAGACTGGATCAGTCGTATGATTGACACATAAGATTGACTCAATCGCACGACTGAACACTCAGTCGTGCGGATGAATCAACCGCATGGTTCAATCGCACGACTGAACCATACTTATGGCCCAGTCGCACGATTGAACAATACTAACCTATAAATAGACCCAATTCGTGGGAAACGTAAGCATTCCCAATAGTCATACGATTCCAACACGTACCCTAGCCGTCCAGAAGCCTCCCAAATCGTTCTCCAAGTTCACAGAACACATCAGATCGGTTCCTAATCGATTTCTGACGTTGATTTCAATTCTTGATTGATTCATTGTGTGTTCTCACTGATTGGATCGCCAATCAAATAGGATTCCGCACTATTTGAGTTGGTTTAAACACGCAATCAATCGGTATTTCGTTCAAATACCAGGTCCTAACAAGTGGTATCAGAGCATTGGCTCTTGATTTCGTGTTGATTCAATCAAGATTGCATAAAAGTTTGTGTTTTTGCACGAAAAACGCAATCTTTAGCATCAAAAGTGATCTTGGACGTTCCCTGCTCATCGAAGTTCAGTTTCTATGGACTTAGACGATTTGGACTTGCAAAATTTCGAATTTTTACGGCTGAAACCCGTCAAACCTAGAAATTTTCGCAAAACAGCAGCTTCAGTCGCACGAGTGACCCATTCGCACGACTGGACTCCATTTGCAGTGCTCATTCGCACGACTGGACCTTGTCGCACCCTCATTCGGCCGACTGAACCGTTCGTTCGCATAGCTCATACGCACCAGATTCATTCGCACGACTGAACCATTCGCCCTGTTCAGTCGCACGGTTGAACCAATCGCAGAGTTCATACGCACGATAAGACCATTCGCATCCTTCAGTCGCATCAGTTAAAGATTATTTGATTAGATACTAAGTTTATTAGTCATGGAAGATCAGATGTCAGCCTTTACTACTGGAAAGATTCAAGGATTCAGAACCTGCTGTTGCTTGAGAGTGAGGTGGGTAATCACAATAAACCACCAAAGCTCTTGACTTTAGATGAGTTTCCACACTGGAAACAACGTTTTGAGATCTACCTCAATGGAGTAGATCCTAATCTGTGGGAAGCCATCGAGGTTGGTTATAGTACACCGGTGGTGGGAGCAGATGGAGTTAAGTTAACGCTAAGTGGGATGACCGACGCACAGAAAGTAAAGTATAATGCAGAGAAAGGGTTTATGCATTGATCACTCAGTCTATCCCCAAAGACATATTCCACCAGTACTCAGAGAACAAGCAGTCCAAGAAACTGTGGGATGAGCTAGAGAAGAGATATGATGGGAATGCATCATTGAAGGCAATCAAGGCAAAGGAGTTAAAGAAGGAGTTCGATAACTTCTCATCAATTGGTAATGAGAGTTTAGATGAAGTTATAGACAGATTCTACCACTTGATGAGCGAGTTGCATACACATGGAGTGGAAACGACTATGGAAGAGAAAGTAAGCAACTTCGCAGATGGATTGCCTGATAAGTGGGCTTCATTCGTGTCTAATCTTAGACAGAATGGAATGCTTGTAAAGCTGGATATAAATGACTTCATTCTCAAGCTGCGTGAAGAAGCACTAAGGATGAAGTATAGAGCAAAGAAGTCTTCGTATACACAAAACCCAGCTTTATACAATGCCACGCCTCAAGCTAAGACATCTGGAGCACCTCTCCAGACAGCATTTGTGTCTAGCTCGTCAGGTCCTTCACATGCTTCTCCTTCTGGATCAGACACGTCAGGGTCGTCATGTACCCACTATATTGGATCAGAAGCAAGTGCTACCAAATTGAAGACCGAGAACCTCGGTAATGTGACCGTAGAAGTAGCACGATGGATCTTCTAGCCGCAGTAGTTCATTCATATGATGGACTTGTGGCTGGGAAGATTGGAAACTGTCATCTGGCAGATGAAGACTACGAGCAGGTAGATGAAATGGAGCTTGAAAGAATGGATATAATGTGGGCCTTAGCTAGCGCTGTCCGAAGGGCGAAGAAGTTTGTTAAGAAGACAGGACAAAATTTAATAGCTACTAAGGACACCACATTTGGTTTTGACAAGAGCAAAGTGACCTGCTTCAACTGTGGAGAGAAAGGGCACTTCAAGAGGGAATGTGTCAAGCCAAAGAAGACGGGTAATGGGAACCCGTTCTCATCCTTTACTCGCCAAGACAAGCAAGCTTCCAGTTCTACTTCATCAAACAAGGACCAAAAGCCTTGACTGCTCATGGTGATGAAGGACAGGACCGGAGTTTAGATTTGTCTCACCAGAATCTAACATAGCCAGTGTTGAAGATATTGATGATGATTCTGCGAGTGAAGGTGATCTAGCAGTTGAAATAGCGATGTCACACAGTGAAGAAACAACTGCAGCTGAGGTCAGTTACAAGCCAAAGGAGGAGACTTCCACGTCAGAAACAGAAAGTCAGAATCACAGAATCGAAACCAGAGACGTCTGATGCTGCTTGATGGCTAACTCTTCTGAAACAACACAGGTAAGTACAACTGACCAAATGTTTAATAATCATGCTTGTTCTAACTGTGATATGTTTAGGAATAGCATTGATGAAAAATTTGCTAGGATATTAGATCACAATGATAACTTAGTAAAAGATTTACAACTATGCACTGAGGCCAATAGAGTTCTAAAACAAAATGAGCATAGTTATAAAGAAAAGATAGACCTATTGACTAAACAACTTAGGGAAACCGAAGTAGTTGCCTTTAATCAAGCAAATGACATTAGGTACTATCTAAACTCCCTAGAGGACACTAAGAAGCAAAAGGCAGTTCTAGAAGTAGAAGTTAATTCCTTAAAACAGAACTGCATAGTTGGACTAGTTCTTCACACATAGTTCAACACTTAGTGAGAGAAAGGAATAATGGGGAGGGATTAGGCTACAAAGTGGTTCCACCACCACCTGAAACCTTGATGAACACCAAGTCTAAACCAGTAAACAACAACCCATCAAGGATCATGTGGTGACCACTCCTCTTGTTACTGATCCAGACACATCATGTTCATCTACTGAATCTGGACAGAAACAAAAGGAGGCCATTTCAAAGGCAAAGGGTAAATTGCCTTGTGTTAATCTGGAAAATGAATTTGAAAAAGTTAACTTAAAGTCAGGGTCAAACAGAGTCAAATCAGAACCCAAAAAGACTTCAAACGTTAATTTTTCACATGCTACAAGTCAAAAACCAGTTAACCAAAAAGTGGAACAAGTTAAACAGGTTAAAACAGTTAAATTTGTTAAACCAGAGAAAACATCAAACATGCAAGAGTCAAAACCTAAACTGATTGATGTTCCTAAAGTGTCACGCATTTCTCCACAAAGAAAGTCTACTCATAAAGTTGATAGCAGATTGTGCTACAACTGTGGAGAATGTGGACATATTGCTTCCTATTGTCCTTTCTATCAGACACCTAGGAAGAAGATTGATCTTCAGGACTCTAGACCTAGGTCTTCTAAGAGGAGTTCTCTAACTCCACCTAGAAGATCTAGTGAACCTAAAGTCCAACCTGTAAGCCAGACGACTGTTTATCATAAACAGGCATTGCACAAATCTGGCTTATGGAAAGAGAAGTCATCCTGTGTGTCTGATACTGATGACAAGAAGGAATCTGAGCTACCCTCACCTTCTAAAGGTCAATGGGTAGAGTTTATGATGTGTGATGCCTCTGGGAAACCCAAGACAGTAAAGGCTTGGGTTCCTAACCTAAACTAATACATTTACTTGATATGTGCAGGGTGTTCGGTATAGCGCTGAGACTAACACGTGGATTATAGACAGCGGAGCATCCAGGCACATGACAGGAAATAGAGCCCTTTTATCAAACGTCAAACAAATAAAAGGAGGGCATGTTTCCTTTGCAGGAAACAAGGGAGGATACATCACAGCACAGGGAGAAGTGGGAAATCAGAAAGTTAAGTTTGATAAGGTGAACTACGTTCAACAACTTCAGAATAACTTACTTTCTGTTTCCCAAATCTGCGATAAAGGATTTAAAGTCATCTTCGACAACAAGAAGTGTTACGTGCTGAAGAAAGACTATATGATTCCAGAGGACCAAGTTCTGATGACTGCTTCAAGATATAAGGACCTTTATGTCTTGGATCTGTCAACAGCTGCTCCAACGGATCATGAGGTGCAGTGCTTTCTATCTAAAGCTACTGAGAAGGACTCAATCTCCTGGCATAGGAGAATGGGACACATTAGTCAAAGGAAGATGAATCACTTGATTCAGAAGGATTTAGTGAGAGGAGTAAATGTCAAGAACTTCCAACTTCCTGACTTTTGTGTAGCTTGCAAGAAAGGCAAACAGACAAAGAAGTCTCATAAGGAGAAGAAAGTTCATTCAATAGAACTTCCTCTTGAACTTCTTCACATGGATCTGTTTGGTCCAGTCAGTACAAGGAGCATTGCAGGCGATTTGTACTGTTTTGTGGTCACTGATGACTACTCAAGGTTCACTTGGGTAATGTTTCTGAAATCCAAATCAGAAACATTTGAGTCATTCAAGGAATTAGTCACCACTCTGGAATCCTCTACAAGCTAAAAGTTAGACAAGTACGCTCAGACAACGGGACAGAATTCAAGAATCAATGGATGGAGGCATACTGCAAGGAAAAGGGAATTGTTCATCAATTCACTTCAGCCTACACGCCTCAGATGAATGGTGTTGCTGAGAGGAAAAATAGAAGCTTGATAGAGACTGCACGGACTATGCTGGCTGACTCGAAACTGCCTATCCAATTCTGGAATGAGGCAGTAGCAAATGCATGTTATACACTGAATCGAGTCCTAATAGTCAAGCGCCACGGAAAGACATGTTATGAGCTACTACAAAGACGCAAACCGAATTGGAGTATCTTGAACCTTTTGGCGCGCCGTGTACACTTCTGAAGAAGACGCAAGAAGGAAAATTCAGCGAGAAGGCAGATGAAGGAATCTTTCTAGGATACAACATACCGAATAAGCGAGTTTACAATAACTCAACGGGTCTTGTAGAAGTGTGGTGTAATGTCGACGTTCAGAGATATACCACGCCACCTACAGGCAAAGGACCTGCCTACTTCTTCGATTATGATGGATTCTTCAAATCCTTCAACATACCTCTCTCTCCCTCGGATGATGAGCTAGCTACTAGGATGATGTATGATATTCTGAATACACCATCTAGCACACAGGGAGAATCATCTACTCAGTCAGGGGGAGTAGTCGACGACAGTGACTCCTCCTCTGAAGATGAAACTGAAGCAGATGACCAGAACAGTCAGGAGGAACAGGTTCCAGTTCCTGAAAGTCCACAAGCATCTACGAGTGATGCTCCATCGACTTCAGAACCTCAAACTCCAACTACCTCAGATGCAGAACAAAATGTTCATAATCTCGGTTCTGAGGTGGCTGTTCCAACTACTCCAGGATCACGACTAAACGTCTATCATCCCCTTGACAATGTTATTGGGGATGTCAGATCAGGAGTACAAACCCGAAATCAGTTATACTCAGCTGATTACGCCTCGGTTATGGAGAAAGGATACATTCATGATGGTGCTTATCGATGTTTTGTCTCGCAGGTTGAGCCAAAATATGTCAGTGAGGCACTAAATGATGAGGCGTGGGTGAGTGCCATGCAAGAAGAACTTCTGCAGTTTAAGAAGTTAGGTGTATGGACTCTGGTTGATAAACCTAAAGGTGCTAAAGTCATTGGCACTAAATGGGTACTAAAATGCAAGAAGGATGACCAAGGGGTCATTATCAGGAACAAAGCTCGACTGGTGGTTCAAGGTTTTCGCCAAGTCGAGGGAATTGACTATAATGAGGTGTTTGCACCCGTGGCAAGGATGGAAGCTATTCGTATCTTCCTTGCCTATGCATCGTACATGAAGATCAAAGTCTACCAATTAGATGTAAGAGTGCATTCCTTCATGGGGAAATCAGAAACAGTCTATGTCAACCCGTGGCAAGAATGGAAGCTATTCGTATCTTCCTTGCCTATGCATCGTACATGAAGATCAAAGTCTACCAATTAGATGTAAAGAGTGCATTCCTTCATGGGGAAATCAGAGAAACAGTCTATGTAAGTCCCAGAGGGTTTTGAAGATCCTTACCATCGGGATAGAGTTTACAAGCTCGACAAAGCTTTTATGGGCTTCATCAAGCTCCTCGAGCTTGGTATGAGAAACTCTCAACTCATCTTGTGAAACACGGCTTTCGCAGGGGAGTAATTGACTGTACACTGTTTATTAAGGAAAAGGATGGCGACCTACTGCTTGTACAGATATATGTTGATGACATAATCTTCGGGTCAAAGAACGAAGAGTTATGTAAAGAGTTTGAAGCAGTAATGAAGAAAGAATTTGAGATGAGTGCCATGGGGGAGATGAAGTTCTTTCTCGGGTTACAGGTGGATCAAACACCTAATGGAATCTTTCTACATCAGACCAAGTATGTAGGTGACATTCTCAGTCGCTTTGACATGGAGAATGCTTCTGCTGCTGGGACTCCACTTGCTACGAATCATGATATAGCACCTGATGACAATGGAGATCTAGTAGATGCCACTATGTACCGAGGAATGATCGGATCCCTCATGTATCTCACTGCCTCAAGACCTGATATTATGTATGCACATGTCTATGTTCAAGATATCAGGCTAAACCAAAGGTCAACCATCTGATCGGGGTCAAGAGGATTTTTCGTTATCTGAAGGGTACACCCACACTTGGATTGTGGTACCCTCATGATGATGACTTTGAGCTTACCGCGTATAGTGACTCGGATTACGGGGGCTGCAAGATGAACTACAAGTCTACATCAGCGGGGTGTCAATTCTTTGGGAGAAGATTAGTTACCTGGCAGTGTAAGAAGCAGACATCGGTTGCATTGTCAACCTGTGAAGCCGAATATGTTGCTGCTGCAAGTTGCTGTTCACAAATCATCTGGATTCAACAGCAAATGCGGGATTACGGTTTAAAATTCTCATCTACTCCTATTTTTGTTGATAACTCCGCTGCAATTGCAGTAACTAAAAATCCGGTCCAACATCCTAAGACCAAACACATCGGTATTAAATACCATTTCATAAGAGATTGTTTTGAAAAGAACTTAATTGATGTGGTTAAAATTAATACTGATTTTCAACGCGCTGACCTCTATACTAAAGCCTTTGATAAACCACGTTTTCAATATTTATTAGAGGTCAACGGCATTAAAAAGAAAAGTGAGGTAATTCCTGATGATGAAAATGTGTAGTCCGATGTCGTTTAGTTAAATTTATTTATTTAATTTGATTTGTCTATTTGATTTTATGTTTATTTAACTCATGTTATTTTGCTGTTAATTAAAATCCTAAAATAATTAAACCAGAAATGATTTTAGTATTTTAGGGGGAGAATATGTCAGCAAGTTAACATTAAAAAAAAAAAAAAAAAAAAAAAAAAATGAGGGAGAAGGAGTAGCTAGCTGAAATAAGGTAGATTGTGTCTGTGATACCGATTCAATACCCTTGGAAAATGATAGTACACAGGAACAAATCAAGAGGGACTTTAAAATTTAAGTTTTAGAAAGATGCAAAAGTTCAAAGTATAAATCTGTGAAATCTAAGCAATACCAAAAGGAAAGATGATAGAAAACTGGCAACTACTAAGGTGACACAAAGAAAGGAGACTTAGAGGCTGCTAGACCATATATGATATGTTGGTAGATTCAACACAATAGACAAATAGACCTGATTGGTGATTTCAAGATAAAACTAAGTTGTTCAACTGACTGTGGGCTTACATCTTATCACTGGTTAACACAATCAACAATATTCCAATAAGGTGTAATGAGCAAGTAAACGCCACAAATGTGTGCGGATGACCATAACTAGAGCAAAGCAAGAAAAAAAAAGACAAATGCAATAAAGCTAATGACTTATGTTGTTGGTGCATTGTGTGCAAAATAAAATAATCTGCTCTAACAAGGAGATAGGTTGTGTGCCTCTCTGCTGTGCGATGGCACTGACCTGAGGATAAACATAACCTAGATATTCTAGAATTCATTGTTGTTTGCCGCCTCTCTGCTGTGCGATGGCACTGACCTGAGGACAGGCTTCTCTTTGAAAGCTCTAAGAATAGTCTCTTCTTGTAATAATACCCGTAGACCGCTCAAAAGCTCCTGAGGAATGTTGATTACCATATAAGTGTGGGATCCACAAATGTTAGTTGAAATAATTAAACCTAAATTAGTCACCAGTCTGTGTCAAAAGTCTGTGTATGGATTTAAGTGGACAAACATACTGACAATCATTGTGGCTACATTCTCAAAGGACTCAAATCAATGTGAAAATCTAAGAGTTTCAGTATGATTTCCTTAGTTTGCTAACGACTCTGGATGAACACCGAGAACTTGAGCATCAAAAGGTTTAATAACTAGTCCCACATGATTTGAATTGCCTGTATGATTCCAAAAATTGAATTGGTCCAGATATGAAAAATCGAAGTTGAAGCTATCTATTCCCGAACCAAATCCCGCAGATATCAATCTCTGGATTTATCTCTCACAAAAAGTCAAAAATATGTCTGATTATGTAATTAATTTAAATTCTTAAATTAGTTAGTCGTTTTAAGTTTTAATTTGAGTCAAGTGTCGGGCTACATCAGGAAAATCAGAAGGAATAAACTCACTAAAAGGGTCATGTCTGAGATGACCATATGTGCTTTGAAAGGTTAAATCAGTCACGTCTGAGGTGACAAAGTGTTTTTTTAAAAGGGTCACGTCTGAGGTGACCAAAGTGGTTAAAAGGATCACGTCTGAGGTGATCAAAGTGTTTTCAAGATAAAAGGATCATGTCTGAGATGATCAAAGGCTCATAAGGTTAATTTAATTAATATAAAAGAGTTTACAGGAAAATTGACAAAAATGGCAGAAAATTAACTAAGTATGACCCATTCGCACGAATGGACCATACGTATGGACTAACCATACGAATGAAGTCCATTCGCACGAATGAACTATGAGTATGGACCATCCAACCGAATGGATCATAAGATTAGTCCAGTCGGAGGCTTAAGTGCGAACGAGTGAGTCAGTCGCACGACTGAACTTCAGTCGGACGACTGGAGAAGGGCGACTGACCCAATCGCACGACTGAGTCCCACTCGCACGACTGAAAGGTGCGTATGAACTCAGTCGCACGATTGGATCTAGGGTTGATATAAATAGAGGTGGAGTCGGTCGCAGAGACTCATCACCCTCAAATCGCCCCTAAATCGCACACCCTACCGTTACTCTGCCAAAATTTGATTTGCCTTAGTTTTCTCATTGATTGTGTGTTACTGACGTTCGCTAATCATCATACAGGTATTTTGAGATCTTCCTCCATCAAAACCAGAAGGATTGGAACCCTAATTGGATTGTTACGACTGTGAAAAGCGAACCGAGACATGCAAACCCTAATAACCTATTAAAACCAAGCAAAATGTTAAAATTAAGTAAAATAGGTTGTTAGTAAAGAGAATGCGACACTAAAGAACCGGTTAATTGAGTTATCAGACTTAGTTTGTGTAGATTCGAACGTTGGACGACTGAACACCTGAGACAGACGACTGGTCGTCCGGATGAACTTCAGTCGCACGACTGAAGGGAGCGATTCACTTAACCGCACGACTGAACCATGCGAATGAGACTCAGTCGCACGACTGGTGAAACCGCATAAGAGTACATGCGCATGAGTCCAGTCGCACACTCAGTCGTGCGCATGAGGTCAATCGCACGTCTGAACCTCAATCGCACGATTCAGTCGCACGACTGTCTTCAGTCGTACAACCTCAATCGCATGACAGATAGTTTTCATTCAAAGTCTAAGTGTTGCATTATACTCGTAGCCAACGGAACTAATGTTTATATTATTATGTGTTACAGATGGCGAGTCGATGGAACATGAGCACCAAGCACAACATATGTGCTCACCTGGATTTGACATCCAGGAACGCAGCTGACTTCACAGGCATTATTACATTTTTGCTGAGATCCAGGATCTCTCATGCTATATCTACTCCATGCACACCATACAGATCAGTACAGCAGGCCTTCTGGGAAGGAGCGTCGGTTGATAGATCCACTGAGCCTCATTGCATCAGAAGTTCGATTTTTGGTGAGGCTATCACTGTATCTGAGGAGGATCTGAGGATTGTACTTCAGTTTGGGGACGATGCTGATTGTCCTACTCGTCTACACCCCCTCACTGTCAGAGGATGTTTCATGAGAGCCAAGTACTCTGGGGACATCAATGCTGGGGTACTCAACAAGAGTAACCTCTGTCCCCAGTTTAAGTACCTTGCACACGTGCTGCTGAAGTGTATAGCATCCAGGAAGGGAGGTTTTGATGAGCTCTCCGACCAGATTCAGAACGCATATGCTGCGTTGGTGCTGAACCACCCGTTCAGCTTCTCCAAGATGATATTCACCTACCTGGTGGAGAACATCGAGGGGAAAGGGAAGGAAGGCTTCTGTATGTACCCCAGATTTCTACAGATGATCATTGACCAGAAGCTTCCCTCCCTGCCAAAGGAGAAGGAGGACGCTGTTGTTCTTGAGGTTATGGACGACACTACACTTGGCCGGATGAAGGTATATAGGGGGAAGCAGGTGAAGCCCCCTGTCAGGAGATTATGTGGCGCCAGCCAAGAGAAAGTGGCGCCACGAGGACAGTGACTCGGATGTTGAGCATATTGCCATACCAGATACCGACTCTGATGATGATGATAGCGGCGACGCCAGGGATGATATGCCTGCCCCATCTAGAGGCACTGATTCAGACGTTATTCCCCCGGGGTCAGCCACTGCCGGAGAGGTCGCTGAGATGGCCGGTTTCCATCAAGAGTTTGTGACTGGTGATATAGAGGAGGAGGAGTCAGATGAGGAGCCCCTCACCAGGACTGTGGGAAGTAAAGTTGTTCCCACAGACCACGGGCTTAGGGTGGTTGGTGAACACCCTAGGGACTCCTCAGAGAGAGACACTGACCCGAACTATGTTCCGGGTTCAGTAAGCAGAGCTGCAGGGGGAGCATCCACTTCCACCGGAACTAGGAGGAAGCGGATGGCTCAACCCCATGGATTGAAGAAGAAGAAGCGTCGCTTGACCTTCGTTACTACTACTTCCAGCACCACAGCTACCACTACCACCACTACTGACATACCACCCATCACCACAGCCACCACAGCCACTACTCCCACTACCACATCCACCACCTTACCTACCACCACCGTATCCTTCCCATCCACCACCAGACCATTCACCCCTACTTCACCAGCATCAGCCCACCGACCCATATTCACCACTGCCACTGCCACCACCACCACACATCATGCTGGACCTTCAGCCCAGCCTTCATATGCTTATGGATCTACTCTACCTCACATCGGGGTAGAGGAGCAGCTCTCAGCACTAAACCGTATGGTGATGCGTATACTTGCTGCGGATGAGGAGAAGGCGACGTAGATCCGCCAGCTGACCGACCTGACTGCTGCCCAGTCTCAGCAACTGGCAGAGCAGGCTCGGGTGATCGACCAGCAGAGAGTCGAGGTGTCCCAACTCCAGGACATGCAGGCTCAGTCCGTCAAACGTATAGAGGAGTTGGAGACAACCAACAAGACTATTATGCTGAGGCTAAAGGGGTCGAAGGATGAGCCCCTGAAGCTAAAGGAAGGTGACGGGGATGATGGAGATGATGATGATGAAGATGAGGATGATGATGAGGAAGATGATGATGATGAGGAGACTGAAGAAGACAGGACAGAAGGACGTGATGATGATGACGAGGCAGAAGGAGGGGATGCGGCTGCATCGGCCTCTACTTCAGGTCAAGAGCGGAGATCTAAGCATCGACAAGACCAGTCATCCACTACTTCTGCTCCTCCGAGCGACACGCCCCAGATTCAAGACAAAAGTACTGATTAGATGTTTTATGTATTTATTTCTTTTGTACTTGAAATCATGTAATGGAAAACAAGTGTATTAAATGTTTATATATATTAAGTTAATATAAGTTTGTTTGATTAAATACTAATGATTTATGTGTTGAATGTTTATATCAAACAGATCCAAACTTTCAAAGGGATGAGTTTGACTTTGCTCCCCTTCAAATGGTCAAGACTCAATTAACCATGATTCTTGACCTACAAGGGATAGTGAGACGGTCTGTGAGTTATACCCCTGAAGAAGTGGAGATAATTCATGACCTGTCTGATGAGCAACTGGCAGAAATGTTCAGACTCAATCCCGATGAAATAGTCAAGGACGCTCCAACAGTTGATTCAACCAGTGATGAGGAACTGAATGACATTGATGAAGTTGAGGTTGAAGACATTACTGCAGAAGAGTACCCTCAGTATGCTGACGCCGAGGGAAATGTGGTCCCCAATCTGGGTGAATCCCTAGTCAGTGATACTTTTGAGGTACTAGACAAGATGGAGCAGGAAACGGAAAAGACTGAAGGAACAGCCCAAGCCTCCAATGCAGACGTAGATATTCGCAAGGCTGAGTGGGCTGCCTATTTTGAAGAAGTAAGAGCCCAGCGTGCTGCACCAAAGAGAGATGCCTACACCAAGCTCTACAGAGTCAGGAAACACCATAAGGTGTCAGGCAGGATTATCTCATGGGCTTATTTTGAAGACCTTAACGCTTATGCAGTTAAGAGGGAGCAGGGCATAGAGTACTTCAGGTTCCCACATGATCTGAAGACTCTACCTGGTTTTGAGCTCAACCAGCTGGCTAAGCTAAAGCTGCTGTATGCTGACCCTAGAAAGATGTCAGGCTGGTTTGAGGCTGCACTGAAGAAGGAGTACCACACCCGATGGGTTAACTCCAGACCACAAAAGCCTACGAGGAATATAAGAAGGTCTGAGGTTGATGCCATTACGGGCAAACCAAAGATTGTGCTGAAGTGGAGTCCTCCGCGCACTATGTCAAGAATCCCTCTCAGGGAAATGCCACATGACTTCACTCCCCACTTCAAATGGTGGTACTATGATTGGAGAACCGCTGAAGCTGTCATAGTGTTGAATAAAGAGGGCCAAATGGATACTATCAGGGTATTCGACCCAATGTGGCTAACCAACTTGTCTGCTAATGATGTCTACACATTATACAAGTGGCCACTATTCTATGACACGCAAGATATTGTACAAGCCCTCCAATTCCAAAATGTCATAAGACTCTGCTTTGCGTTTGAGATACACGCAGGAGTCACT
Organism: Flaveria ramosissima; assembly: GCA_025215565.1. NCBI lineage: Eukaryota > Viridiplantae > Streptophyta > Magnoliopsida > Asterales > Asteraceae > Flaveria > Flaveria ramosissima. Next base: position 55,172,638 of record CM046029.1, on the reverse strand, counting down.
AAAGAGGAGAAGTACAAAAAGTATAAGGAGGTGATGCAGAAGACAAGAGAATAGATAGATCTAGGTCCAAGGGGGAGTTTGTTGATGCATGTATGTCCCTAGATCATGAGCTGTAATGTAATAAATCTTGTCTGTCTGATTATGATGTAAGTTGTATTGATTAATGAAATGAAATGAATTGTTTGTTACATGTGATGTTTAATATTTCATTAATGAGTTGTGATTGAATTGATTGGGTTTATGAATGTTTGAATGAGTGCACATTATGTTATATTAAATAAAACATTCAAACTTAACTTATTGAAGTTCTCATACGAATGGCCCATGCGAATGGACCACACGCATGAATAACTTCATACGATTGACTCAATCGCACGACTGAAACAGGAGACTGGATCAGTCGTATGATTGACACATAAGATTGACTCAATCGCACGACTGAACACTCAGTCGTGCGGATGAATCAACCGCATGGTTCAATCGCACGACTGAACCATACTTATGGCCCAGTCGCACGATTGAACAATACTAACCTATAAATAGACCCAATTCGTGGGAAAACGTAAGCATTCATCCCATTACGATTCCAGACATACCCTAGCCGTCCAGAAGCCTCCCAAATCGTTCTCCAAGTTCACAGAACACATCAGATCGGTTCCTAATCGATTTCTGATGTTGATTTCAATTCTTGATTGATTCATTGTGTGTTCTCACTGATTGGATCGCCAATCAAATAGGATTCCGCACTATTTGAGTTGGTTTAACACGCAATCAATCGGTATTTCGTTCAAATACCAGGTCCTAACAAATGCCCCATGATGCTCAAAGTCCTTTTGGAGTTCAGGAATCATGGTTCCCAACATGAGGCAAGAAACCTGCATGGAATTGTCAGTGTAATTAAGCCAATCGTTATAGGCCTCAACATCCTCGGGGTCAGGTTGGTCAGGAATGGGATCGTCAAGGACATAGGCCTTTTTCTCTTGCTTGAGAACAATTCTCAAGTTTCAAAACCAGTCCATAAAGTTATTATGGTTAAGACGATCCCTTAAGATGGTTCTCAGTGATAGGGTAGGGACGGTCGGGGTGGTAGCATTGTTGTTTGCGGCCATTTTTACAAAATTACAAAGTTCATATTAGTATTTCTGAAAAATTACATTTTAATTATTAATACTCTTTACATGTCTCATAGACATATAATAATTAAAACCTAGAATCCAACGTTATATTTAAATGATGGTTAGGTGACCTTTATCTCATTATTTAAATCAACAAGGTAGTCAACATTTGACAATTGCAACCTATTGCAACTTTTAGTTTTATGGGATCGGTTAAACATCTTGTTGATACATATGTACCTAGATCCTGATATGAATGTAATATGTCTTGTTTGTCTTACACTGATGTAATGTATGGAATATTAATGAAATGAGAATGGTTGTTTGTGATTTATAATGTTTAATATTTCATTAATGAGTTGATGTTGAATTGGTTAAATAGGTTTGTGATTGTTTGAATTGATACGCATAATGTTATATTAATGAATACATTCAAACTTAACAAAATGAAGTTCTCATGCGAATGGCCCATACGAATGGACCATACGCATGAATACTTCAGGCGAATGACTCAGTCGCATGACTGAACTAGGAGACTGGATCAGTCGTATGATTGTAACGTGAGATTGGCTCAGTCGCACGACTGCACACTCAGTCGTGCGGATGGATCAACCGCATGGCTCAATCGCACGACTGAACCATGCTAATGGTTCAGTCGCCCGAATGAGCAACCCTAACCTATAAATACCACCCAATTCGTGGAAAAACATAAGCATTCATTCCAATTCGACTCCAGACGTACCCTAGCCGTCCAGAAGCCTCCAAGTTCATACTCCAAGTTTATAGAATGCTGTAGATCGATTCCTAATTCTTATCGTTTGATTCAATACCTTATTGATTCTACGTGCGTTCTCACTGATTGGATCGGCAATCAAATAGGATTCCGCACTATTTGGTTTGGTTTACACGTTAATCAGTTGGTGTTTCGTTCAAATACCAGATCCTAATACATCTTATGTTTAGTCGGCATGTAAATTCCCATCAACACCATTGTACGCCATGCTTCGGTGACCCTATGCACATGGTTTCCAATTCAAGTCGTCCTACTTACACACACATGTGAGTTTACACATACAAGTGGTTAGGTGACCTTTATCCCACAAATATGTTAAGCCCACCTCAAACACACAAGTTCCCTAAAAGTGGTTAGGTGACCTTTATCCCACAAATAGTTCTCAAGTGATTCGAGTGTCGTGTAAAAGGATGGTGTTAAACTTGTTCCCAAAGGGATTTTAGTTTCCATTAATTCTAGTTATGAAAACTCTATGTACCTTGTATTCACATGCTTTCAAATACATGGTACCCTACGGTTTCTTTTTAATAAAACCTCTTTTATTTGAAATCATTAATCCTTTTAATAACCTTTTATTAGTCACTTAATGATAAGAAACCAAAAAATTCAGCTTGTTAAGATTATTTATTTAGATTGTTAAGCATATCCACATATCAAACAATCAACATAAAATGGATAATCAAACAAGCATATATAAAACAACCATATGTGCATAACCATAGCCACTTAGGTGACCAAACTTGTTTGCCATCACAAGTGTGGTCATAAGGTCTTTTCTAAAGGGTTAAACACAACACAAAAAATGAGATCTCCAAAGACCCCCACTTGAAGTTGCATCCAAATGCTTCAAGTCCTTCTCTTTGTGTCTTCCTTTTGTGCTTCCATCTTGTGCATCTTCATTTACAAATTTGATATCCTAATACAAACTTTCTAATAAAAAAAACACACTTAATCTATCTATTACATCATAAATGAATGAATAAATAAATTACACCCAAATACAAGCACAAATGAATAAATATTACAACCCATAAAGAATGAAATCAACCAAAATAAATCATTCATTCAAAACCAAACCATCACAAGGTCAAGGCTAGGTTATGCACCAATATGAAACAACATCCAAGAACCAAAAGAAATCCCCATTTGACCCTAACTTTTCAGCCAACATAAACCAAGAATTTAGGGTGTTTTTGTCCAAACAAAACACAATCAACCATTTTGATATCTTTTCTTTCAAGGTTTAATCATAAGCATGTAAGATATAACCTTCAAAGGTTGGGGATTCATCATAACATCACAAAACAGCCCTAATTTTACAAGGATAATAGAAGCTAGTCATCCACATATCCGGCTCTAGATGCCAATGTTGGGTTTGTTGGACCATATTGAACCATTTAAACACAAAAACGCAGCGGAATAAAACCTTAATCTTATGATTTATAATCTGAAAATTAAGGTTAATAACATAACATCAACAAACCCAAGAACATAGGATCATATATATGTGTATGAACTAGCTATCAAGAGCAAATAACAACCAAAACAAGATAAACAAACCACCTTTGTAAACCTGCTGAAAAACGAGATTTGGATGAAGAAGATGAGGTTCTTGAAAGGCCAAAACACCAAGGAGAGGTGTCCTCAAGCTTGTATACCCGCAAGCCTCAAGCAAACACCTTGTTGCTAGGATTTCTCCACCAAAAACGAACCAAGGAGGGCTGAAAATCCGATTTTCAGCTAAGAACTCTTCAAGAAAACTAGAGAGAAAAGTTTGGTTCTTGCATGTATGAGAGAAAGTGAAAATTGGAGAGTGTGTCTAGTTCAAGTGGGGTGTGGTTTCAAGGCAACAAAAAGACCAAACATGCCCCTAAAGGGGCGGCCGAAATCTTTGTTTAAAATGGGTTCCCCCATTTTAAACACCCACTTAGTTTGTGAACTAGTTACATTATTAGTTATATAATTAACCTTTTAAATATATAACTTAAACACACTATTATTATTTGATGTTATTTAACAAACTTAAATAACATTATAAATAATGTCCATGAAAAAAATATCCTTATAAGTTGTTTTTTCTCACATACAATTTATTTAGAAAACCCATTTTCTAAATTTATGTAATTATTTAATTGCATGATCATATCATCAATTAAATACATATTGGTGTTTGCCAAACTTGCTATTGGGTATGACCCGACTTGGATCATAACGTACTAACCACATCAATGTTCTATGTGTCTTGGGCATAAAATCCAACACTGAAATCGCACAAGGATGAAGGAACTAAAGCAATATATATTAAAAACATTGTTGTTGATGTATAGCGGCTGAAAGTGGTCGCTACAGCTTGTTTCTAAAAGAAATAGTTTTTTTTCAAAATTAATCAGATCATTCGCTTTATTAAAACACAAAAAGAAATTACTTTTAAGCTATCGAGACTAAATTTAGTTGTTATAGAATTTTCCCAAAGCGCCAATTTTCTCTCCAATATGCAGAAATATGTTGCGATCACATTTAGTCGCTATACCCTTTGAAAGTAAAAAAATTCTGAAAATATTTTAGCGACTAAGTTTCGTCGCAATACCTTAACCTATAGAGACGAAGTCATTTTGTCGCAAAAAGTCTCGTCGCTAAAAGTCTATTTTCTTGTAGTGTTACTCTATGTTTTGACGTAAATTTAGTTTGGGAAGAAGTCGAAGCTATTGTAATTTATACTTTATCACGCCGCATACGAGCCGCTACATGTGTTTTCTTATGTATGTTTTGGGTTGGTATACATTTTGACATAATATGTTGTTATTCAATGGTATAAATTCAAGTTACTCTATGTTTGGACATAAATTTCGTTCAGAAACACATTGCGTCAGGTGTTGTTTAAAAACTAATCGCTATGAAGAATTATGGCTCTATAATTATTGCATTTTAAAAACCAAACCAAACTCATTACGAAGCGCAGAGCTCATTTACAAGTTTATGATATTTACCAATGGTATGATTTATACATGATTAGAGGTTCTCATTTTATTTTACCTTTGCATCTCATGTGATCATTATTTTTTATTCCATTAAAATTTATCATCATCATTTATGTAAAAAGTATTTCATCAAAATACATCTATTCATCAATAACTGAAAATCATAATTTTAGATCATATCATACTTAACTAATCATTTTAACATATACAAACAGATCGTGCGAATCTACAAAACACAAGCCTCACTGATATATTTTTACTTGTTATACCATTCTTTTAAACTTTGAGATAAATACAATTTAACTCTTTTGTTTTCTTTTTGTCTTTTTTATGTCATCATGAACTTTTATTATAATAATATTAGTTTGTTCTTTCTAATATCCAAAAATTCAAAAATTTCAATTTATTTAAATTCTCGAGATAAGTTATAATATTTTTTTACAGGAATTACATCTTTATTAATAGATATTTTATTATTCTTTTATAGAAAATATCTTTTAAACAATAATATGATATGAACTTTAGTATAATAAAACAATTAAGCTCTGACATAATAGTTTATATTTATTTAAACTCAATAATATAATAACAAAAAGATATTATGCTACAATATAATTTTTTTATATTGAAAACCACAAAGATTATTATATGTTATAGTTGTAATTTGTTTAAAGCTGATAGCATATAATAAGCTTGCTTTATTTAATGTTTGGTTTTTTATTTTTTATTTTTGATTTTCTATTTTATTTTTGTTTTTTAATAAATAAACTCTTTTTTAATTAATATTTACATAATATGTAAGATTTTTAATGGGTTCTTTTTTTTTTCAAAAGTTTTGATGTTATTGTCATAATTTTTTTATGGTTTAGTTTTATCATATAAACAAAAGATGTTATCATGCCATTACCACGGTATGCTTATTTTATAGAAGTTTCGACATGAACTTTTTTAGCCGATTCATTTTTATATAACCTTTATACAATTATCACTGCGTTTGTTTTAATACTTAAATTCACATAAAGGATTTATATTCCTTTATTGTCATGCATAAAAGAATTTTTTTTTAATTTGTATATGGAAATTAGAGAAAATAAATACATTATAATATATAGTATCTTTAATACGCATGATAAAATACGAAACCATATTAATTTATTATAAGATAAATTAAACCAACAATTAAAAATAAGATTAACCAATACAAAAATGATAATTATATCTAACAAGCTCGATTCTGTATATGAGGAAAATCAAAAAACATTATTAAAGGAAATCTATCCATCTATCTCCACTCCGAGATAATAGCAACTTCGAAAGCAATAATATCCAGTTTCGTATCATATTCAAATATAAATCTAATCTTCCCCCACACACGGCTCAAGTTATATATAAAAATATATATATATATATAAAATATATATATATATATATATAAGCAGCGATCTCCCTCAAAATCGATCATACTGAAAAATGGGTTGTGAGTTTTTGAGGATTAAGGGTGTTCTTGATCAGATTGAAGAAACTGAAGACGAAAGAAATATGATTGCGGAGGTTTTAAGGATCAAAGCCATTCTTGATGACACTGGATACAAACCTGAATGGGTATTGTGCGACTTGTTAAAGAAGCTTAAACAAATGGTGGTCTCCATGAAAGTTCTTGAGGCAACCATGATCGGAAAATCTGTTAGCAGAGTTGGACATGATCACACGGTGTCGTCAAAGGATGTTAGGCGGATTGCGAGGATGCTCATCGTATCATGGAGACGTGTGGTTGACGAGTGGATGATTGCCAATGATGATCATAATGTGTTTGTTTTTCAACAAGAAGAAGAACAAGGTGGTGGATCAAGCAAGAATCGACTGCAGAAAGAGAAGCAAGAGAGCAAACATCCACCAACAAATCTATGTAATGTTAACACTGGAAAGGGTAAAGCGGTGGTTGAAGTACGGAAGAAGAAGCCAGATCAAGAACCCATGTTGCAGCGTAAGAAACAATGCTTCTTTCATGATGACAAGAAGAAGCAATCATCAACGGTTGTGGAGGAACGTCGTATGCGTTGTGCTTCTGTTAAAACAGTCAAGTTGCATAATCCGAATCTTCCAGTGACTAATTTCGACGTGGAAGAGAAAGTTGAAGCCGCAAAAAGAAAGCTGCAAGAAGGCTACAAGGAGGCAGAAAACCGCAAGAGACAGCGAAGAACACAAGTGATTGAGGTGCATGACGTGTTGAGGCTGGGCTTGGCTCATAAAGACCAGCGCACCAGGTTTCGAAAGCCTTCTGTTGGCTTAGTTCGTTGATACCTATATAGAGGTTTTGTGTAGGAGTTTATTATTTAGAACGTTTTTGGTTAGTAAGTTTGTGCAGGTGTTTATAACTTTCTCATGTTGTTCTTGTTAGTACATTTGATACCAGCATGAATCCTTATTTTTAAATAATAGGTTTTGATTTCTTGTTATAAGGTGCATATGATTGACAATTTGCACCTTACAGTTAAGGGATATAACCAACATCTTTAATTGTATCCTACAGATCAATCTATTAATTAGATCTATCATAATTAAGGTGGTAATCTTTTTCCATGATGAAAAAGAATTAAATTTAAAGAAATTCATTCAATTTGTCACGAGGAATTAGAATTTTGAAGAAATACAATCTATTAAAGGAATTATAATTTAAGCAAATTTAGATGATAAAACAATCATAAAGGTATTGAATTCTATCAAGCTCACTACGAGTAGTATTGAATTCTATCAAGCTCACTACCACTTACTCGTGACAAACCCTAAAAGTGACAGTTATGAACTTTTAAAAGTATAATGAAGCCATTGGATGCATAGAACTCAAAACACATCAACAACTTAGATTGTAAATACCCAGGCTTCAAAAGTATAGCCCAAAGCACAACCAAAACATAATAGGGCCAATAAAATCCCAAACCAAAGAACAAGGCCTAGATAAGACCCATTGCACAAGTCTTTTTCAAATAAAGCATTTACCTTCGATTAACTGATCGTTACATGATTCGGTAGAACTTATAACGAGTACAAACTAATAATAAATCTAGATCCATATATCTTGGGTTCCCTACTAAATATGACATTTACAAAATTTCACCATCAATCAGGTTAAAATATCATAACAAAACATAAAAATGTCACCTTTACGTGTGAAATCATAGTTTTGATAAATATACAACATGTAAGTATACATGTTAGTCCCAAGAGCATAATAAAACATTAATATAAGGGTTCTAGAATTCAACTATTGAAGCTATAAAACAAATCCTAGAAACGAGAAGATCGATATGTAGAGCTATATGCATGACTAGCTAGTCGACCCTAATTGACAACTATTGGAACTTTTGTTGCTAAATATGACTACAAGTAGCTTTAGTCATCCCTAATCGAGTAATGCTAACAATCATTGGTGAATATTAAAAGCTAACCCCTTAATTGATCCTAATTGTTGATAACTAAACAATGTTGGGTTTATATTTATCTATTGGCCATGACCCACACTCGTTGATCCTGATTTGACCATTTTTTATCTCGTTGTTTAAAAGAAACCATAATCATCCCTAATATACATGCATATATGCAGACATACAATCACATACGTATGCATACTCTACACACACGCATATTTTATATACATGTATAAATATATAATTCAAATACAATACAAAATAATAATATAAAAAATAAAATGATTGTTTAAATTTCATTAGTATTCATTTAAATTTCATAAGAACAAAATAATCGTTAATATAATATAAACTATTTTATTATATTATATAAAAATAATAATTTAACTTATTATTTTGAATATTATATAAAACAAATATTTTAAAAAATATTATTATTAATATTATTAAAACAAATTGATATTTAACTTACTTATATTAATAACAAATTGATTTTTACCATAATTTAACTTATATTTCATCAAATATACAAAATAAAATATGAGATTTTTATCATACTTATATTTTAGTTTTAACTTACTATTAAAATAAATGTAACATTTTATTAACTTCATTTAGTGGTCCAAAAATAATTGTATTCTTTTAAAAGTATGTGCAGCTATTTTCTGGAGTTTCAAAACTATTTCAGTTAGTTGGGGTTGAAAACTTAACCATTTCACGTGAAACCACTTGTATTTTAAATATAACTCATAACACTAACTTCTAGAAAGGGTAAAAATTAAGGAAGTTATGGACTTATAGTCTCCCAAAGTCGACCTAAATATTTTGCCGAAAAATCTAGGTTTGACGTTTCATTTTGTACTTAGCTTTTGAGGGTCCAAATCTTAATAAAAAATTATGAAATTACTATGGTTAGAAAAATACTTCTTTGAAATAGGCTCAAAAATCGTCCAATTTGGTTATGTTTTGACCATGATATGGTCCTTTAAAGATTGACTTGAGTTTCTGTCTGAACCTGTTTTACAAATGAAACCATTTTTAAATAACTTTTTGATATGAACAAGTAATACACTAGTTTCTTGGTTGTTAGATGACTTAAGTACACATATATATAATCATGATTTCATTATCTTACACATATTAAAGTATTGCTTAAGTGTAAGTGAATGTGCTCTTGTTGGTATATATTTTAATACATTACATACTAAGGCTTGAAAGAAACATAATCCAAGTCAGTTTCTTTCAAGCCTTAGTATGTAATGTATTAAAATCAAGAAATGTACTATCATTCTCTATATAGCCTTGAAAATTTTAAATTTTTGTATGTTTAAAAACAAAGTCATTTTGTAAAGTTTCTTCAATATTTATATGAGAAGGAGACGGGACATGCGTTGATTCACTGTGTAGATAAAGATTACCGTATCATCGACCCTATGGATCTGCTTAAGTTTGAAAGGACGATTTGATGAGGTTGCAGGCTTGTCCGATTGCAGCTGATGAATTTGTTCACTTTTTGACAGCATAGTTCGGTTGGTTGATTACGAAGGCCCTGAACAAAAAGATGTATGCTTATGGGGGCAGTTACAAGGTTGCAGACGTGGACTTTTAAAGCATTGATTCACCAAGCCTAGGGGGAGATTGTAGGGATTGAACCTAGAGGCTCGGAAAATCAAACCGCGCGAGAACTATGCAAAAAGTTTATAATTTAGTATAAATAGTCATTAGTTAATGTAACTAAGAGAGCTTTTGTCATTTTCTGATTTCACATGTATTTGTAATCATTCAAATCAGAGAGCAATATATATCAAAGTTTATTTACATTCTTGTTCATCTATTTCTCATTCAATCTTGTTACTGTGATGATTATATTCTGCGTTCTTGTCATGAGATCGATCTGATTCGTAAAGTGTTGTTCCTTATAATTTTTATGCATTCAGTCTCTTTTGATAATTGCAATTATGATTTGACTTTATGATAGTTTTTATTGTTTTGTATTATTAATGTATTTTGGTTTATTAATAATATTACTTTTGTCCGTTTTATTAATTCATAGAATTTTTAGTTAAAAGTGTAATTATGGTTATGAAAATTAATATTTTATGATTATTATTAATGGATTATTGATGTTATATTGTTCAATTTTCTCATAATTTTATTATGATTTGTCTTTAATAATTAGGATGGTGTGGGTGCCCATGCCGTACCCACCACACTATACCACACACCCACCAATTACATAATATCATATCACATTACATCACACCACACCACAACACACCAAATTTTAGAGGGGGAAACCTATACCACACTACACCGCACCAATGTTTTTAATTAAAAAAGTTACTTCATTAATAAAAATAAACTACAAATTATATACATATATATAGTCCATCGGTTTTAATCTACGATGGGAGCTTTTCTTCTACGTGTTTTACACTTTCACCTGCTTTGTTTCTTATATCCACGTGCATGTTCCTCCAAAAGAAAAGAAAAAGGTGTGATAGAATGAGAAATTAGGAGCTGGTTAATATAAAGGAGACGGATAGATTGGCGGTAGAGGTGCGCCGGTAGTGATGAGGTTGTGAGTTTGGCCATAAAGGTTACCTGGAACTATAGTTTCCACCCCTCATATCTGTATAGAGAGTGAGTAAAGGGGAACCGCCTACTGGAGATGTCGGTGCTTTCTGAGTCGGTGGTCTCATCTGTTGGCGATGGTGAGGAGTGTAACCGTGGTTGTAGAGATTAAGGGAGATGAGAAAAGATTGAAGGGACACTTTTGCGTTCGGTGTTTTTGCCAGCCCCTGACTTTTCGTTTACTCTGACGGGGGAGTGTAACCGTTATACTTTACAGAACTGCTTAAAAACAAATAAATTCAAAGAATTCAAAAGTTGTAATCGTGATGATATAGCTGAGATGGTCTTGGTCTTCCTGGCCTAGTATCCATTTCTGGCATCCTGAGCCATGATATAATATTATTGTTGGCGTTGCGTAAATCGTGATCTTGTAAATTTTGTTGAGATTTCCTCCATAGGCAATTACGATGTCAAAGAAATGATTATTTTTTGTTGCTATGGTGCGGTATATGCAATGTATGCAGTCACAACGGATAATAATTTTCGAGATTTTTGCACTTAATAAATTCCAGGCAGCTTCATTAATTAAAAAAATGGCTATGATGGTAATGTTCGTTTATAACTTGAGCATCGGTTTAACCCGTTCGTCAGGCACGCGTAATGTAACAACACTAGGTATAGATATAAAAACAATACATTAAATAAAAAATATAAAATTTAATAATATAAAGATATTAAAACTAAAAATCTACAAATTAAACTCCCAACCACGTATTAGTGAAGCAACGTTTTGTGAAGCCAATTTAGATGTCCTCATGTCCGATCTAACGTTTCTCATTGTAAGTCGAGAAAGTCCAATATAGATTCGGTTACTTTTATACAAAGCGCTTCTTGTTTTCTTTTTTCCTTCATTTCTTATTCATGCATCGCTTTATAATTGCTAGTGGCCTCACTCAATGTTGCTTTGCTTAAAAAACACTCCCCCATCATTTTGCCTTTGCGCCTCGCCCCGATCGATATGGCGTTGTTGTTGAGTTCAAGGAGGGGGCTTGAAATCGGCTTATTAGAGCTTACGTATGGGCCCGATTCTGAAGTTTTACTCCTCTTTGTTCTTTGAGTACCAAAGTTAGAGTCATAACATCACTAACTCTCATTTGGCGTGGTTTCTTACCACCCATCAAAACATGATGCTAGTAAAGCTTTTTTCTCGTAAACTTTCTTGTATTCACTTAGCATTTAGAACGATATCATAATCGTCTCTTCCACTCGTCCAACGATGTTTCTATATTTTTAAAACCAAAAATATTGATAGCACAAAAATAAAATTATAAATATAAAATGTAAATATATAAATATAAAGTAATAATTTTACCGTTGGGATATATATTTTGTTAAAACTACTCATCGTATGGTTTGTTCTCCACACTTTGAGTTTAGTTGATCAACGGTTCGATTGGTCGAACCAACGATGGCGGTGAATTGTCGAAACACCTTCTTCCGAAACAGCCACTTTTTAGTGATCTCTAGTTGTACGGTCTTCAGATACATATATTCAATTAATTGCCAACGCATCGCCATCATTTTCATCCCAAGCCTTGTTAGCAACCCGGGTTATCGATTTTCCTTACAGCTTAGATTTCGGTGGGGTGTTTCTTTGATACGAATATCTTCATCTTCACTTTTGTAAACTTGAAAATCATCGAACAATTCATTTTCTCCAGCTTCTTCTTCTGGTATGTATCAGGGTGAGTTTTAAAAAGATTTAGGATGAGTTGTTTGGTAGCCTCATAATGGTCATTAAGAGGCTACCTCTTAATGGTTCATAACCTCTGAATGGTTAAGAGGTAACCCTGATGCTGAATGGTTAAGATGTACCATTAATATTTAACCTCTTAACCATTCAGCATTAGGGTTACCTCTTAACCATTTAGAGATTATAAACCATTAAGAGGCTACCAAACAGCCCCTTAGTGTAGTAAGAAAATTGTGATGTGTTTTGGAACGTGGGCTTTTTTAGTTGGACGGTATGTATGCGGTAGTGGTGGGTTGAACGGTTGGATAGAAGGTGTCGCTTTACTTTGAACAAACTGCACCTTCGGTCTATATTTTTTGGAGGTTTGGCCTTAGTATTATGAGGATATTTTGGTGAGATCCCTTTTTTGAAAGTATATTATAATTTTGTATAAAAGAAGATGAGAAATATTTGAGAGGAGTAGTTGGGGGTGGAGTGGACTGGGGTATGCTCCATACGGTTAAAATATAACCATTGGGTGGGTGTGGGGTCGTGTGTCAGGGCGAGTAGGTATGGCCCAGCGGGTGTTATATGTAGCGTAGGGGACTAGCAGCGGTGTTGCCGCACGGCACCGGCCCCCGCCGCGTGGCTACGGCGTTTACGCCCCCACCACCCTTATGATTCAAATAATTTGTCATATGACTTGTTTGTTTATGAAGTTAAAAACAAGTCACTTTTAAGTGGTTATCCTTATAATTTATTTTATCTAATAGGGCGTCAAGTGGTGCATTTCTTGACGAAATGAAAGAAACGTCGAACTATTATTACCGGTAATTCAAATCATAATAGTGATTACCAAAATATACTGACACATAAAACCACTCACGTAGGGCTAATTTATTGTTTTGTAATTCTTTTGACTAAAATACCCCTAATGTAGGAAAGTTAACGGTGTTAATTAGTAGTGATTAAATGGATTTAAATAGCAAATTTAGTAAAGCCTTTAAATGGCAAAACTTTAAAGTTTTGGATTCAAATGACAATTTATATGAAAACTCATGGATGTAAAACGCATTAACTCTTTAGAGTTAAGTTCGGCTTTGCTTCATGAGGTTTAACAAGAATAATCATTTTTATCCTAAATATTATTATATTAAATACCTCCGAAAGTTTTCTAACTTGTTTTAAATTTCAGTTCAAAATTTCATTAGTTGTTTCAGCTTAAATCTAACATTTTGAAGCTTTTGGATGAAAATCGAAACAATTTTAAACTTTTGGAGGTAAACTGATGTTTCTAACTTTTTAGAAGAAATAGTTACTTTTGTCAAACATTAGAAAGCAAAATACAAATTAACTCAACTCTATATTTATTTATCTCGTGTAATACACATGTTATTAAAGTATTTTATTTATGAAATTGATACGCACGTTACCATGTATGATTGATATGTATGAGAATCAGGGAACAAAAAATTGAGTACTAGATTTATTTTCTCTTTCTTTCTATCATCATTATTTTGAACAACAGGTAATCATGTTCGGAGTTTGTTGTAGAAATTTCTCGATGAGTTTCGGGCACGAGTGTATTCTTTTTAGGGCTCAAGCGTGTAGGTTCGTATTCGCTTTTGGTTTCATTTTGTACAATAGATAGTGTGTTCAATTTATGATTGATTAGTGTGATTCCAATTATGCTTATAATCAGATATGATTAGATTGGTTCACGAGTGTGTTCAGAAGGCATGAGAATCAAAACTCCATAGCATTGGAGATTGTTACGGAAAGCAAAAAACTATCCATGCTAGAACTCTTGTTGTTTAATGTTTTTGTATAACCACTTCCTTTTCCATTATTTAGTTAAGCTTTCGTGAATACTTTGATACACCAGTATGTAGTTGAACAATTGCAGGACCGTTTAAGGGCTTTAACACAATTACAACACAACAACACAATGAGGAGATTAACTAAACTTTATTCAAACAGTGAACTGGGTTAACCAAAGTGATACAAAGAACACAAGTAAAGCAAGAGACAGAACATGAGAGTATGGGTTTCAAGGAGGCAGTATATTGCTTTCTCAAGTTCTTTTACAAGTGTTACAAGGCATAAATAAAGATACAAGAACTTGAAATACTTATACTACAACCTACAGCCGGCTATACTTTGAAAGCCAGCTGGATACAATTGACTAGACACTAACAAATCAATTGTAGGATCAAAAGGCATATCTGCCTTTTGACCTTGTGACTATGACATGCCATAGCTCACATCCTTATACATTACAAAAGGATAAAGTACATAAAGTGGAAAGTTACAGACTCAAGACCTCAATGTACAGTTACCAAAAGCATGGACCTTTTCACCAACTCATGTAAGTTGGTGACTTTACAGAGATGCAGTAGAAAAGGTGCTTTATGGAACAGTACATCAGATAAAGCATGTGTACTAAAAGTCTTCGGAAGAAATCTGTCTTCATAGGTTGAAGCTTCGGAAGACTTTGTCTCTGAGGCTTCGGAAGACTTCATGTTTGGCTTCGGAAGATATTGGTCTTGGCTTCGGAAGATTTTACACTTAGAGTATTTTCTAATGCATTGTGTAAAATTCCGAAGCATTCTTCACTTCAGTACTTAGTGCATGTTGCTGAGACACTTAGGATGTTTTGGGTTGCATCAGACTTCAGGAATCCTTACAAACTCCCCCTAGGCTGATGCTACCAAAATACTTAGAAGATCTTCAAATGTTGGTAGTCTTCAGTACAATCAGGACCATTCCTTTCTTCGTTAGATGGTCAGGATCATCAAGACTCTCATAGTATCTTCTCATCTCAAAGAGATCATGCAGAGGTAAGTTGATTATGTCTTGCCATGAGTAGACATTCTCAACACCTTGATCTCTGATAACATTCCATCTTTCTGGATTGGTAGAGTAAGTCCAGGACAAGATGGGTGTCTCAGTGGTTAGAGGAGCCACTTGAATAGGAGTTGATTGGGCTGCCTCATCATGCACTTCCTCAGGTTGATCTGATTCAGCCTGAGGTGCAGAGGTAGATGACTTTGGCTTCTTCTTTTAGTCTTTGGTTTAGAAGCCATCCTCTTCTTCCTCTTAGATGTCTTTAACTGAGAAGACTGGTCTGCAGCACCATGTTGATCATCAGTGTCTTTCTCAGTTGGGTGTTCCTCCCTCACAGGTTCAGAAGGAGAGGGAGTTTGACCCTGCCTAGGATCAGAAGATGAAGCTTGCTGAGGCTCAGCTGGAGGTGCTGGTTGAGGTGTCTCTGGTTGTTCAAACTTGACCTCCACTTCAGGTGGGACTTGACTTGGAAGAGAGTGCAAGTCAATGAGTTCTCCACTTTTAATCTTCTGCTTGATCACCCTAATATGCTCATCCATAGTGGATAGAGACATGGGGCCAAGTCTCCTTCCGGAGAATCCATATAGCTTCAAGAAGCTCATCATTCTTTGTCTGTCAGCAGACTTCTTTGCATTCTTTTGAATGATGGCTCTTGACTTTGCAGCTTCTTCCCTTAGCTTCCTTTTAGTTGTCTTTCTTTCTTTGACTAGCTCAAGCTCAAGTTGCTTTAGGTACTCGAACTCAATGAAGTCATAGGACAGGGGAAGAAGTGCATCTGCCTGATAGAAGCCTGTGGCACTCAGGTAGTTGATCATCTTGATCCTATCTTCTTCTTTATCTACCTGAGGTTCTTGTGAAGCCACATCTTCCTGTGCAGGACTTTCTTGAACTGGTGAGAGAGTGGGAGCATGCTTGTAAAGTCTTTTCTGTCTCTTCTCCTCTTTGAATTGGAGAAGTAACCTTGCATCCTCTTTCTCCTTCATCTCTCTTGACACTTCCATGTCAGCCAGTTCATTTAACTCTTCTAAGGGGAGGGAGATGATTTCATCAATGTCATAGTTCCTGGTCTGTAAGTAGGTAATCCTGACTGCCCTTAACTCATCATCTTGAGTATTTGGTCTGGGGGGCAGCCCTGATTGCAGCTTGCATGAAGCTAGATGACCCAGTAGAACTTTCTCCCCTTAGTCTCCTTTTCCTCTCTCTCTCTTCCTCCTCAATTTCCTCAGGAGTCATTATCCTTTTCCCTTTGTCACCAACAGACCTTTGTGACTCAGGGTGGATTGAGTCTTGGCCTTCATTGCTTGGAGTAGCTTCCATGCTCTGGCCAGAGAGAGGCTGAGAAACACCTTCACCAGCAGGTGTCTCAGATGGAGTTTGGACCTCTGCAGCAGTTGTTGATGATGAGACAGGGTCTCAGGTTCTGCCACTGGGCCTTCAGTCAAGGTTTCCCCTATGAAACTAATCTTAGGGTCCACCTCAACATCCAGTTGACCTTCTTAGAGTGAACTCTGCAAGGATCCTGTCCTGGATTCTTTGAGCCAGCTGTCAGCTTGTCTTGAATTACTTGGATTGACAAGTGGCAAGTTGACTAAATCCAGTCTTTCATAGAAGCTCAGGCTTTGGAATTGAAAAACTTCTTGTTGGCCTTGAACTCTGTGAAGTATAAGGGCTCTTCTGTCATCATCATACCTCCACCTTATGATGTAGTTGCCAGTTCCTTGTGGTGGAGATGAGACAGCCCTTGGTATACCTTCCTCAAAGAGACTCCTGATGAGTGAGTCTATAGAGTCCACATTAATGTGAACTTGAGGAAGTTGCTGAGAATGCACAACAGCAAGTGAGGATGGTGAGTCCTCTATGTCCATTCTCTCTGAAGAACTCCCAGGTTCTGTGGTTGTAATAACTTTCTCCCCCTTTTTGGTAGCATCACCCACTTGCATAGGTGAGCTGGAGGATAAGTCAATCACTTCCACAGGTTCTTGTGTTCCTGGTTGAGCTCTCCTTAAAGGTCTCCCAGCTAGTTTTTCCTGCAGATATGAAATCTGGAGTTGCTGATCATTGACCCTGTTTTGTAAGGTAGTCACCTGAGATTCCAAGTGACTAACCTTAGAGACTAAATAGGTGCATGTTTTTGACAATGTTTGCACCTTTAGTCTCAAATTCCCTCATCTTCATCAGAAGAATCATTGGGGGATGAGATGATTGGACCAAAGTCCTCTCTCTCTCACCACCAGCTTGAGTTTCTTGGCTGCTGGTTTTCCTCTGCTCACTGGCGCCTCAGTTGAGATGCCATGGGCTGAGTTGCCATGGTTGAGGTCTTAATGATGTAATTACTTTCTTTGAGAAACATCCTGTGGAAACCCCAAGGTGACTGATGTGGGATAGACTGAGGAGAGTCAGAGGTACTCATCTCTCTTTGAGTAGGGGAGGAGAAGAGAGACTCATGGTACTCACTGAATCCTAAGTCTTCATCAGTATAAAAGGATAGGTTGGGAATTGGTTGGTTGAGATCCAAAGGCTGGGGATGGTAGCTGTCCCCTGAAGGTTGTTCACTTGAGTGTTGAGACTCAGAGTGAAGGCTTAAGGCTGTTGGGCTAGTGAGCTCATCAGGGTGAGCTTGAGGAACCTCAGCCCTGATAGGTGAAGTAATGGGAGTGGTTTGCTCCTCAGGAGAAGTGGGAGCTCTAGTGTCCACTTCTTCCTGTAAGGTTGAGTATATGGGGGCCTGCACAGACTCAATAGCCTGAGCAGGGGTTCGTTTGGATTTTCTTGGTAGGTGAGGGTGATTTCTGGTCTTTTTAGGGGTAAGGATAAAAGAGGTGTGGGTTCAACACTAGCTTGTGTTGCTAGGTTGTCACCTTGAGCAATGAGCTCTAACATTTTTGGGACTAGGGCTGTTTCTACCCCTGAGAAGCCTACAGTTGGCTTCTTCATTATTTTAAGATGCCGGGCTTCATCTGTCCCAATTTAAGAATATTACTTGTTTCCCTCAACTGTGAGCCCAGTTCACAGTTGAGAATGTGTTGAACATATCTAGGAAACATGTAATACTCTAAGGAGTCTAAGTTTGCAAGTAAATTAGTATAAACAAATTGTGAATACCTGAACTTGACCCCCTGAACCATTCCATGAACTATAAAGGAGAGATCCTCAGGAATCTGGTCCCATCCACCATGCTTGTTTGATAAGCTGTGGATTAACCACATGGAGCAGGAATTTCCATTGGGATGAGACCTTCCCTTTCCTGAAGGTCTTTACAGAGAAATCTCCCTCATAGCCCATCTGCTCAAAGGAATGATTAACAGCTTCTTTTGGGAAGGACACCTCACCTTCTTCATCATCCAGCTGCAATGTTGGTTAATGATGGCCGGAGTGATGAAGATTGTCCTCCCTTGCACTGTGGCAGACAGTGCCTTCTCCCCATCCATAATGACCTCTTGGCAGGTCTTCCAGAATTCAAGCAAGTGATCCTCATATAGAGTAGGATCAATGGTCAGGGAGGTGAAATAGTTTGACAGAGTCAAGAATTGGCAAATCTCTGAGAAACTTGCATCTTTCTCAGAGCTTAACAGAGCAACTTGATTATGTTGCCTGTGAAGTTGCATGGAGAAATCTGGGTTGTTTCTGCGGTTAAGGTTGGCCATTTCAGAAGCTTAAGGGTGAAGAAAGGTAGAAAGCAAAGGCGGTTTAGAGAATTAGGTTAGAGAAATAGTAGAATTGAGGAAGATAGTGGGAAAGAGGGGGAACCGTTGGGTATTTATTGAAAAGGGATTTGAACCAAAGTTAATGAAAGAGGATAAACTTTGAAATCCGGAAGTCGGTCCCACCTCTGAAAAGGTAGTTTACTTTTGCTCAAAAAGTAGTTTTCTTGGAATTCGAAAAGCTTCCGAAGGTTAATTTGTCTTCGGAAGTTTTGATTGAAAAAGCTTCCGAAGCTAAAATGGCTTCGGAAGATTTTCCTGAGAGTCTTGAAATTTATGCTTCGGAAGAGAAATAAACCCTTGGATGCTTTGTATAGGAATAAACAAAGCTTCCGAAGGTTAATTTTGCTTCGGAAGGAAAAGGTCCTTAAAATAAATAAGTGTCTGAGATAAGAATTTTAAGCTTCGGAAGATGAATTTGACTTCTTCCGAAGGTAAAATCTCTTAGACAGTTATTTATTTTGAAGACATGTTTTTCTTCCGAAGATAAAATTTTATCTTCCGAAGTATCAAAAATTTTCAAGAATCTAAGGAAAGTCTTCAAAAAGAATTTTACATCCAAAGAAAACATGAGCTTATGAAAGTGATGAACTAGACAACTTAGGACACACATATTTTAAGAAGAAATAATTAGAATTAGTTTTAAGAAAAAGTCTACTCAAAGTTAATCATCCCAATAGCTGATATCAGATACTTAAATCTCTGTTCATCAAAAGCTTTTGTGAACAGATCAGCATATTGTTCATCTGTATGAACTTTGACTAGTTTAATTAATCCTTTTCATAGTTATCTCTTATTAAATGATACCTGATGTTGATGTGTTTGGTCCTTGAGTGCTGCACAGGGTTCTCAGTGATAGAGATAGCACTATTGTTGTCTATGTGGATAGGAGTCTCTTTGAAGTTAAATCCATAGTCCAGCATCTGATTTTGAATCCAAAGCACTTGAGCACAGCAGCTTGCAGCAGCAATGTATTCAGCCTCAGCAGTTGATGCAGACACACAGGATTGTTTCTTGCATTGCCATGAGACACCCTTCCACCAAGGAATTGACATCCCCCAGATGTAGACTTTGCAGTCATATTGCAACCACCATAATCACTATCTGTATAGGCATACAGATTGAAATTAGGATTCTTTGGATACCATAGACCAAGTGTTGAAGCACCTTTGAGGTATCTTAAAATCCTTTTCACAGTGATTAAGTGAGACATCTTAGGGTTGGCTTGATATCTTGCACAAATACATGTAGCAAACATGATATCAGGCCTGCTAGCTGTAAGATACATAAGAGACCCAATCATAGCCCTGTATAAGTGTTCATCTACACACTCCCCCTCAAGATCTGGACCAAGGGAGTGGTTTCTGGCTATGGGTGTCTTAGCAATCTTACAATCAGTCATGTTGAACCTCTTGAGTATGTCTTGAACATACTTTGACTGACTTATGAAGATGCCATCTTCAACCTGCTTCACTTGAATTCCCAGAAAGAAGTTGAGTTCTCCCATTGAACTCATCTCAAATCTGTCTTTCATCAGCTTCTCAAAGTCTTTGCAGAGCTTTGGATTAGTTGAACCAAAGATGATGTCATCTACATATACTTGAACCAGCAATAAGTCATTTCCCTGTCCTTTGATGAAGAGAGTTCCATCTATAGTACCTCTCCTGTATCCATGTTTACAAAGATACTCAGATAGTGTCTCATACCACTTCCTGGGTGCCTGATGCAGCCCATAAAGAGCTTTGTCAAGCTTGCAGACATAATCAGGATGATCAGGGTCTACAAAACCAGGTGGCTGTTTGACATAAACCTCCTCATCAATCACTCCATATAAGAAAGCACACTTTACATCAAGTTGGTAGACCTTGAAGTTCTTGGATGCAGCAAATGCCAGGAATATCCTAACAGCTTCTAGTCTTGCTACAGGAGCAAAGACATCAGTGTAGTCAATCCCTTCTTCTTGTGTGTATCCTTGAACAACTAGTCTTGCCTTGTTCTTGATGATGATTCCTCTATCATCCTTCTTATTCCTAAAACCCATTTGGTTCCAATGGTAGTCTTCCCATGAGGAAGAGGACAAAGGTTCCAAACTTTCTGCCTTTTGAATTGAAGCAGCTCTTGTTGCATAGCTTCAACCCAACTTCCATCCTTTAGAGCTTCATCAACTTTCTTGGGCTCTATCTGAGATAAGAAACAAGAGTGAAGACAAACATTTGCTTCATGGGTTTGTCCTCTTGTTCTTACCCCTGTGACAACATCTCCAATGATGTTTGTGGTGGGGTGAGACTTGTGGATCCTTAGCTGAGGGATCACAGCAAGTTGTTGAGAAAGATCCAAATTTGAGAAATTTAGATCTGGTCTGGAAGATTCACCCTCCACATTATCACACTTATCAAGATTAACTTGATCCAATGAGTGTGTGACATCATTGATGTTGTCATCTATGGTATGGTTATTAGCATCAAGAAATTCCTGATCACTATCACCATCACCATTGTTGTCTTCTACAAGTGAGGTGTCTTTATCTGGTTGAGAGGCCTCTGAGCTGGAATTTGAAGGCATGCCAGATGTATCAGCTGAATTTGTCATTGTTGTGCTGATAGAAACCTCATTTGCTGAAGTAGTTCCAACTGGAGCTGAAGATTGTATGAGTTGAAGGTCTTCCTAGCTCAAATCTTGGATCAGGATCACCTGTATTTAGATTTTCTGCAGATCCTGAAACATGCTCACAAGATTTGTTAAAACAGTTGGTAACTAAATCAAGATCAAACAGCCAATCCGGACCAGAACCAGCCACACAGGTGTGTGCTCATTGAAAGTCACATTGGCTGACTCCTCAACAATTCTAGTTCTGAGATTGTATACTCTATAAGCTTTAGCTTGGGAAGAGTATCCAATGAAATGTCCATCATCTGATTTCTCAGCAAACTTGGCAATTTGATCTTTGGTATTCAAGATGGTGCAGGGACATCCAAATGACCTGAGAAAACCAATGAAAGGTTTCCTCTTGTGCCAAAGTTCATAAGGAGTCTTACCATGTGTCTTAACTACTAAAACTCTGTTTTGCACATAGCAAGCAGTATTAACTGCCTCTGCCCAAAGGTGATAGGCAGTTTAGAGTCAGACAACATAGTTCTTGCAGCTTCAATAAGTGTCCTGTTTCTCCTCTCAGCAACTCCGTTTTGCTGAGGAGTCCTGGGAGCACTATATTGTCTTGTAATACCTTTTTCATCACAAAATGTATCAAGGATTTGGTTCTTGAATTCAGTTCCTTGATCACATCTTATGGTTTTGACCTTGTGATCACATTGATTCTCAACTTTTAAGATGAAATTCTTCAGAATCTCAGGGGTTTCATCCTTAGTTCTAAGGAAGAAGACCCAAGTGAATCTTGTAAAATCATCTGTGATCACCAAACAATAAGAGGTCCTTCCTAAACTCATTACACTGGTGGGGCCAAAGAGATCCATATGTAACAAGTGTAGGGGAGTAGTGATGGAGTTCTTTTCCTTAGGCTTGTGAGATACCTTGTGTTGCTTCCCTTTCAGGCATGCAACACAATGATCATCACTTGTAAACTCTTTCTTTGGCATTCCAGTTACCAGATCATGTTTAATTAATTTATTCATGTTCTTAAAGTTTACATGGCACATTCTTTTATGCCATAGGAAAGACTCATCACTATTTGCTTTAGATAGAAAGCATGAAACTTCTCCAGAGGGAGATGTTTCTTGCAAATCCATCTTGTACATGTTCCCTTTCCTGGGGGCTCTGAGCAGGATATGCTCATGAGGAATGACCACACCAGGCTTGAGAACAATGCACTCATGCTCAGTAAAGAGCATGTTATGACTCTGATCACAAAATTGGGATACACTCAGAAGATTGTACCCAAGCTCCTTAACAAAGTTTACCTTCTCAATGCTGAG
Organism: Flaveria ramosissima; assembly: GCA_025215565.1. Classification (NCBI taxonomy): domain Eukaryota; kingdom Viridiplantae; phylum Streptophyta; class Magnoliopsida; order Asterales; family Asteraceae; genus Flaveria; species Flaveria ramosissima. The sequence goes on along the minus strand of CM046029.1, from coordinate 55,149,544 downwards.
CTTACCATTTGTGACCTTGCCCCTTCCAGAAATGTAACCACCTTCATCTCCTCCAAAAGCAACTGGTCCTCCATCAATTCTCTCAAAATTATGGAGTAGAGACCTATTGCCTGTCATGTGCCTGGAACAGCCACTGTCAATTATCCAGACATTCCTGTTTGTCTTGAGCTGTTCCTGCACAAAGAAAATGATTAGTTACATTTGGAAACCCAAGCCTTACTTGTCTTGGGCTCATTAAGTGTAATAGAAGGTAATGCAACAGTAATAGATCCTATGGTTGTACTATGGGGATCTTCAGCTGTTGTTGATGGAGAAACTTCAGTCATTTGGTCTTTCTTAGACTTCCACACCACCTTTGGAGTCTTGGACTTGACCTTCAAAACCTTAGAAGCTTTTGAACTTCACAAGTTTTGATGACTGACCTTCGGAAGAGTCTACAGTCACTGCAGCAGACTTCAGTGCTTCGGAAGAACTCCTTTCTTCCGAGACCAACTTTGCTTCCGAAGGTAATTTTCCATTTACCTTCTTCTTTGATTTGGAGCTTCCGAAGGAAACAGACTTTCCTTCCGAAGCTTGAGACTTCTTGAGACTCTTTGAAGTCTTTGTATTGGTCATGTGGACAGTACTTTTAGGATTGTATGGGCAATCCTTAGCAATGTGAGAAGTACTTTCACACATGACACATAACATTTTCTTCTTCAAAGAAGTCTCCTTTTGAGAGCAAGACTGGCTTTGGTCACATCCCTTCTCCACCTTCATCTTGGTAGATGCTGAGACAGTTCTTTTGGGCTGTGAACTGTTCTTGGAGTTTGATGGTCCAGGCTGTGCAGCAGTGGTACACAGCAGCTCAGTCTTCTTCTTTGCACTGAGATGATTTGAACAAGAACCATGACTCTTAGCTGAGGAGTCTTGGTTGATGTCTTCAGTCCTTACTACTTTGAAACCTGCAGAGATAAAAACTTGTTTCTGCTTAGCATCAAAAGTAGCCTTGATTTCTTGAGCCTTCTTTGCTTTTCTTTTGCTCTTCCTGATCAAGTTCTTTCTCTTGGACTTGGTCATCACAGTTGATTTCTTCTCCTCAGAAGGATAGTGGCCCTTGGAAGAATCCTCTTCTTCACTCTTCTCAGAGGAATTCTTCACTATCACTTCTTCATCATCCTCACTTATAGGATCTATGAGAGGAAGCTCATCTTCACAAGTTCCACACCTAGGAGATCTTACAGACAAGATTGTGTGTGGAGGAGCTATCTCATTTGATCCCAGTCCCTGTCTATTTTGATAACAAACTTTGTTGTGCAGGGATGAGGATATCATGTTCTTGAAGGTCTCTTCTTCAAGAACACTCTTCTCTGCCTTGGCTTTGCTGATCACAAGCTCAGCCTGGCACTCAGTCAACTTAGTGATGAGATCTTGGATCTGAGTTCTAAAATCTGTATGTTCATGTTTTAGTACTGAAATGGTTTTCTCCAAGTCCTCTATCTTTAACTTGTAATCATTTTCAGACTTTCTAAAATCAGATTTTAATATGTTTAATGACTCAAGATCAGATCTCATCTCTAAGTTGTAGGACCTGTATCTATTTACTTTAGCAATGCATTCAGGAGAGCAGAGATGTTCCAATACCTTGGCTTCATCATGGTCAGCCATCAGTGCTTGGTTTGGAGAAGCATCTTCCACCTGAAAGCTCCAGTCAAAGCCTCCCTCTTCAACAGCAACAGCAGCATGTTGCTTTGTCTTCTCAGCCTGAGGGGCTTTGTCAGTGTAGTTTGGTCTGGGTTGTGTTTGGCCCCCATTTGCTTTAGGTGCCTTACACTCCCTAGCAAAGTGACCCATAAGGTTACAGTTGTAACACTTAACTTTGCTTTTATCCAGCCCAAACTTACCACTGGTAGCATTGCTTGGAAATCTTCTTCCTGTCCTCTTGTAGAACTTCTTGGCTCTGTGAGTGAGGAGAGCCATCTGCTGAACTATCTCCATGTATTCCAGGTCATCTGGATGGATACAGTCCAGGTCTTCAAGAGTGAAGAGATAATTCCCACAGCTTTCATCAGCAGACACAAAGGCTTGAGAAGAACTTGTCTCTTGGAATGGGCTTCCTTGAGTAAAGTTCTCCCTTGGTGTCTCCGGGAAGGTGATGAAAGGACCCTTTTGTGAGTTGTCAGGGTAGCATATGAGATGATGTTGGGGTTCTATGCTGTCCCTTTCAACCACATGAAGGGCTGAACCCATTTGATTGTTGGAGTTGCCAGATGAACCTTGCATGTTCATCTCCTAATCCACTGAGAATCCTATACAACTCTGTCAGAGTAAGAGTTTTAAGGTTCTCAGTCCTCTTGATCACCACACAATAGTGTGTCCATTGCCTAGGAAGTGAGGACATGAACTTCCTTACAATGTCCCTGTTCTCAAGAGGAACTCCTCCATCCACTAGGGTATCCACAATCTCAACATACCTGAAGTATTGTTGGGTCATGGTTTCACCTGCTTTGAAGGTGAAATTTTCAAACTGCTGCTTCAGAAGATCTTTCTTGTTCTCCTTGGCTTCAGAGGAGCCTTCATACATCAGCTTCAGTGCATCCCACAGCTGTTTGGCTGTTTTGCACTTCTTAAAACCTCTGTATACAGAGTTTGGGAGAGCAGTCTGAAGAGCAGTCATGGCCTTCCTGTCAATCTCTACTCTTTTTCTATCTTCATCTGAGTAGTTGGCCACATCTTTAGGAATCATACCAGCACCAGTAGCAGGGGGGTGCTGGGTATGAAAGGTCCATTCTCAACAGATTCCCACATTCTTGAATCAAGAGACCTGATGAAGCCTTCCATCCTCATGCACCAGGTGTCAAAATCATCAAGAGTGATCAGTGGGGATTTGTTCATGGTTCCAGTCTCCATATCAGTCTTTGAGATGGAAGCCATTTGAAGAGTTTAGTTTTTGTGTGTGTGAGGGATCTTAAGATGGTTAGATCTTATATCAAGAGCCTGGAAAGCTCTGATACCAATTGCAGGACCGTTTAAGGGCTTTAACACAATTACAACACAACAACACAATGAGGAGATTAACTAAACTTTAATCAAACAGTGAACTGGGTTAACCAAAATGATACAAAGAACACAAGTAAAGCAAGAGACAGAACAAGAGAGTATGGGTTTCAAGGAGGCAGTATATTGCTTTCTTAAGTTCTTTTACAAGTGTTACAAGGCATAAAGAAAGATACAAGAACTTGAAATACTTATACTACAACCTACAGCCGGCTATACTTTGAAAGCCAGCTGGATACAATTGACTAGACACTAACAAAATCAATTGTAGGATCAAAAGGCATATCTGCCTTTTGACCTTGTGACTATGACATGCCATAGCTCACATCCTTATACATTACAAAAAGGATAAAGTACATAAAGTGGAAAGTTACAGACTCAAGACCTCAATGTACAGTTACCAAAAGCATGGACCTTTTCACCAACTCATGTAAGTTGGTGACTTTACAGAGATGCAGCGGAAAATGTGCTTTATGGAACAGTACATCAGATAAAGCATGTGTACTAAAAGTCTTCGGAGGAAATCTGTCTTCATAGGTTGAAGCTTCGAAAGACTTTGTCTCTGAGGCTTCGGAAGACTTCATGTTTGGCTTTGGAAGATATTGGTCTTGGCTTCGGAAGATTTTACACTTAGAGTATTTTCTAATGCATTGTGTAAAACTTCCGAAGCATTCTTCACTTCAGTACTTAGTGCATGTTGCTGAGACACTTAGGATGTTTTGGGTTGCATCAGACTTCAGGAATCCTTACAACAATTTTAATTAAAATACAAGTAATGTTATTTACATAATCGTGTTACCTTGATTTTACTTCTTTTTCATCGATCACGCATTGTGAATCTTGTATGACGTCTGATTAAATTCATTTCCTGCCTGTGTAATTGAATTTTCGATTCTTTTTAAGTGAACACGAGTAGTTTCTAGTTTCTTTAGACCTAGTTTCCTTGCCCAGATGCTAATAAAGTATTCTTTGAATCCACAGTTGTCATCTTGATTGATTTAATGGATTTTAGAGGTAATAGTGTTCGAAGTTTGTTGTGGAATGTTCTCGATGAGTTTCAGTCATGAGTGTATTGTTTTTAGGGCTCCATCGTGTTGTTTCGTATTTGCTTTTGGTTTCAATTTGTACAATAAATAGTGTGTTCCATTTATAATTGATGAGTGTGATTCCAATGATGCTTATAACTGTCTGCCACAGTGCAGGGGAGGACAATCTTCATCACTCCGGCCATCATTAACACTCACTTGCAGCTGGATGATGAAGAAGGTGAGTTGTCCTTCCCAAAGGAAGCTGTAAATCATTCCTTTGAGCAGATGGGATATGAGGGAGATTTCTTTATAAAGACCTTCGGGAAAGGGAAGGTCTCATCCTAGTGGAAATACCTGCTTCATGTGGTTATCCATAGCTTACCAAACAAGCATGGAGGGTGGGACCAGATTCCTAAGGATCTCTCCTTCATAGTGCATGGAATGGTTCAAGGGGTCAAGTTCAGGTAATCTTAGTTTTATATACAAATTTGCTTGCTAACTTGGACTCCTTAGAGTATTATATGTTTCCTAGATATGTTCAACACATTCTCAACTGTGAACTGGGCTCACAGTTGAGGGAAACAAATAATATTCTTAAATTGGGACAGATGAAGCCCGACATCTTTAAAATTATGAAGAAGCCAACTGTAGGCTTCTCGAGGGTAGAAACAGCCCTTGTCTCAAAAATGTTAGAGCTCATTGCTCAAGGTGAAAACCTAGCAACACAAGCTAGTGTTGAACCCACACCTTCTACCTCCCAACCACCAAAAAGACCACAAATCACCCTCACCTACCAAAGAAAATCCAAACGAACCCCTGCTCAAGCTATTGAGTTTGTAAAGGCCCCCATACACTCACCCATACAGGAGGAAGTGGATACTAGAGCTCCCACTTCCCCTGAGGAGCAAACCACTCCCATCTCTTCAAGAATCAGTGCTGAGGTTCGTCATGCTCAGTTTGATGAGCTCACAAGCCCAACTGCCTTAAGCCTTCACTCTGAGTCTCAATACTCAAGTGAACAACCTTCAGGGGATAGTTACCATCCCCAGCCTTTAGACTTAAATCAACCCATTCCCAACCTTGAATTCTATACTGATGAAGACTTAGGTTTCAGTGAGTACCATGAGTCTCTCTACTCTTCCCCTACACAAAGAGAGATGAGTACTCCTGAGTCTCCTTTGTCTAGCCCACATCAGTCACCTATCTTTGAGGTGGATCTCCCTGAACCTGTTCACGAGGTCCATATGAAAGAAGCTCTCACTTCTGCAAGTGATTACATCATTAAGACCTCAACCATGGCAACTCAGCCCATTGACACTTCAACTGAGGCTGTCAATGTGCAGAGGAAATTCAGCAGCCAAGAACCTGAAGCTGGTGGTGAGAGAGAGGACTATGGTCCAATCATCTCATCTCCCAATGATTCTTCTGATGAAGATGAGGGGAATTTGAGACTAAAGGTGCAAAAACTGTCAAAAACATGTTCCTATTTAGTCTCTAAGGTTAGTCACCTTGAATCTCAGGTGACTACCCTACACAACAGGGTCAATGATCAGCAACTTGAGATATCTTATCTCAGGCAAAAACTATCTGGGAGACCTTTTTAACGCCCGAAAATTTTCTTTGAAGCCAACGAAAGAAGAAAAAGAAATAAAGTCCAAAGTCGAGGGACGAAACTCGCCAACGATAGAAAGTTGGGGAAGTGTGAGTATTTAAGGGAGAGGGCAACCCTTACTCTCTCCCTACACCCAACAAAATCAGCCATCAAAGAAGAGAAGAGAGAAAGAAGAGAAAAGAGGAAAAAGTGTTGGTTCGGGTTGGTTGGAGTGGCCGAAATAGTTGAGGAGCGAGTCAAATCGAAGCCCTTGTCGTCGTGGTCGTTTGTGTGAGTTCTAGGACCCCACTTTTACTTGTTGTCAACCAATTTTGGGGCTGGAAAGCATCAAAAACCCGTTTTTGTATGTGTATGTGTTTGACCCATTTGGGTGTGTTGCGTGTGATGTGTTTAGAGTATGTTTCCGGGCTTGTGTGTGCTTGTATGGTGTTGTGGTATGCATTCCTAAGGTCTAAGATGGTTGATTTAGGCTTAGAATGGGTTTAGATGAGTTTGGGGGCCGAAAACCCTCGGCTGCAGTCGGGTTGAACTACATTCTGCATCAGCTAAGGCCATTCGGCTGAATGGAGGGAGACTGGAGGCCAGTCACCCGAATGGAGGGAGACTGGAGGCCAGTCACCCGAATGGAGGGAGACTGGAGGCCAGTCACCCGAATGGAGGGAGACTGCAGGCCAGTCACCCGAATGGAGGGAGACTGGAGGCCAGTCACCCGAATGGAGGGAGACTGGAGGCCAGTCACCCGAATGGAGGAAGAGTGGAGGCCAGTCACCCGAATGGAGGGAGACTGGAGGCCAGTCACCCAAATGGAGGGAGACTGGAGGCCAGTCACCCGAATGGAGGGAGACTGGAGGCCAGTCACCCGACTGGAGGGAGAATGAAGGTCCAGTCACCCGACTGGAAGGAGAATGAAGGTCCAGTGACCCGAATGATGGTCTAGTCACCCGAATGAAGGTCCAGTCACCCGAATGAAGGTCCAGTCACCCGAATGAAGGTCCAGTCACCCGAATGAAGGTCTAGTCACCCGAATGAAGGTCTAGTCACCCGACTGAAGGACCAGTCACCCGAATGAAGGTCCAGTCACCCGAATAAAGGTCTAGTCACCCAAATGAAGGGCCAGTCGCATGGAGGCCATGCGATTGGAGAGTGTCCATATGCCCGAATAGGGCTGTTGCACCCGAGGAGAAGTGTAATTTAACTTCTGACTTTCGGGAGAAAGTGCAGATGTAAGTTTTGACGTAAAGGTTCCCGTAAGTTCATGTAAGGTGACGATTGAGGCCTTAGAGAACATGTAGGGCATAATGATGATGATGTTTCATGTTTATGCATGATGTATGTTATGTATGTATGATGTTACCCTGTATGACGTGATGACTGTGCATGTTAATGTTCCTTATTGTTATGCGTGATTATCTTCCCGTGGTTGTGCGATGTATGTTAATGAATGTAATGAAAGTATTATGTAATGTAAAGTGTAAGATAATGAAAAGAGGAACGTAATGAATGAATGCAAGCATGAACGAACTAATGAGAGTAAGGATGGCTTGCGAAAGAAGAAAGGAGGTTCACGACTCATTGAGAGTTGTTAGCTCAATTGTGTGTGTATTATAGCGTGCGATCTTGGCTTACTCATAAGGGGACAAAGACACAGTAGGGAGGTCAGTTTTGGTAACTGCTCCGATACGTGTGATGTGGTATTTACTGTGTGCTATGTAGCGTGCGATTTTGGCTGCCTCATATGGTTTATGTAGCGTGCGATCTTGGCAAACCCATGAGATGGTGTGCGATTCTGGCTAAACCCCGAGAGTTCTCAAACACACAGGGGGAGTCGGTCTTAGTGACCACTCCGATGGTGCGATTTGTTCGATTTGTGCGATATGTGCGATGGACAACATAAGGGTAGCGTGCGATTTTGGCTAACTCATGTGGTTTATGTAGCGTGCGATCTTGGCTAACCCATGAGACAGCGTGCGATTCTGGCTTCCTTATGTGTGCGATCCGTGCGATATGTACTTCGGGTACGATGATGCGAAGGTGCGATTTGAGCGAAGGTACGATATGTATGGAATGAACGAACGGGATCCTTGTCATTCGACCTCAGTAATCATGGCTGAGTGCCATGAAGAGGGTAAAGCTTGACAGGATCTAAATGAGAAATGAATGATAATAAAAGTATGAAATGTGCGAACGTGCAATATGTATGTAATGAACTTTAATGAATTATCATAATAATGTACGATACGGATCCTTGTCATTCGACCTCAGTAATCGTGGCTGAGTGCCACGAAGAGGGTAAAGTCTGACCGGATCTCGAGAGAAGTGAAAGATAATAACGTACGTTGAATGAACGAAAGTTAACGAACATAATGATGAAGATAATAATGATATTATCTGTATGTACGTATGATGTGTGATCATGTACGAAAGTATAGTATGATTTGAAAGAAAGTAAAGAAAGTTTTTAACGAAAGGAAAGTATGTTTTATTATAAAACTAGAACTCACTCAACAAAGCTAACTTTGATGTGTTTCCAGTTGGCAGGTATGTTGCTGAGGATGGCACGGGGCGGCTACTCAGGGTATTTTGGATAGCATCCTTATGTTTAATGCTTTTGTAATGAATGAAAAATGATATTGTGTAATGAACGGTTGTTTTATTTTGCAAAAAGCATTTTGATGAAATGAAATTGTTGTTTTTAATGTTTTCGTTGCAACGATTTATGAAAGGAAAATGTAATTATATGTTTTATGTGCGATGAGGATCCAGCTGTAAGCGTCCCGGGAACGGGGCCTTACAACCTTTAAGGAGAGCTCAACCAGGAACACAAGAACGTGTGAATGTGATGGACCTAACTCCTAGCTTACCTATGCAAGAGGGTGATGCTACCAAAAAGGAGGAGAAAGTCATTACAGTCACAGAACCTGGGAGTTCTTTAGGGAGTATGGACATTGAGGACTCACCATCCTCACTTGCAATTGTGCATACTCAGCAACTTCCTCAAGTTCACATTGATGTGGACACTATAGACTCTTTCATTAGGAGTCTCTTTGAGAAAGGCATTCCAAGGGCTATATCATCTCCATCTCAAGGAACTTCAAACTACATTATTGGGTGGAGGTATGATGTTGATAGAAGAGCCCTCATTCTTCAAAGAGTTCAAGGGCAGCAAGAGGTGTTCAATTTTCAGACCTTGAACTACTATGAAGGTCTTGACCTGATCAACATGCCACTTGTCAACCTAAGTCAATCTAGACAAGCTGACAGGTTAGCACTCAGGATTTAAGACAGAATTACAGAAGAGTTCAGTCTTAGAAGGAGACAAAGGCAATCAGGTAATGTCATTGGTCAACTGGATGTTGAGGCAGACCCTGAGATTAGCTTCAAAGGGAAAACCTTGGCTGAAAGCACAGTGATAGAGCCTGAGAGCCCTGTCACACCAACAACTACTTCAGAAATACATCCCCTCAGTGAAACACCTGCTGGTGAAGGTGTCTCACAACCTCTCTCTGGCCAGAGCTTGGATGCTACACCAAGCAATGAAGGCCAAAGCTCTCTCCACCCTATGTCACAAAGGTCTGTGGGTGACAAAGGGAAAAGGATTCTAACTCCTGAGGAGATTGAGGAGGAGGAGAGAGAGAGAGAGGAAGAGGAAGCTAAGGGGAGAAAGTTCCTCTAGGTCTTCAGGCTTTATGCAAGCTGCAAACAGGGCCGCCCCCAGACCAAACACTCAAGATGATGAGTTGAGGGCAGTCAGGATTACTTACCTGCAGATCAGGAACTATGACATAGATGAGATTACATCTCTCCCCTTAGAGGAACTAAATGAACTGGCTGACATGAAAGTGTCAAGAGAGATGAAGGAAGCAGAGGATGTAACACTACTTCTCCAATTCAAAGATGAGAAGAGACAAAAAAGATTATACAAGCATGTTCCTACTCTCTCCCTAGTTCAAGAAAGCCATGTGCAAGAGGTTGTGGCTGCTACTCAAGAACCTCACGTAGACAAGGAAACAGATAGGAAAAACATGATCAACTACCTGAGTGCCACATGTCTCTACCAGGCATCTGCACTTCTTCCCTTGTCCATTGAGTACATTGAGTTTAAGTATCTCAAACAGCTTGAACTACAAGTGCTCAAAGAACAAAAGGCAACAAAGAGAAAGATGAGGGAAGAAGCTGCAAAGTCAAGAGCCATCATCCAAAAGAGTATGAAGAAGTCTGCTGAGAGACAAAGGATGATGAGCTTCTTGAAGCTGTATGGATTCTCCGGAAGGAGACTTGGCCCTATGTCTCTATCCACAATGGATGAGCATATCAGGGTAATCAAGCAGAAGATCAAGAGTGGAGAACTAATTGACTTACACTCCCCTCCAAGTCAAGCCCCACATGAAGTGGAGGTTAAGGTTGAACAATTTGAGACAACACAAACTGGACCTCCTGCTGAGCCTCAGCAAGCTTCAACTTCTGATCCACAGCAGGGTCAAACTCTCTCTCCTTCTGAACCTGTGAGGGATGAACACCCAACTGAGCAAGACAAGACTGATCAACAAGGTGCTGCAAACCAGTCTTCTAAGTTAAAGTCTTCAAAGAGGAAGAAGAGGATGGCTTCCAAACCAAAGTCAAAGAAGAAGAAGAAGCCTGAATCATCCACCTCTACACCTCAGGCTGAGTCAGATCAACCTGAGGAAGTGCATGAAGAGGCAACTGCAGCACCGTTGAAGGGTATGCACTTACAACACAACAACACAATGAGGAGAGTTAACTTTTAGTGAAAGATGCTAAGACCACAAGTAAAGATGAGACAGAACAAGATTGCAAACAACACAAGTAATTGGTTTTCAAGAATGTTGTATATTGCTTCTCAAGTTCTATTATAAATGTTACAAAGTATAAAGGAAAGTACTTGAGATACATATACTACATCCTACAGCCGGTCATATTTTGAAGGCCAGCTGGATACATAAGACTAGACAACTACAAAATCAAATGTAGAGTCAAAAGACAGATTTGCCTTTTGACTAGTGACTATGACATGCCTTAGCTCACATCCTAATATATTAAAAAAGGATAAAAGTACATAAAGTAGAAAGCACAGACACAAGACCTCAATGTACAGTTACCAAAAGCATGGACCTTTTCACCAAATCATGTAAGTTGGTGACTTTACAGAGTTGCAGCGGAAAGGTCGTCCAGCTTTATGATAAAGTACATCAGATAAAGACATGTGTCTAAAAGTCTTCAGAAGAAATCTGTCTTCACTCTTTGGCTTCGGAAGACTTTGTCTTTGAAGCTTCGAAAGACTTCACTTTTGGCTTCGGAAGATGTTGGTCTTGGCTTCGAAAGATTTTACACTTAGAATATTTCTAGTGCATGGTGTAAAACTTCCGAAGCATTTCTACTTATGTTCTTCAGTGCATGCATGCAGAGAGACTTTGGATGTTTTGGCTACATTAGACTTATAGGAATCCTTACAGCAGCCCAATCTACTCCAATTCAAGTGGCTCCTCTTGCAGCTGAGAGACCCATCTTATCCTGGACCTTCAAAACTAACCCGGAGAGATGGCATGTGATCAGAGATCAAGGTGGTGAAAATGTCTACACATGGCAAGACTTATTCAACCTACCTCTACATGATCTCTTTGAGATGAGAAGATATTATGAGAGTCTGAGTGATCCTGACCATCTAATGAAGAAAGGCATGGTCATCATCATCATGAGGACTGTCAACAGCTGAAGATATTCAAATGTTTTGGTAGCATCAGCCTAGGGAGAGTTTGTAAGGATTCCTATAAGTCTAATGCAGCCTGCATGCATGCACTGAAGAACAGAAGTAGAAATGCTTCAAAATTTTTACACCATGCACTAGAAATATTCTAAGTGTAAAATCTTCTGAAGCCAAGACGAACATCTTCCGAAGCCAAAAGTGAAGTCTTCCGAAGCTTCAAAGACAAAGTCTTCCGAAGCAAATGAGTGAAGATAGATTTCTTCCGAAGACTTTTAGAGACATGTCTTTATCTGATGTACTTTATCATAAAGCTGGACCACCTTTCCGGTGCAACTCTGTAAAGTCACCAACTTATATGAGTTGGTGAAAAGGTCCATGCTTTTGGTAACTGTACATTAAGGTCTTGAGTCTATGCTTTCTACTTTATATACTTTTATCTTTTTTGTAATATATTAGGATGTGAGCTAAGGCATGCCATAGTCACTAGTCAAAAGAAAAATCTGTCTTTTGACTCTACATTTTGTAGTTGTCTAGTCTTATGTATCCAACTGGCCTTCAAAGTATGGCCGGCTGTATGATGTAGTATATGTATCTCAAGTACTTGTAACTTTCCTTTATGCTTTGTAACATTTGTAATAGAACTTGAGAAGCAATATACAGCATTCTTGAAAACCAACTACTTGTGTTGTTTGCCATCTTGTTATGTCTCATTCTTACTTGTGTTCTTAGCATCTTTCACAAAAGTTAACCAGTTCCCTATTTGATATGTTAAGTGTTCTAAGTAACTCTCCTCTTTGTGTTGTTGTGTTGTAAGTGCATACCCTTCAACGGTCCTGCATATAGATAGATATATAGAGAGAGAGAGAGAGAGAGAGAGATGAGATTAGAGAGAGAGAGAGAGGAGAGATAGAGAGAGATAGAGAGAGAGAGAAGAGAGAGAGAGAGAGAGAGAGAGAGAGAGAGATAGAGAGAGAGATAGAGAGAGAGAGAGAGAGAGGAGATATATAGATAGAGAGATATATATCTAGATATAGAGATATATATATATATATATATATATATATATATATATATATATATATATATATATATATATATATGTGTGTGTGTGTGTGTGTGTGTGTGTGTGTGTGTGTGTGTATGTGTGTGTGTGTTTTGATTGTGTCTTGTAGTTCAGGGGCATTTCGGTATTTTCAGCTCTACTTAAACAAAAAACTTTAACAGAAGTTAGTGTTAAAGAACCAATATTGATACTGTTTGATAAACAGTTGGAACCAATAATATAATTTCTCAAAAGTTAGGACCAATACTACAATATAGGCATACCACAGGGACAAATCATGTAATTAACTCTTTTTAATAACTTAAGAAAGAGATCTTTCTATTAATGTTATTTCTAAAGAAATATTTTTATAAAATAAAAAATTCTTTAAAAACATCATACTTTTAACAAAATACATAATGGTCACTTCTTCTTCGTTGTGTCATAATATAAAACAAAAAAATTGTAGCCGTCGTCATCGAGCTAAAACCCTAGACAGGGCGGTGAGTCGTCGCCGCCACCTTGTCCCAACTTTGTTTTCTGTTTTGTTTCTTTATTTTCTAGTTCTCATTGGATAAAGCTTCGTTATCGATTGAATATTTAAACATGATATCTTTTCTTTTGGTTGGTTCACAATCATATTCTTGGTTTATACTTGAATTACGACTCACAAAGCAATGATCACTTCTTTTTTCTTTCTTTTTTTTATTCTCGGTGTTTTAGCCATACCAAGGACCACAGTCGACGACCATCGATCTCAAACTACGGTTTGATTGATTTAATTCTCTTTACTTATTTATAAATCTACGGATATTATCTCTTGATCTACGGATCCAAACACCGCCACCTAAACACTGTCACGTTCCTTGCTTTCTTTTTCCTTTTTTATTTCTATAGATTTCATCTCTTTATCTACAGATCCAAGTGACCACCGGCAATTAGCCTTGATACATCGCCAACGACTACGGTCGTTAGTTCTTAACTTATTATTCGAAGAATCAAGAACAATGAACTATCAATCTCGATACATTGCCAACGACTACGGTCGTCAGTTCTCAACTTATTATTCCAAGAATCAAGAAAAATGAACTATCAATCAAATTACGAATAACACAGTCAACCAAAATATGAATGATAAGAGCAACAATAATATTAATTTGTTGGAAAAAGTTTGGATATCTGAGTCGATCGAAGCATTTTTATATCATTATTATTTGTTCTATGTGTCTTTTGTTTTCCAGTTTTAGCGTACGTTTATTTACGCTACGACCGCGGCGAAGTATTAGAATATATCATTAGGGTTTGATTAGAATGAGCCCACAGGTCCAGTTAGGTTTCTTGGGTTACTTGTTATATCTATATATTGTAACCCAACTATTATATAAGATTATTAAGCCTTTTACCATCTTACAATGTCATTTATATTTAGGTAAAGTTTTCTAATTTTGAAGATATCATTTGTATGTTTTGCTTTGGTACCTATTTAAATAATACTAATACTAACTTATGTATGCATATTGTTTTGTACATTATGTTATTGTTGTACACAAAAGGGGCTTACTTTAATTAATTTATCTGTAATGTAATGTTTTAATACTATTACTAAAGATTTGGTTAGTTTGCGTGGTTAGTACTTTTAATTTAAAAACAATTGACATATTTTCGAATCCATGAGTATCTCTTTTTCTTTCATATTTTTTTGTGTTTTAGCTCTTTATATTTTTTCTCAATTATTTTATTTTTCTTAATTGTTATTATCAACTCAATGTTAGGTTTATTTACAATGCAATGTGCCAGACATATTACTCTTTAATATCTATACTAAACTGTCGTAACTTCGTGCCTTTTTTCATATTTAACCGTGATAAGTTTACCAACTCAACACGCAAAACAAGGTTCACAAACACGCCGCATCACATGTGCTTAATTTCTAGTTACTTCAATACACTATTTTAATTCGGTTCAGGGGCGAAGCTTTATGGGGGCGGGGGGCCCCCCGCCCCCCCTCTTTTTTTCGTCAGTAGTGTAAATTTTCGGTCCGGTAGTGGAAATTTTTTTAATAAATAGAGAGTCCGCCCCCCTAAAATAATTTATTTTCGCCCCCGCCCCCTAAACTTTGGTTCAAGCTCCGCCACTGATTGGGTTGAGCTGCTTCTATGTAGAGTACTTGCATTGCATCCCACCCACATAGAGCACTATACTGGATGATACAATATATGAAACTTTTGAGTACTTCACTTATACTAGATGATACAATTAATATACCCAGTTAACTAAAATGAAACAGTTTATATTATAGTAACTAACAACAAAACTTATGATCCATAACCCAACTAGTTAAGGTGAGATACTCATGACATGTAAACATGAAAAGGTTATGGGTTCAAGTCTCATTCTAAGCAAAATGCTCAGAGTTAAGATAGAGGTTTTCTCAACAATGGATTTCCTCCTGAGCTGAGAAATGGACAGGTGTGTCCGATTAAAATAATGCCTATTCTTCCAACCAGGGTCACACATTTTTGGTTTAAAAAGAATGTAACTAACAACAAAGCAACATGCTACTGATTCAGAGATTGAGTGCAATAAAGTGTGCAAGTTATTACAACAAAGGCAAATGTAATTTAAAAGATCGAGTCCTCATTTGTCGAGGCTTTATCCTTAATGAGGTATTTCCTGGATATTTTAACAACCCTGCATGTCTAAATGATCCTAAAAAGGAGTCCTACTGTCCACAACTACATTAAATCTACATAGGTGAAAATCATTCACTTTGCATAAAGAATTTGGAGGATGTTTTTTTGGAGGTTGCATGTTGTTAAATAAAAAATCAAATGCGTATCATTTGCTGCATCTAGATGGATATGTAGGAGCCCAATTCTTAAGTTTATATTGTCGCCCTCAATAAAAGTCCTCTTTGTTTGGTCTCAAGCGGCGCAACGGAACCAACACACAAGCACAAACGATTATCACGCAGAAAATAGAACACTAAACGACACAAGGATTTAACGTGGTTCGGGTGGTGTGACCTACGTCCACGGGCTGCAACTAGGGTTTTTTTTATTTGCTCAGTCTAAAGATTACAAATACCTAACAGGATATATATAAAGACTAATTAGGGTTAACAACTTAATGAATAAGAAAACTAAAGATGGGCCCAAGCCCAAAGCCTTCACAAACCCAACAATCTCCCACTTGAAGGCATTGTAATAAATTCTAGCCGACATTGAAGTATAAAGCAACCCAGTCATCCAGTAACTTCAGTAATCTTTAAACAAGTCTTCCAAGCCTCCAGTTCCCAAAGAACAATCTAAGACTCCATCATATCTCCTAGTTGCAGCGAGCCCTCATCATCGAGTACTAGAAGGGCCAGTTGAAGCTCCCCCGATCTCTAACTCAGTCGTGGCTAGTCCCGCCAACGAATCATCCTCCATTTTAAACGTTTTGGACATTCCACTGGATTCAAAGATACACCGAGGATCACCATCACTCTCCAAATTCAGCAAAAAATCGCCAGGAGAGAATTTTTCAGTCGTTGTCTTTAAAACCCAATGGTTCTTTGTAACTGTACTTGGAACACATCCTGTGCTCCCATTGTCACCGAATCCCCTGAATGGTTTAGAGTTTCGAACTCGTTCACCAAATATTATTGCTCCAGACTTCACGTTTGCAAAAGGAACTCTCTTAGCACCAGATGTAGCGAACTACATTTTGTCGTGCTTAACCGGGACGGTCATACATCCCTCAGCAGGTACCTCAACCATATACAATGACCCACACTTCATACCACGAGCAATAACCATATTACCATTAATCACCCTCCATTTACCACCACCAAACCTCACTTCCAGTCCTTGTTCATCCAGCTAACCAACTGAAATCAGTTTCTTCTTCAGCCCCGAAATCACCCTGACATTCTTTAGGTTCCATGTAGTACCCAATGAAGTAACCAGATCAATATCACCCATGCCCGTTACCTCAAGTATCTCGTCATTAGCTAATCGTACCTTTCCAAAATCACCATGTTTCAAATTCACCATCGTTTCCCTGTCGTCCATGGCATGAAACGAAGCCCCTGAATCCATGACCCAAGAAGCCATACTATTTTCAACAATGAGTATCAATGCATCATCATCAGAAACATCCCCAAAAGTAGTGTTCAATTCTTTCTTATTCAAACATTAACTCTTAACATGTCCCACCTCATGCAACTCCAACACTTCACATTCTTCCTAGGTTTAGATGAACTCCTTCCCCGACTCCCACTGTTCATGTTATTACCTCGACCCCTGCCAACATTTAGTAGTTCACTATTAGATGAATCACCCGAGTTCCTTCTTCTGACTTCTTCACCCATAATTAGATCTCAAATACCATTAAGAGTGAAACCCTTAGTCCCCACAGAACTTGAATTACAATCACAGTTCCAGACCAACTATCAGGCAGAGACGACAACAACAGTAAAGCCTGAACTTCATCATCAAACTTAATTCCAATAGATACAAGTCTTGTTAATATTGAATTTAGATTGTTAATGTGAGCAACCACTGAGCTTCCTTTTTTCATCCTTGTGTTTACCAGCTCCCGAATCAAGAACACCTTTTTGCCGCAAACAGTTTCTCATACATATTTGACAAAGCAGTCATCATACCACGAGCCGTGGTTTCCTTAATGACGTTAAAAGCAACATTTTTCGTCAAAGCCAATGTAATAACCGCACGAGCATTTTTGTCCTTTGATTCCCAATCAACTTGTTCTATTTTCGTAGGTTTTTCTTCCAGTACCATATCCAAGTCCTTTTGACAGCAATCCAAACTCCTCCTACGATCGTTTTTTAGTGCGAACGTGTTTAAACAATAAGCCAAAGCTCTGATACCACTTGTTAGGTCTCTAGTGGCGCAGCGGAACCAACACACGAGCACAAACGATTATCAAACAGAAAATAGAACACTAAACGACACAAGGATTTAACGTGGTTCGGTCGGTGTGACCTACGTCCACGGGCTGCAACTAGGGTTTTCTTTATTTGCTCAGTCCAAAGATTACAAATACATCACATGCAGGACCGTTGAAGGGTATGCACTTACAACACAACAACACAATGAGGAGAGTTACTTAAAACACTTAACAGATCAAATAGGGAACTGGTTAACTTTTAGTGAAAGATGCTAAGAACACAAGTAAAGATGAGACAGAACAAGATTGCAAACAACACAAGTAATTGGTTTTCAAGAATGTTGTATATTGCTTCTTCAAGTTCTATTACAAATGTTACAAAGCATACATAGAAAGTTACAAGTACTTGAGATACATATACTACATCCTACAGCCGGCCATACTTTGAAGGCCAGCTGGATACATAAGACTAGACAACTACAAAATGAAATGTAGAGTCAAAAGGCAGATTGCCTTTTGACTAGTGACTATGACATGCCATAGCTCACATCCTAATATATTACAAAAAGGATAAAAGTACATAAAGTAGAAAGCACAGACTCAAGACCTCAATGTACAGTTACCAAAAGCATGGACCTTTTCACCAACTCATGTAAGTTGGTGACTAAACAGAGTTGCAGCGGAAAGATGGTCCAACTTTATGGTAAAGTACATCAGATATAAGCATGTCTCTAAAAGTCTTCGGAAGAAATCTGTCTTCACTCTTTGGCTTCGGAAGACTTTGTCTTTGAAGTTTCAGAAGACTTCACTTTTGGCTTCGGAAGATGTTGGTCTTGGCTTCGGAAGATTTAACACTTAGAATATTTCTAGTGCAGGGTGTAAAACTTCCGAAGCATTTCTACTTATGTTCTTCAGTGCATGCATGCAGAGAGACTTTGGATGTTTTGGCTGCATCAGACTTATAGGAATCCTTACAAACTTCCGAAGCATTTCTACTTCCTTCATCTCTCTTGACACTTTCATGTCAGCCAGTTCATTTAGTTCCTCTAAGGGGAGAGATGTAATCTCATCTACGTCATAGTTTTTGGTCTGCAAGTAAGTAATCTTGACTGCCCTCAACTCATCATCTTAAGTGTTTGGTCTGGGGGCAACCCTGATTGCAGCTTGTATAAAGCCTGAAGACCCAGAGGAACTTTCTCCCATTAGCTTCCTCTTCCTCTCTCTCTCTCTCTCATCCTCCTCAATCTCCTCAGGAGTTAGAATCATTTTCCTTTTGTCACCCACAGACCTTTGTGACATAGGATGGAGAGAGATTTGGCCTTCATTGCTTGGTGTAGCATCCAAGCTCTGGCCAAAGAGTGGTTGTGATACACCTTCACCAGCAGGTGTTTCACTGAGGGAATGAATTTCTGAAGTAGTTGTTGGTGTGACAAGGCTCTCAGGCTCTATCACTGGGCCTTCAGCCAAGGTTTTCCCTTTGAAGCTAATCTCAGGGTCTGCCTCAACATCCAGTTGACCAATGACATTACCTAATTGCCTTTGCCTTCTTCTTAAACTGAACTCTTCAGTAATTCTGTCTTGAATCCTTTATGCCAGCCTGTCAGCTTGTCTAGATTGACTTGAATTGACAAGTGGTATGTTGATTAGATCAAGACCTTCATAGTAGTTCAAGGTCTGAAAGTTGAACACTTCTTGCTGATCTTGAACTCTTTGAAGAATGAGGGCTCTTTTATCAACATCATACCTCCACCTAATAATATAGTTTGAAGTTCCTTGGGGTGGGGATGATATAGCCCTTGGAATGCCTTCCTCAAAGAGACTCCTAATAAAAGAGTCTAGAGTGTCCACATCAATGTGAACTTGAGGAAGTTGCTGAGTATGCACAATTGCAAGTGAGGATGGTGAGTCCTCAATGTCCATACTCCCTGAAGTACTCCCAGGTTCTGTGACTGTAATGACTTTCTCCCCCTTTTTGGTAGCATCACCCTCTTGCATAGGTGAGCTAGGAGTTAGGTCAATCACATTCACAGGTTCTTGTGTTCCTGGTTGAGCTCTCCTTAAAGGCTCCCAGCTAGTTTTTCCCTGAGATAAGATATCTCAAGTTGCTAATCATTGACCCTGTTGTGTAGGGTAGTCACCTGAGATTCAAGGTGACTAACCTTAGAGACTAAATAGGAGCATGTTTTTGATAGTTTTTGCACCTTTAGTCTCAAATTCCCTCATCTTCATTAGAAGAATCATTAGGAAATGAGATGATTGGACCAAAGTCTTCTATCTCACCACCAGCTTCAGGTTTTGGCTGCTGGATTTCCTCTGCACAATGATAGCTTCAGTTGAAGTGAAGTGTCAATGGGCTGAGTTGCCATGGTTGAGGTCTTAATGATGTAATCACTTGCAGAAGTGAGAGTCTCTTCCATATGGACCTCCTGAATAGGTTCAGGGAGATCCACCTCAGTGATAGGTGACTGATGTGGGCTAGACAAAGGAGATTCAGGAGTACTCATCTCTCTTTGAATAGGGGAAGAGTAGAGAGACTCATGGTACTCACTGAAACCTAAGTCTTCATCAGTATAGAATTCAAGGTTGGGAATGGGTTGATTTAAGTCTAAAGGCTGGGGATGGTAACTTTCCCCTGAAGGTTGTTCACTTGAGTATTCAGACTCAGAGTGAAGGACTAATGGAGTTGGGCTTGTGCGCTCATCAAGGTGAGCATGAGGAACCTCACCACTGATTCTTGAAGAGATGGGAGTGATTTGCTCCTCAGGGGAAGTGGGAGCTCTAGTATCCACTTCCTCCTGTATGGGTGAGTGTATGGGGGCCCTACACAAGCTCAATAACTTGAGCAGGGGTTCGTTTGGGCTTTCTTTGGTAGGTGAGGGTGATTTGTGGTCTTTTTGGTAGTTAGGAGGTAGAAGGTGTAGGTTCAACACTAGCTTGTGTTGCTAGGTTGTCACCTTGAGCAATGAGCTTTAACATTTTTGGGACAAGGGCTGTTTCTACCCCTGAGAAGCCTACAGTTGGCTTCTTCATGATTTTAAAGATATCGGGCTTCATCTGTCCTAATTTAAGAATATTATATGTTTCCCTCAACTGTGAGCCCAGTTCACAGTTGAGAATATGTTGAACATATCTAGGAAATATATAATACTCTAAGGAGTCCAAGTTAGCAAGAAAATTTGTATAAACAAACTAAGAGTACCTAACTTGACTCCTGGAATCATTCCATGCACTATGAAGGAGAGATCCTCAGGAATCTGGTCTCACCCTCCATGCTTGTTGACAAGCTGTGGATAACCACATCTGGATAGAGCCAGAAAACGGCAAACATCTGAGAAACTATCATCTTTCTCAGAGTTCAACAGAGCAACCTGGTTGTGTTGCCTGTGAAGTTGCATGGAGAAATCAGGGTTGTTTCTGTGGTTTAGGTTGACCATTTTGAGAAGCTTAAAGGTGAAGGAAGGTGAAGAACAAAGGCAGTTTGGGAGAATTTAGGTTTAAGGAATAGTGTAATTGAAGAAGATAGTGAAAGAGAGGGGAAACCGTTGGGTATATGTGAAAAGGATTTGAGACAAAGTTAATGAAAGAGGATAAACTTTGAAATCTGGATGTCGGTCCCACCTCTAAAAAGTAGTTTACTTTTGCCCAAAAGTTAGTTTTCTTGGAAGTCGAGAAATCTTCTGAAGGTTATTTGCTTCGGAAGTTCTGAAGAAAAAGCTTCCGAAGGCAAATTGGCTTCGGAAGATATTTCAAGCTTTTTTGAGAATTTTTCTGAAGAGAAGAGAATTAACACTTAGAGTTTTTATCCTAAAAAGAATTAAAACTTTCGAAGGTAAATTGCTTTCGGAAGAAAAAATGTTCTTTTAAAACATAAAAGTACTTAAGTTGATTTTAAGTTTCGGAAGATATTTCAGAAATTTCTTCCGAAGGTAAAATTACTGAAGTAGTTATTTGTTTACTAAGACATAAATTTCTTCCGAAGGTAATTTTAAATTTTCCAGAAAGAAAAAAGATCAAAATTTCCAAAAATATAAGAAATGTCTTTGAAAAGATTTTCTTCCAAAGAAAACAAGGGCTTATGAAGGTGATGAAATAGACAACTTAGGACACACAGGTTTTAGAAATAATATGATTAAGTTTTAAGAAAAGCTATTCAAAGTTAATCATCCCATAGCTGATACAAGATATTTAAATCTTTGTTCATCAAAAGCTTTGGTGAACAGATCAGCATATTGTTCTTGTGTTAACTTTTACTAGTTTGATTAAGCCTTTTTCAAAGTTATCTCTAATCAAATGATACCTGATATTGATATGCTTTGTCCTTGAGTACTGCACAAGATTTTCTGTGATTGAGATAGCAGTGTTCTTGTCTATGTGGATGAGAGTCTCCTTGAAGTTGAATCCATAGTCCAGCATCTGATTTTGAATCCAAAGCACTTGAGCACAGCAGCTTGCAGCAACAATGTATTCAGCCTCAGCAGTTGATGCAGACACACAGGATTGTTTCTTACATTGCCAAGAGACTACCCTTCCACCAAGAAATTGATATCCCCCTGATGTAGATTTTGCAGTCATGTTGCAACCACCATAGTCACTATCTGTATAAGCATACAGATTAAAGTCAAAATTCTTTGGATACCAAAGGCCAAGTGATGGAGCACCTTTGATATATATTAAAATTCTTTTGACAGTGAGTAGGTGTGACATCTTGGGGTTGGCTTGATATCTTGCACAAATGCATGTAGCAAACATGATATCAGGCTTGCTAGCTGTGAGGTACATAAGAGACCCAATCATTGCCCTGTAGAGATGCTCATCAACACACTCCCCCTCAAGATCAGGTCCAAGGGAGTGGTTTCTAGCTATGGGTGTCTTAGCAACCTTACAATCAGTCATGTTGAACCTTTAAGTATGTCTTGTACATACTTTGACTGACATATGAAGATGCCATTGTCAACTTGCTTCACTTGAATTCCTAGAAAGAAATTGAGTTCCCCAATAGAACTCATTTCAAACCTGTCCTTCATCAGTTTCTCAAAGTCTTTGCAGAGCTTGGATTAGTTGACCCAAAGAGAATGTCATCTACATATACTTGAACTAGCATTATGTCATTTCTTGTTCCTTTGATGAAGAGAGTTCCATCAATAGTACCCATTTTGTAGCCATGCTGACAGAGATACTGAGATAGAGTCTCATACCACTCCTTGGTGCTTGGTGCAGCCCATAAAAATTATCAAGCCTGCAGACATAATCAGGATGATTAGGATCTGCAAACCTAGGTAGTTGTCTGACATACACCTCTCCATCAATCACCCCATAAAGAAAAGCACACTTGACATCAAGTTGGTAGACCTTGAAGTTCTTGGATGCAGCACAAGCTAGGAATATCCTAACACCTTCAAGTCTTGCTACAGGAGCAAAGACATCTGTGTAGTCAATTCCTTCTTCTTGAGCATACCCTTGAACAACTAGTCTTGCCTTGTTCTTGATGACAAGTCCTCTATCATCCTTCTTATTCCTGAACACCCATCTAGTTCCTATGGTAGTCTTCCCTTGAGGAAGAGGACATAGGTTCCAAACCTTTTTCCTCTTGAATTGAAGCAGCTCCTCTTGCATAGCTTCAACCCAACTTCCATCCTCAATTTTTTTGGCTCTATCTGGGACAAGAAACAAGAGTGAAGACAAACATTTGCATCATGGGTTTGTCCTCTTGTTCTCACCCCTAAATCAACATCTCCAATGATGTTCGTGGTAGGATAAGACTTGTGGATCCTTAGCTGATGGATCACAGCAAGTTGCTTAGACAGATCTAAGTTTGAGAAATTCTGATCTGGCAAAGAGGATTCACCCTCCACATTAATGAGTGTGTGACATCATTGATGTTGTCTTCAATGGAGTGGTTATCAGCATCAAGGAATTCCTGATCACTTTCACCACCACCATTTTCTCTAACATTTGAAGCTCCTTTATCTGAGTTTTATGCCTCTAAGCTGGAATTTGAAGGCACCCAGAAGTATCAGCAGGATTTGTCATTGATGTGCTGGTAGAAGCTTCATTTGCAGGATTGGTTACCACTGGAGCTGAAGATGTGTAGCTTGAGGGTCTTCTTAGCTCAAATCTTGGGTCAGGATCACCTGTAGGTAGTATATCTGTGGACCCTAAAACATGCTCACAAGATTTGTTAAAACAGTTGGTAACTAAATCAAGATCAAATAGCCAATCCGGACCAGAACCTTTCACACTAGGAGTGTGCTCATTGAAAGTCACATTGGCTGACTCCTCAACTACTCTAGTTCTGAGATTGTATACTCTATAAGCTTTAGCTTGAGAAGAGTATCCAATAAAATGTCCATTATCTGATTTCTTAGCAAACTTGGCAATTTGATCTTTGGTATTCAAGATGGTGCAAGGACATCCAAATGACCTGAGAAAACCAATGAAAGGTTTTCTCTTGTGCCAAAGTTCATAAGGAGTCTTACCATGTGTCTTAACTACTAAAAATCTATTTTGCACATAGCAAGCAGTGTTCACTGCCTCTGCCCAGAAGGTGATGGGCAGTTTAGAGTCAGACAACATAGTTCTTGCAGCTTCAATTAGTGTCATGTTTCTCCTCTCAGCAACACCATTTTGCTAAGGAGTACTGGGAGCACTATATTGTCTTGTAATACCCTTTTTATCACAAAATGTATCAAGGATTTGATTCTTGAATTCAGTTCCTTGATCACATCTTATGGTTTTGACATTGTGATCACATTGATTCTCAATCTTTAAGATTAAATTCTTTAGAATCTCAGGGGTCTCATCCTTAGTTCTAAGAAAGAAAACCCAAGTGAATCTTGTAAAGTCATCTGTGATCACTAAACAATAAGAGGTCCTTCCTAGACTCATTACACTGGTGGGGCCAAAGAGATCCATATGTAATAAGTGTAGGGGATTAATGATTGAATTTCTTTCCTTTGGCTTGTGAGATACCTTGTGTTGCTTCCCCTTCAGGCATGCAACACAATGGTCATCACTTGTAAACTCTTTCTTTGGTATTCCAGTTACCAAATCATTCTTAATTAATTTATTCATATATTTAAAGTTTACATGGCACATTCTTTTATGCCAGAAGAAAGACTCATCATTATTTGCTTTAGATAGAAAGCATGAAACTTCTCCTGAGGGAGATGTTTCTTGCAAATCCATCTTGTACATGTTCTCTTTCCTAGGTGCTCTGAGCAGGATATGCTCATGAGGAATGACCAACCCGGGCCTGAGAACAATGCACTCATGCTTAGTGAAGAGCATGTTATGACTCTGATCACAAAATTGGGATACACTCAAAAGATTGTACCCAAGCTCCTTGACAAAATTTACCTTCTGAATGCTGAGCTTACCATTTATGACCTTGCCCCTTCCTGTAATGTAACCTTCTGCATCTCCTCCAAAAGCAACTGGTCCTCCATCAATTCTCTCAAACTTTTGTAGTAGTGACCTATTGCCTATCATGTGCCTGGAACAGCCACTGTCAATGATCCATACATATCTGTTTGTCTTGAGTTGTTCCTGCACAAAAGAGATGGTTAGTTACATTTGGAAACCCAAGCCTCATTGGTCTTGGGCTCATCAAAAGAAGTTGAAGACAATGCAACAGTAATTGATCCTATAGTCATGCTAGAAGGATTATTTGCAGATGTTGATGAAGAACTTTCAGCCACTTGGTCTTTCTTTGACTTCCACACCACCTTTGGAGGCTTAGACTCGACCTTCAATCTTCGAAAGTTTTGTTGACTTTGGAAGTTTTGATGACTGGACCTTCGGAAGATCTTGCTTTCACTGCAGCAGGCTTTAGTGCTTCGGAAGTATTCCTTTCTTTCGAGACCAATTTTCTTCCGAAGGCAAGTTTCCACTTGTCTTATTCTTTATTTTGGAGCTTCAAAGGAAAAAGATTTTCCTTCCAAAGCTTGTTTTTTCTTTCTTGGTCATGTGGAGTGTACTCTTTGGATTATAAACACAATCCTTAGCAAGATGAGAGGTACTCCCACACATAACACAATCGATTTTCTTCCTTCTAGGAGTTTTCTTTTGTGAACAAGGCTAAACTTGATCACTTTCCTTCTCGATCTTCATCTTTGCAGATGTTGTGGCAATTCTTCTGGGGATAGAACTACCTTTGGAGCTGGATGGTTCAGGTTGTACAGCAATGGTGCACAACTGACAAGCCTTTTTCTTGATGATGGGATTATTTGAACATGAACCAGAACTCTTGTTGATGGAGTTCAAGTTGGTGTCTTCAGCCTTCACCACTTCAAATCCTGCAGAGATGAAGACTTGTTTCTGTGCAGAATTGAGGGGAATCCTCAGAGGGATGGTGACCCTTCTTAGAATGCTCTTCTTCACTTTTCTCAAAGCCATTCTCCACAATCTCCTCTTCATCCTCTTCAGTCACAGGGTCTATGAGGGGAAGCTCATCTTCACAAGTTCCACACCTAGGAGATCTTACAGACAAGATTGTGTGTGGAGGAGCTATCTCACAAGATCCCAGTCCCTGCATATTTTGATAACAAACTTTTGTATGCAAGGATGAGGATATTATGTTCTTGAAGGTCTCTTCTTCAAGAACACATTTTTCTGCCTTGGCTTTGCTGATCACAAGCTCAGCTTGGCATTCAGTTAACTTAGTAATGAGGTCTTTGATCTAAGTCATGTAGTTTGTGTGCTCATGTTTAAGAGTTGAAATGGTTTTCTCTAAGTCCTCTATCTTTAGTTTATAATCATTTTCAACTCTCTTAAAATCAGCTTTTAAGATATTTAAGGACTCAAGATCAGATCTCATTTCTAAGTTATAGGACCTGTATCTATTAACTTTAGAAATGCATTCAGGAGTAGTAAAAAGATGTTCCAATACCTTGGCTTCATCATTGTCTGCCATGAGTGCTTGGTTTGGAGATGCATACTCTACCTGAAAGTTCCAATCAAAGCCTCCTTCTTCAAAAGCAACTGCAGCTTGCTGCTTTGGCTTCCCATTCTGGGGGACTTTTTCAGTGTAGTTTGGTCTAGCTTGTGTTTGGCCACCATTTGTCCTTGGTGCCTTACATTCCCTTGCAAAATGTCCCATCTGGTTATAGTTGTAACACTTTACTTTGCTTTTATCCAGCCCAAACTTTCCACTGGCTAAATTGCTTGGAAACTTTCTCCCTGTCCTCTTGTAGAACTTCTTGGCTCTGTGAGTGAGAAGAGCCATCTGCTGGACTATCTCCATGTACTCCAGGTCATCTGTATGGATACAATCCAGGTCTTCAAGGGTGAAGAGAAAGTTGCCTGTGGTTTCATCAGCAGAGACAAAGGCATGAGAAGAACTTGTCTCTTGGAAAGGACTTCCTTGAGTGTAGCTTTCTCTTGGAGTCTCTAGGAAGGTGATGAAAGGGCCCTTTTGTGAGTTGTCAGGGTAGCATATAAGATGATGTTGTGGTTCAATGCTTTCCTTTTCAACCACATGGAGGGCTGAACTCAGTTGATTGCTGGAGTTACCAGATGAGTTTAGCATGTTCATCTCCATCTGGTAGCCACTAAGAATACCATACAACTCTATGAGAGTAAGAGTCTTAAGGTTCTCATTCCTCTTGATAACAACACAATAATGTGTCCATTGTCTAGGAAGAGAGGACATAAACTTCCTTACAATGTCCTTGTTTTCATGAGTTACTCCAACATCCATTAGAGTATCCACAATCTCAACATACCTGAAGTATTGTTGAGTCATGGTTTCACCAACCTTGAAGGTGAAGTTTTCAAACTGCTGCTTCAGGAGATCCTTCTTGTTCTCCTTTGCTTCAGAGGACCCCTCATACATCAGCTTCAGTGCTTCCCATAGTTGCTTGGCAGTTTTGCACTTCTTGAAGCCTCTGTAGATGGAGTTTGGAAGAGCAAATTGAAGGGCTGTCATGGCTTTTTGATCAATCTCTATTCTCTTCCTGTCTTCTTCAGAGTAATCAGCCACAACCTTTGGAATCATACCACCACCAGTAGCAGAAGTGGTGCTTGGTATGTAAGGTCCTTCAAAAATAGAGTCCCACATCCTGGAGTCTTGAGACTTGATGAAGCCTTCCATTCTTTGACGCCAAGTATCAAAGTCTTCAGGAGTGAGCAGTGGAGACTTTGTCATAGTTCCAGTTTCCATATCAGCTTTGGTAATAGCTGCCATTTGAGTTGTTAAGTATTTTATGTGTGTGAGGGATCTTAAGATGGTAAGATCTTATATCAAGAGCCTGGAATGCTCTAATACCAAATGCAGGACCGTTGAAGGGTATGCACTTACAACACAACAACACAATGAGGAGAGTTACTTAGAACACTTAACTGATCAAATAGGGAACTGGTTAACTTTTAGTGAAAGATGCTAAGAACACAAGTAAAGATGAGACAGAACAAGATTACAAACAACACAAGTAATTGGTTTTCAAAAATGTTGTATATTGCTTCTTCAAGTTCTATTACAAATGTTACAAAGCATACTTAGAGAGTTACAAGTACTTGAGATACATATACTACATCCTACAGCCGACCATACTTTGAAGGCCAGCTGGATACATAAGACTAGACAACTACAAAATCAAATGTAGAGTCAAAAGGCAGATTGCCTTTTGACTAGTGACTATGACATGCCATAGCTCACATCCTAATATATTACAAAAAGGATAAAAGTACATAAAGTAGAAAGCACAGACTCAAGACCTCAATGTACAGTTACCAAAAGCATGGACCTTTTCACCAACTCATGTAAGTTAGTGACTAAACAGAGTTGCAGCGGAAAGATGGTCCAACTTTATGGTAAAGTACATCAGATAAAAGCATGTCTCTAAAAGTCTTCGGAAGAAATCTGTCTTCACTCTTTGGCTTCGGAAGACTTTGTCTTTGAAGCTTCTGAAGACTTCACTTTTGGCTTCGGAAGATGTTAGTCTTGGCTTTGAAAGATTTTACACTTAGAATATTTCTAGTGCAGGGTGTAAAACTTCCGAAGCATTTCTACTTATGTTCTTCAGTGCATGCATGCAGAGAGATTTGGATGTTTTGGCTGCATCAGACTTATAGGAATCCTTACATCACAGGGTATATATATAGTTTAATTAGGGTTAACAACTTAATAAATAAGAAAACTAAACATGGGCCCAAGCCCAAAGCCTTCACAAACCCAACACTCTTAGTTATTTCAAGAGATCTTGATGGTCAAATTATTTGCAAAATCAGAAGTGAAATACATAAGGAGATGAAGAAGCAGATAGAGCAAAGGCCAAGAAGAAGGGAAAGTATTATCTTCCTAAGTTACTGTGTGAAGTGCAAGAACAAAATGGATTATATATGCTAATGGGATCATTTTCAAGTATGCGTTCAACGTTTAATTTGGAGGGGTCTTCAAAAGATATTTTATTATAAAGATTAGTTAAGGGTTTATATGATTTTTGATATTTGCAGTTTATCTGTCGTATATAAGATTTTTTGTTTATTGATGCACACTTTTATAAATAAACTTTGTTTTGTAATACACATCGTTGCCACGGATACACATTGTTCTCGTGGCATCACACGGATGGTAATTTACTAGTTCTATTAATAATGGTTATAAACAGACGACAGGTTGAGTGGTTTAGTTTTAGAATAATCTAAACATGAGTGTGTTTTATAATCTGATTAAATGGATTAAGTCTTACAAACAAAGCTGAAACTTGGATTATAAATTTTTATGCGAGGTTCTTATATGTATAGATTAACGTGACACCAATGTGTATCCTGTGATGGATAATAGGAAACAGTGGAACTGATATGTTCTTAAATATATCTAAAGTATAAGCATATTTCCTGCATTTAAAATACTTTTGAGCCTGTTTTTTATTTGATTTTAAACCTAAATGCTTCATAATTGGATTTTGGAGAATTTTTGAAAACATGAACTAAAAGACCATTCATCCTAACCAATTAAAAATTCTAATCTATAAACATCACATAAGGATTTACTTGGGTTAAAAACAAAAACTAGTATTACATAATATAAATTGAATACTTTATTTTAGTACGTAAATTGTATAATAATATATTATAAAAAAACTCATGTATTTATATGATGGACTCACGAGACTTGGAGGATTTAAGGAGTTGTTTTTTAATTTGTGATGACTAAATTATGTTAATTAGGCCCATAAAAATTGCAAGTGATGTTATGAAGAGGCTGCCAAAATCAATGAAATTAGATTGCATAGTCCACTCAAGAATGATCCAAAGGCCCCATTAATTGAATTTAAGGAGGCAACATCATAGAAAATTAGGGGGGGACGAAAAAACCCTATTTTGAATACAAAAATATATAAGTGACGACAGAAAAGCTCTTGAGGGGGAAGAAGAACAAGATTCAACATTTTTCATTATTTTCATTCAATTTGGGCGTTTTTGAGTACGATTGGCAGTAATATTAAATTGGAGATAAGATCGGGGAGCAAGGATTGAAACATTCAAACACTAAAGATCATTCGGTTTCGTCCTGTTTTCAATGGTTTTTTTTTCATAATTTCTCTCATTCATGATGTTAATTTTTAAATAATATGAGTAGCTAACTTTTTAGTACTACCTAAGTTGGGTTGAAAACTAATATGTTTTGACTAAAGGTTCGGATTTGATCTTGTATGTTTGCTTATTAATCTTAGTACTTGATTGTTTCTCAATTAAATATGAACACGTGTATACTTTTATACTTAAAAGTTATTACAATGCTAGTTTATGTTTGATCTTGATTGATTGCGTGACATCTAGATTGGATTTGCACGTTAAAATTAATTACTTTGTGTTTTTGATTTTATATTTTGATTAGAGCTAATCTTAGGAGCATTGGTTATGATTTGATGGTGTAATTCAATATGCTACCTTATCTTAAACCAAGGGCTGATATATATTGCTTAAAACCTCCTACCCGTTGCTTGTTAGGTTTAGATTTCGCGAGAGCATGTTTTGCCTTTTATTCATGATGTTAGTGTTTTAGGGAATTTAATTAGATTTAATTAGGTTGTCTTCATCTTTAGGTTGGAAAATGAAATCTTAAAGACATTATGGTAGGAAACCTAGGGGTGATCTTTCATCAGACATTTTAATAAACCTATCTTGTGCTTAGATGTGTCTTTAGTTTTCTTAGGGAGTAGCAACATACCTAGCTAACCCTAAGTACGTATTTTGGAGATAGTCATACGAGTCATTACCTTTGTGTCATCACATGTTAGTTGGATTCTTGCCTAGGTAGTTATTTAACATATTTGATCGTATTCAAGTTTTATAGTTTGAATTTTTATTTGTTTATTTCTTCCGTTGTGTTAGATTAATTAATTTTAGTTAAATTTTTTATTTTGTTATTTAATAATTAATTGAGTTAATTAAATTGATTAGGTTAGAAATCGATAGAGGTTTAGTAACGAAAGCTTCAAAACATGTCCCTAGGGTTCAATATCCGGACTTACCTAAAGTTTACTATATCACGACCAATACACTTGCCATTTGTGTGAAGTTTAGTTAGGAACTTCCATATTTTAAAACTAATTTGTGAAAAACATTATCAAAATAAAATAATATATATGTTCACACATCAAGTTTTTGGCGTCGTTGCCGGGGACATTGCTTTGGCAATTTTGAGAACGACATTAGTCGAGGATGTAATATTTTTTTCTAGCTTAGAGTTTATTTATTAGTTTAATTTTTTATTTTCGTA
Source organism: Flaveria ramosissima (assembly GCA_025215565.1). Lineage (NCBI taxonomy): Eukaryota > Viridiplantae > Streptophyta > Magnoliopsida > Asterales > Asteraceae > Flaveria > Flaveria ramosissima. The sequence goes on along the minus strand of CM046029.1, from coordinate 55,118,488 downwards.
CTTGTGCCTTTAGTTAATATTTTGCCTTTTATATTTATTTTTTCATGCTTTAGTCAGTTAGGTAAATTTCATTTTTCTTTTAAATTTCTTTTAGTTTATGCGCCACACGCGTTCTGCCGGACCACCAGAATTTTAGCCACTTGGCGATCCAGAGCGTGCATTCGATCGACATTCGAACGAGTCTGACACGGAGATAAAGACAGAGGAAGATTCATATGATAGCGAATCCACTCACGCCACAGAATCTGCAATGGCCGACGAATAACCACTAGTGAGGAGAGTTATTGCCGACTATGCCAAGCCCACTGCTGCCGGAGCTTGGTCTAGTATTGCGCATCCACCAATCACTGCCAACAATTGGCAAATCCCTCCCCAAATCATTTCGATGGTCACTAATACTGTTCAGTTCCACGGGTTGCCTGCTGAAGACCCTAACTCTTATCTGGCTCGCTTCACGAGGATCTGTGATACCTTTCTAGTGAACGGTGTTTCTGAGGACATATGCAAGTTGCACCTCTTCCTATTCTCTCTTACTGAGCGCACAAATAGCTGGCTTGAGTCCCTGCCCACAAGATCCATTACCACATGTGCTGATATGCAAGACAAGTTCTTGTGTAAGTACTTTCCCCCTTCAAAGACCGCTCGTCTAAGGAGCATGATACATTCATTTCAGCAGAAGTCGGGAGAGACTTTCTACGAGACCTGGGAACATTTGAAGGAGCTAGTGCACAAGTGTCCACATCATGGTTTAGAGGATTGGGCGTTGATTAAAAAGTTTTACAATGGAGTTACTCCTGCAACGAGGAACATGCTGGATACTACTACCAGTGGTAATCTGATGACCACAAAGATAGTTGAAGAGTGTAACATGATGTTTGAGGACTTAGCCATGAGTAGTTATGAGTATCCTGATTCCAAAGCCCCGGTTGTTGCTTAGTGAGGAGTGCACCAAGTTGATTCTAGCACTTCTTTAGCCATATATGTTGAGACATTAGCTAAGATGGTAGCAGACCTGTAGAAGAAGAAAGAGCAGACCTGTGAGATCTGTCGGGTGGTCATGATACTATTGATTGTCCTATTTTTGCTGATAGTTTTCAAGAGCAGGTCAACTTTGTCGGCAATCCCAACCAGATGCAAAGGAATGCCTTTGGAAATTTCTATAATCCTGGTTGGAGGAGCCAGCTGAACTAGAGGAGTAGGAACCCACCGTGTTTTCAACCATGTACACAGAGTTTATTTCAGAACCAAAGTTCGAGTAGCGGTCATACTAATGTCATAGGTCAGGGCGAGAAGAAGCCCACCCTTAAGGAGATAATGATGTAGCAGTCACAGATGTTAACTCAATTCATGGTGAGGGATGACACTAGATATAAGGAAGCACAGGCTAGAGATTAGGCATATCAGGTTAGGTTCCAAGAGAACGATGCCATGATCAAGAATCAAGGAGCATTATTGCATAATATAGAAAGGATTATGGGCCACTTATCAGATATGTTTCAAAAAAGGCAACCTAGAGGCCTACCTAGTAATGTAGTGAAGAATACAAATGCACATGTGAAAACTATGATGACAAGGAGTGGTAAGTCATCTAGTGTGGTTGAGCCTCCTTTATTGATTGAAGAGGAGGTCGATGAGGAGATAGATATAGAGGCCCCTACTAGCAAGGTGCAACAAAGGCTACGCCTCACAAGTACAGCACAATGATGTGCTCCAAATTATACATAAAAATCCTATCAAAAGCGCATTAAATATTCCTTAATATCTTCCTTAAAATGATGAAAATGTACTTAAAAAGTGTTAAATTATGTTTTCAGGTGTTTAAAAGGGCAAGTTGGACAAAAGGAGTATATTTAACAAGAAATTAAAGTGATCCGAGCTATGGACTCCAAGCATGGGGCCGTGCCTCATTAAGCACGCCCCCATGCCTTGCAAGAAACAAACCCCCGTGCTAAATTAACACACCCCCGTGCTTGGACATCTGACAGGACAAAAAGTACCGTTCCCTAAAAGTATACACGGGGCCGTGCCCCATGAGGCACGGGGCCGTGCCCCACCTCCAACACGGGGCCGTGCCCCATTTAGCACGGGGTCGTGCCCGACACAACCTGCATGTACGAGCCGACCAACTTTTGTAAGCATTGTACTAGCACGGGGCCGTGCCTTTTAGGCACGGGGCCGTGCTTAACACTCCGGAAAGCCTATAAATAGAAGCCTAAGCTCACCATTTTTGGCAAGCTTTGGTGGGAGAGTTACTCTGCAGAATTCTCTCGAGAATCAAGACTTTAAGATCATTCGGAGGCTCCGGAGGTGCATACAACACTTGGAAGAGCTTGGGATCACCTAAACGTCATCCATTGTGGATTATTGGTTTGATTGTTCCATTTCACCGATGATCACTTATCTATCTTCTTTGTTATCTGTTGTTATGTTAAAGCTCATTATGAGCTAAACTCTATTTATCATCCTAATCTGATGAAACTTATGTAATTTGTGATGAACTAATGGTGTGATAAATATTATGTTAATGTTATGGTGGTCTTGGGACAACTATTGATGGGTAACATCTACATTTGAACGGGAAGTTATAAATTTATGGTTTGTGATTGTGATTGTCATACAAGGTTGAAAACCGTATGATTAACTTTCATTCGCGAAACCGGTCTTCATAATAAATCCATGGCTAATGAACTAGAAATGGTTATTAGAAATCATATCACTTTAACTTTCTGATCATTTGCGGGTTCCCTTTTATTAGTTCGGAAACTTCAGTAATTGTTACGGTTTACTAAAATTAATGGTATGTTCAAGAGGAACCTGATCAACTCTCTTTTTAACATTAAATTATGTTTTCAGAAATCGTATGTCAAATAGGACACAAAAGATTCACCTACATTACTAGGGCTTTGATCTAAGCAGTAAACTCAGCCTGACAGGATCAAGTCACTACGGCAGCAGGATAGACGAGAAATCGCGCCGGCTTATCTTTATAAACATTAACATAATTACATTAATCAATATCTTTAAATCACATCACCAATTCATCACAATTACATAAGTGGAGTCTAATTAGGATGATAACTTTTATTCCCTGGTTTTAAATCCAAACGCTTCAATACTTAGTTACTTTCTTTCTATTATTGTTTATTTTTAAACCCTAAAAATCTTTCCAAATGCAAGTTATCACTTTTTTTAACAAAACCAAATCAGATAGTCAAACATCAAGTTTGTTGAGTAGGCTAGGTGTGTCCACGGATTGATACTCGGTTCTTACCAACACTATATTACCTCACGACAGGTACACTGCCTTTTGTGTATGTGGTTTAGTATTAGTAACAACCAATTAAAACTGAATCTGTGCAATAAATCTTTAGTATTAGCGGCCAACATCAAGTTAGTTTATGTCCGACTCGTCTAGTTCTGAACTTGTTCCACCTCTTCCGGAACCCGAACGACTTTTCCGTCAAAGATTGCGCAAAAGATCACAACAAGAAGCACCAGTAATTGAAGAAGACATTTTGGAAGATACACCATCCGAAGAAGACATGGCTAACCAAGACGAGGAAAAATGAAGATGACACACTATGCCACACCGTCAATAGATGGTTATGAGTCTAGTGTTGTCCAACCAGCAATAGCGGCCAACAATTTCGAGATTAAGTCTAGTATTATCCAACTTGTAGAAAACTCTGTTCAGTTCCATGGGTTACAAGACGAAGATCCTAATGCTCACATCTCACGATTCCTTCGTATCTGTGCGACCTTCAAAATCAATAACTGTTCAGATGACGCCATTCGACTAAGACTTTTTCCATTTTCACTTCGAGGCCGAGCTATCGATTGGCTTGATTCATCCGCCTGGTTCCATCACCACATGGGCGGGAATGGCTAAACAATTCCTTTTAATACTTTCCACCCGATCGAACTGCCAAACTAAGAAGCAGCATCACAAGTTTCCGCCAAGACGACGATGAATCATTACACACAGCATGGAGAGATATAAAAGTCTCCTTCGGAGATGCCCACATCACGGACTTGATCTGTGGCTGCAGTGTCAAACCTTTTACGATGCTATCAGCGGAGCTCACAAGCAAGCGGTAGACCAAAGTGCGGGAGGAGATTTTGGAAGTGTCACGCCAACAGAAGCATATCAAGCCTTAGAAAGAGCAGCTAAGAAGAGCTTTGCTTACAATCCCTTAAGAACCAAACCAGCATTAAAGGTATTCATCAAGTAGATTTTGAAACCCTAATTGCAGCCCAATTAGAAGCTCTAACCAAAAAATTTGAACAATTGCAAAGCGAGTTAAAGAAAACTCAAACACAATGCAACACATGTGGAAATTCACACAAGACCAATGAGTGCCCACAAGGCATTATGATGGTTGAAGATGTTGACTACGTAGGAGGCCCAAACAACTCATACAATTCAAATTGGAGAAGCAACTCGAATTACAGAGATGCTGGCAATAACCAACAATCGTCTGGATTCAACTGAAGGCCACCTTACCAACAACAGAAACCACCATATCAAGGTCCAAGCAGTAGTAACCAAGACCGTGGAGCATCATCAATGGAAGACTTATTGCAGCAATTGTTGTTAACCACACAAGCCACAGATGAGTACATCCGGAAATATGATCGAAGAAATGAGGAGAGGTTCCAAAGAAACGAAGCTGACATCAAAAGCAACAAAGCATCATTACAGACCATAGAGCACCAAGTAGGTCCAATAGCACAACAACTCTCTGAAAGACCTCAAGGAACCTGCCCAGCAACACTGTGACAAACCCTAATGCTCAAGTCAAAGCCATCACCACCAGGAGTGGCAAAACCACTCAAGGTGATGCACCCGTATTACAACCCATCCTTGAAGAAATAGAAACTGAAACTCCAAGTAATGCGAGTGATAAGCAAAAGCAACCTGTTGTTATTGAAGAACCAGCAAAGAAATACGTTCCACCACCACCTTATGTTCCACCACCTCCATATCCAGGTCGTTTGAGACAACAAAGAATGGAGGCACAATATGGCAAATTCCTTGGGTTGTTCAAGCAACTCCACATCAATCTGCCCTGGTAGAGGCCTTAGCACAAATGCCAAACTACGCTAAGTTTGAAAAGGTGTCTTGTCAAACAAAAAGAAGCTGGAAGAGTTATCACACGTGGTTTTGAATGAGGAATGCTCTGCAGTTCTTCAAAACAAACTACCTCAAAAGATGACTGATCCAGGAAGTTTCACCATACCTTGCCTAATAGGAAATCTTTCTATCAGTAATGCGTTAGCTGATTTAGGTGCAAGCATTAACCTTATGCCTTATGCGGCTTTTGAAAAATTAAACCTAGGTGAACCTAGACCTACCCGTATGAGCATCCAGTTAGCTGACCGTTCTGTCAAATATCCGAGCGGCATCGTTGAAAATCTCTTAGTTAAAATTGACAAATTCGTATTTCCCGTTGATTTTGTGATCCTAGACATGGATGAGGACAAAAATGTTCCCTTATCCTAGGTCGACCTTTCTTAGCGACTGCTCGAGCCCTCATTGATGTTTGTACAGGCAAACTCACACTTAGAGTAGACGAGGAGAAGTAACTTTCGATATAGGCCAATCCATGAAACACCCTCAACATCATGATGACTCACTCTATTACGTTGATGCTTGCGATTCAATCATAAGTCGTCATTTGAAGGAAGCCCTTCAAAATGAAGCTTGCAACACTCAATTAATAGAAGTCCAAATCACCGAACCCATCTGTGAGAAACCAAATCATTCCAGAACTAGAAGTTGATGAAACATCATTCATCAAGAAGCATTTGAGATCACTGAGCAAGACTTAGAACCAAAAGCCAAACCTTCTATCGAAGACCCTCCAGTCTTAGAGCTCAAAGAACTTCCATCTCATCTCGAATACGCTTTTCTTGAAAACACATCTCAACTTCCTGTCATAATCTCATCTGCCTTATCAATTGATGAGAAGAACAAGTTGCTCAATGTGCTCAAGGCACACAAACGAGCAATTCATGGAAAACTCATGGACATCAAGGGAATCAATCCATCCTTTTGCACTCATAAAATATTGATGGAGGAGAGAACTTCAAATCCGTCATTCAACCTCAAAGACGTTTTAAACACGAGCATGCAAGAGGTGGTGAAGAAAGAAAAGAAGTAATCAAACTGCTAGATGCCGGTTTGATTTACCCTATTTCTGATTCGCCTTGGGTCAGTCCCGTCCAAGTTGTTCCAAAGAAAGGAGGAATAACTATTGTAACTAACGAGAAGAATGAGCTTATTCCCACTCGTATGGTTATAGGATGGAGAGTTTGCATAGACTATCGCAAACTCAATGACGCCACAAGGAAAGATCACTTCCCTCTTCCTTTCATCAACCAAATGCTTGAGAGATTGTCTGGAAAAATGTTCTATTGTTTCCTGGATGGTTTCTCAAGTTATTTCCAAATTCCTATTGCTCCGAAGATCAAGAAAAGACAACCTTCACTTGTCCATATGGCACATTTGCTTATCGGCAAATGCCCTTTGGATTGTGTAATGCTCCTGCTACATTTCAAAGATGCATGGTAGCAATTTTTCATGACATGATTGAACACTCAATGAAAGTTTTCATGGATGATTTCTCCATCTTTGGAAACTCATTTGAGCAATTTCTTGAAAACCTGGAAAAGATGCTGGTTAGATGTGAAGACTCTAACCTTGTTTTAAATTGGGAAAAGTGCCACTTCATGGTTACGGAAGGAATAGTGTTAGGACACAAAATCTCTCGAGCGGGGCTTGAAGTCGATCAAGCCAAAGTCGACACTATTTCTAAACTTCCGCATCCCACAACCGTGAAAGACATCAGAAGTTTCCTAGGACATGCAGGATTCTACCGTCGTTTCATTAAAGATTTCTCAAAAATCGCTCGACCAATGACTCATCTTCTGGAGAAAGACGCGCAATTCGTATTTCTGATGAATGCATTAGTGCATTCAAATTGCTTAAGGAGAGACTGGTAACTTCTCCAATCATGGTTTCCCCAGATTGGACGCTACCGTTTGAACTCATGTGCGATGCAAGCGATTTCGCGGTAGGAGCTTTATTAGGATAGAGAAAAGACAAGCAATTTCACCTAATTCATTATGCGAGCAAAACCCTAAACGACGCACAAAGAAAACTACACTACCACCGAAAAAGAACTTCTTGCGGTAGTTTTCGCATTCGACAAATTCCGCTCGTATCTCATCCTTTCAAAAACAATTGTTTTTACCTGATCATGCAGCCCTTCGTTATTTGTTCAACAAACAAGATGCAAAGCCGAGATTGATTCGTTGGATTCTTCTGCTTCAAGAATTTGATATCGAAATTCGTGATAAGAAAGGAGCGGAAATCTAGCGGCTGATCATCTCTTGCGTCTTGAGGATTCAAGTCCTTCACAAACTAAGGAAGCCAAAATAAACGACAATTTTCCTCACGAATTCCTTACGCACATTCATTCCTCAATCGATGAACATCTTGGTTCGCCGATTTTTCAAATTACTTAGCAAGCGGAATCCTTCTCAAAGGATGACTTATCAGCAAAAGAAGAAGTTCTTTACTGATATCAAACATTACTATTGGGAGGACCCGTATCTGTTTCGAATCGGTGCAGACCAACTCATTCGAAGATGCGTATACGGAAGTGAAGCAGAACAAAATTCTAAGGCATTGTCATGAGGACCCACAGGAGGACACCATGGGGCAACCTTAACAGCCAAGAAAGTATTTGACTCTGGATTTTACTGGCCCACGATTTTCGAGGATGCTCATAACATGGTACGCACCTGTGATGCATGTCAAAGAGCAACCAATATCTCAACACGGGATGAGATGCCTCAGAAACGAGTTCAAGTATGCGAGGTATTTGATATATGGGGTATTGATTTCATGGGGCCATTCCGGGTGTCATTTGGCAATCGTTACATCTTGGTAGCAGTTGATTACGTTTGAAAATGGGCTGAAGCTCAAGCCCTGCCTACTAATGATGCCAGGAACGTTGTCAAATTCCTTAAGAAACTATTTTCTCGTTTTGGTGCCCCCAAAGCTCTGATTAGTGACCGAGGAACTCATTTCTGTAACAATCAGCTTGAAAGAGCAATGGCACGTTATGGAGTGTTCACCATCGCTTACAACTGCTTACCATTAATTATTCCTTAATATCTTCCTTAAAATGATGAAAATGTACTTAAAAGTGTTAAATTGTGTTTTCAGGTGTTTAAAAGGGCAAGATGGACAAAAGGAGTAATTTAACAAGAAATTGAAGTGATCCGAGCTTTGGACTCCAAGCATGGGGTCGTGCCTCATTAAACACGCCCCCATGCCTTGCCAGAAAACACACCCCGTGCTAAATTAACAGACCCCCGTGCTTGACATTGACAGGAAAAAAAATACTGTTCCCTAAAAGTAGACACGGGGCCGTGCCCCATGAGGCACGGGGACGTGCCCGACACATCCTGCATGTACGAGCCGACCAACTTTCGTAAGCATTGTACTAGCACGGGGCCGTGCCTTTTAGGCATGGGGCCGTGCTTAAAACACTCCGGAAAGCCTATAAATAGAAGCCTAAGCTCACATTTTTGGCAAGCTTTGGTGGGAGAGTTACTCTACAGAATTCTCTCAGGAATCAAGACTTCAAGATCATTCGGAGGCTCGAGGAGGTGCATACAACACTTGGAAGAATCTTGAGATCACCTAAAAGTCATCCATTGTGGATTATCAGTTTGATTGTTCCATTTCACCGATGATCACTTATCTATCTTCTTTGTTATCTGTTGTTATGTAAAGCTCATTATGAGCTAAACTCTATTATCATCCTAATCGGATGAAACTTATGTAATATTTGATGAACTAATGGGTGATAAATATTATGTTAAGTTATGGTGGTTGGGAAAACTATTGATGGGTAGCATCTACATTTGAACGGGAAGTTATAAATTTATGGTTTGTGATTGTGATTGTCATACAAGGTTGAAAACCGTATTATGATTAACTTTCATTCGCGAAACCGGTCTTCATAATAAATCCATGGCTAATGAACTAGAAATGGTTATTAGAAATCATATCACTTTAACTTTCTGATCATTTCCGGGTTCCCTTTTATTAGTTCGGAAAACTTCAGTAATTGTTACGGTTTCTAAAATTAATGGTATGTTCAAGAGGAACTGATCAACTCTCTTTTTAACATTAATTATGTTTTCAGAAATTGTATGTCAAATAGGACACAAAAGATTCACCTACATTACTAGGGCTTTGATCTAAGCAGTAAACTCAGCCTGACAGGATCAAGTCACTACGGCAGCAGGATAGACGAGAAATCGCGCCGGCTTATCTTTATAAACATTAACATAATTACTTAATCAATATCTTTAAATCACATCACCAATTCATCACAATTACATAAGTGGTGGAGTCTAATTAGGATGATAACTTTATTCCCTGGTTTTAAATCCAAACGCTTCAATACTTAGTTTACTTTCTTTCTATTATTGTTTATTTAAACCCTAAAAATCTTTCCAAATGCAAGTTATCACTTTTTTTAAAAAACCAATCAGATAGTCAAAATCAAGTTGTTGAGTAGGCTAGGTGTGTCCACGGATTGATACTCGGTTCTTACCAACATTATATTACCTCACGACAGGTACACTGCCTTTTGTGTATGTGTTTAGTATTAGTAACAACCAATTAAAACTGAATCTATGACAATAAATCTTTACACAATATATATACTATCCTGCCACTCCATCACACAACGTAGAGGGTCCATAGAGAAGGTTATTGAGAAGAAGAAGGTGAAGGAGCCATTAGTCCAGTTTGACAGACTTCCATACCCAAGACGATTGGCTTAGCATCGGTCTGAGGAGCAGTATGGCAAGTTCCTTGAGATGTTTAAGCAACTTAAGGTGAACTTACCTTTTGTAGAGGCCTTACAGCACATGCCTAAGTATGCTAAGTTTATGAAGGATCTGCTCACGAATAAGAAGAAGTTGGAGCAGATCTCTACTGTGATGTTGAGTGAGGAGTGTTCGGCTGCTGTGCAGAACAAACTACCATAGAAGATGAGTGATCCGGATAGTTTTACTATTCTATGTATCATAGGTGGCTTGTCTGTGAGCGATGCTTTGGCAGATCTAGGGGCTAGCATCAACTTGATGCCATATTCTGTGTTTGCTAAGCTAGACCTAGGTGAGCCAGCACTAACACGCATGAGCATTCAATTGGCGGATAGGTCGGTGAAGTATCCGCAAGGGATCGTAGAGAACATGCTCGTTACGGTAGATAAGTTTGTTTTTCCTGTTGATTTCTTGATCTTAGATATGGATGAAGACGAGAAGGTCCCATTGATCTTAGGATGACCTTTCCTCGCTACTGCAAGGGCATTGATCGATGTCCTTGATGGAAAGCTAACCTTACGAGTTACACATGAGACGGTTACATTTGACGTGAACAAATCCATGAAGAACACACACGATCAGGATGATACCTTGTACTTCATAGATACCATTTGGACACAAGAGACTATGAGTTTTTGAGAGTTTATCTAATCAGATCAGACAGACTCACAGATCCTTATTAGGGAGAACCAGGAAATCGAGTTGACCACTTTTGCCTTTGAGAATGACTCGGTAGATCGTGAGAGTCAGCCTCTCAAGGAAGCCAACATGTGTGAGGTGATTACGAGAGAGGAACCGATAGAGAAACCATCAGTTGAGACTCCCCCATCCTTAGAGCTTAAGGAATTGCCATCTCACTGGAGTATGAATTTCTCAAAGAGGGATCTCAATTACCTGTCATAATTTCTGCTGGATGGACAGAGGAGTATAGGAGACTGGTAGATGTGCTGAAGGCATATAAACAGGCTATAGCATGGAAGCTTATGGATATTAAGGGTATCAACCCTTTATTTTGCACATATAAGATACTCATGGAAGATGAGTATAAGCCTATTAGACGAAGTCAGAGGAGATTAAATCCTAACATGTAGGAGGTAGTTATAAAGGAAGTGATTAAATTGTTAGATGCATGATTGATCTACCTTATCTCTGACTCGAAATGGGTGAGTCCCATGCAGGTTGTCCCTAAGAAAAGGGGCATGACAGTGGTGACTAATGAGAAGAACGAGTTAAATCCGACAAGGATAATCACCAGGTGGCGAGTTTACATTGATTATCGCAAACTGAATGATGCCACAAGAAAGGATCATTTTCCGCTTCCCTTTATCGATCAGATGTTGGAGTGTTTGTCAGGGCAACAGTTTTACTGTTTCCTTAATGGCTTTTCAGGTTATTTCCAGATCCCCATTGCTCCAGAGGATCAGGAAAAAATGACCTTTACATGCCTGTATGGCACCTTTGCGTATCACCACATGTCGTTTGTGTAAGGCCCCGTTCCCGGGACGCTTACAGCTGGCCAATCATCGCACATAAAACAAATGTTTACATTTAACTTAAATAAACACCGCAACGGAAACATTCAAAAATGACATTTCATTTCATTATAAAAGCTTTTGCAAAATAATACATCGTTATCACATTACAAAATACTTGTTGCATTACATCACAAAAGCATTATAAAAATGGATGTCGTCCAAAATGAGCCGAGTAGCCGCCCGTGCCATCCTCAGCAACCTTACCTGCCAACTGGAAACACATAAAAGTCAGCGTTGCTGAGTGAGTTCTAGTTTTATAATATAAAACATACTTTATCTTTCGTTTAAAACCGTTCTTTATTTTCTTTCAAATCATACAAGGCTTTAGAACGTGATCACACATCCTACGTACACATAGATAATAGTTATTATCTTCATCATCGTTCATTTCATACATTTATTATCTTTCGTTTCCATCTAGGTCCTATTGTGCTTAACCCCCTCTAGAGCACCAAGCAATTCATCTAGGGTTAAGCGACAAGGACCCATACATATGGTCAATCACAAAGGTTGAACCCCTATGTGCATCCTCATAGGTATTTAACCCGCACACAGTTGAGTTGGCACCCCTCATTGGTGTGAACCTTCATACATATGCTTTAATCACACGGATTAATCCCAGTGTGCATCCTCATGGGGTGGCTAACCCGCACACGGTTGAGCTAACCCCCGTATTGGTGTGAACCTCCATACCTTTGCTTGCAAGCCTTTCTTACTTTCGGTAACACCCGGATATTTCTTATTTTGAAGCCGGCAAAGAAAGAAAAGAAAATAAAATCCAAAGTCGAAGGACCAACTCGCCAACGAAAGAAATTCGGGTGAGCGGAGTATATAAGGGAGAGGGGCAGCCCTTACCCTCTCCCCCATACACAAATTTTCAGATTTCTAGAGGGGAGAAGAAGAAAGAGGAGAAAAAGAGAAAAAGGGGTGTTTTGGGTGATTCCGGTGTCCAAACTCGTCGAGTAGCAAGCCAAATCGAAGCCCTTGACGTTGTGCTCGAGTGTGTGAGTTTTAGGACCCCACTTTACTTTTTTCAACCACCGATTTTGGGCTGGAAAGCATTGAAAATGTTAGGACCTGGTATTTGAACGAAATACCGAGTGATTGCGTGTTAAACCAACTCAAATAGTGCGGAATCCTATTTGATTGGCGATCCAATCAGTGAGAACACACGATGAATCAATCAAGAATTGAAATCAACGTCAGAAATCGATTAGGAACCGATCTGATGTGTTCTATGAACTTGGAGAACGATTTGGGAGGCTTCTGGACGGCTAGGGTACGTCTGAGTCGTAATGGGATGAATGCTTACGTTTTCCCACGAATTGGGTCTATTTATAGGTTAGTATTGTTCAATCGTGCGACTGGGCCATAAGTATAGTTCAGTCGTGCGATTGAACCATGCGGTTGATTCATCCGCACGACTGAGTGTTCAGTCGTGCGATTGAGTCAATCTTATGTGTCAATCATACGACTGATCCAGTCTCCTGTTTCAGTCGTGCGATTGAGTCAATCGTATGAAGTTATTCATGCGTGTGGTCCATTCGCATGGGCCATTCGCATGAGAACTTCATTAAGTTAAGTTTGAATGTTTTAATTAATATAACATAATGTGTAACATTCAAACAATCATAAACCCAATCAATTCAATCACGACTCATTAATGAAATATTAAACATACAAGTAACAACCAATTCATGTCATTTCATTAATCAATACAAATTACATCATAATCAGACAGACAAGATTCATTACATTACAGCTCATGATCTAGGGACATACATGCATCAACAAACTCCCCCTTGGACCTAGATCTATCTATTCTCTTGTCTTCTGCATAACCTCCTTATACTTCTTGTACTTCTCCTCTTTAGTGACTCCTGCGTGTATCTCAAACGCAAAGCAGAGTCTTATGACATTTTGGAATTGGAGGCTTGTACAATATCTTGCGTGTCATAGAATAGTGGCCACTTGTATAATGTGTAGACATCATTAGCAGACAAGTTGGTTAGCCACATTGGGTCGAATACCCTGATAGTATCCATTTGTCCCTCTTTATTCAACACTATGACAGCTTCAGCGGTTCTCCAATCATAGTACCACACATTTGAAGTGGGGAGTGAAGTCCTGTGGCATTTCCCTGAGAGGGATTCTCGACATTGTTCTCGGGGGACTCCACTTCAGCACTATCTTGGGCTTACCAGTTATGGCATCAACTTCAGAACGTCTGATATACCTCGTAGGTTGTTGAGTTTGAAGTTGACCCACCTGGTGTGGTACTCTTTCCTCAGGGCAGCCTCAAACCAGCCTGACATCTTTCTCGGGTCAGCATACAGCAGCTTTAGCTTAGCCAGCTGGTTGAGCTCAAAACCAGGTAGAGTCTTCAGATCATGTGGGAACCTGAAGTACTCTATGCCCTGCTCCCTCTTAACTGCATAAGCGTTAAGGTCTTCAAAATAAGCCCATGAGATAATCCTGCCTGACACCTTATGGTGTTTCTTGACTCTGTAGAGCTTGGTGTAGGCATCTCTCTTTGGTGCATCACGCTGGGCTCTTACTTCTTCAAAACAGGCAGCCCACTCAGCCTTGCGAATATCTACGTCTGCATTGGAGGCTTGGGCTGTTCCTTCAGTCTTTTCTGTTTCCTGCTCCATCTTGTCTAGTACCTCAAAAGTATCACTGACTAGGGATTCACCCAGATTGGGGACCACATTTCCCTCGGCGTCAGCGTACTGAGGATACTCTTCTGCAGTAATGTCTTCAACCTCAACTTCATCAATGTCATTCAGTTCCTCATCACTGGTTGAATCAACTGTTGGAGCGTCCTTCACTATTCATCATCGGATTGAGTCTGAACATTTCTGCCAGTTGCTCATCAGACAGGTCATGAATTATCTCCCCTTCTTCAGGGGTATAACTCACAGACCGTCTCACTATCCCTTGTAGGTCAAGAATCATGGTTAATTGAGTCTTGACCATTTGAAGGGGAGCAAAGTCAAACTCATCCCTTTGAAAGTTTGGATCTGTTTGATATAAACATTCAACACATAAACCATTAGTAATTAATCAAACAATTTATATTAACTTAATATATATAAACATTTAATACACTTGTTTTCATTACATGATTCAAGTACAAAATAAATACATAAAACATCTAATCAGTACTTTTGTCTTGAATCTGGGGCGTGTCGCTTGGAGGAGCAGAAGTAGTGGATGACTGGTCTTGTCGATGCTTAGATCTCCGCTCTTGACCTGAAGCAGAGGCCGATGCAGCCGCATCCCCTCCTTCTGCCTCGTCATCATCATCACGTCCTTCTGTCCTGTCTTCTTCAGTCTCCTCATCATCATCATCTTCCTCATCATCATCCTCATCTTCATCATCGTCATCTCCATCATCCCCGTCACCTTCCTTTAGCTTCAGGGGCTCATCCTTCGACCCCTTCAACCTCACAGCATAATAGTCTTGTTGGTCGTCTCCAACTCCTCTATACGTTTGACGGACTGAGCCTGCATGTCTTGGAGTTGGGACACCTCGACTCTCTGCTGGTCTATCACCCGAGCCTGCTCTGCCAGTTGCTGAGACTGGGGCAGCAGTCAGGTCGGTCAGCTGGCGGATCTGCGCCGCCTTTTCCTCATCCGCAGCAAGCAGACGCATCACCATACGGTTTAGCGCTGAGAGCTGCTCCTCTACCCCGATGTGAGGTAGAGTGAATCCATAAGCATGTGAAGGCTGGGCTGAAGGTCCAGCATGATGTGTGGTGGTGGTGGCAGTGGCAGTGGTGAATATGGGTCGGTGGCTGATGCTGGTGAAGTAGGGTTGAATGGTCTGGTGATGGATGGGATAGCTACAGTGGTGGTAGGTAAAGTGGTGGATGTGGTAGTGGGAGTAGTGGCTGTGGTGGCTGTGGTGATGGGTGGTATGTCAGTAGTGGTGGTAGTGGTGGCTGTGGTGCTGGAAGTGTAGTCACGAAGGTCAAGCGACCTTCTTCTTCTTCTTCAATCCATGGGGTTGAGCCATCCGCTTCCTCCTAGTCCCGGTGGAAGTAGATGCTCCCCCTGCAGCTCTGCTTACTGACCCGGAACATAGTTCGGGTCAGTGTCTCTCTCCGAGGAGTCCCTAGGGTGTTCACCAACCACCCGAAGCCCGTGGTCTGTGGGAACTACTTTACTTCCCACAGTCCTGGTGAGGGGCTCCTCATCTGACTCCTCCTCCTCTATATCACCAGTAACAAACTCTTGATGGAAACCGGCCATCTCTGCGACCTCTCCGGCAGTGGCTGACCCCGGGGGAATAACGTCTGATCAGTGCCTCTAGATGGGGCAGGCATATCATCCCCGGCGTCGCCGCTATCATCATCATCAGAGTCGGTATCTGGTATGGCAATATGCTCCACATCCGAATCACTGTCCTCGTGGCGCCACTTTCTCTTTGCTGGCGCCACATAATCAGCACGGGCCAGATGCCCAAACAACCTCCTGACAGGGGGCTTCACCTGCTTCCCCCTGTATACCTTCATCCGGCCAAGTGTAGTGTCGTCCATAACCTCAAGAACAACAGCGTCCTCCTTCTCCTTCGGCAGGGAGGGAAGCTTCTGGTCAATGATCATCTGTAGAAATCTGGGGTACATACAGAAGCCTTCCTTCCCTTTCCCCTCGAGGTTCTCCACCAAGTAGGTGAATATCATCTTGGAGAAGCTGAACGGGTGGTTCAGCACCAACGCAGCATATGCGTTCTGGATCTGGTCGGAGAGCTCGTCAAAACCTCCCTTCCTGGATGCTATACACTTCAGCAGCACGTGCGCAAGGTACTTAAACTGGGGACAGAGGTTACTCTTGTTGAGTACCCCGGCATTGATGTCCCCAGAGTACTTGGCTCTCATGAAACATCCTCTGACAGTGAGGGGGTGTAGACGAGTGGGACACTCAGCATCGTCCCCAAACTGTAGAACAATCCTCAGATCCTCCTCAGATACAGTGATAGCCTCACCAAAAATCGAACTTCTGATGCAATGAGGCTCAGTGGATCTATCAACCGACGCGCCTTCCCAGAAGGCCTGCTGCACTGATCTGTATGGTGTGCATGGAGTGGATATAGCATGAGCGATCCTGGATCTCTGTAGAAATGTAATAATGCCTGTGAAGTCAGCTGCGTTCCTGGATGTCAAATCCAGGTGAGCACATATGTTGTGCTTGGTGCTCATGTTCCATCGACTCGCCATCTGTAACACATAATAATATAAACGTTAGTTTCGTTGGCTAAGAGTATAATGAAACACTTAGACTTTGAATGAAAACTATCTGTCATGCGATTGAGGTTGTACGACTGAAGACAGTCGTGCGACTGAATCGTGCGATTGAGGTTCAGACGTGCGATTGACCTCATGCGCACGACTGAGTGTGCGACTGGACTCATGCGCATGTACTCTTATGCGGTTACACCAGTCGTGCGACTGAGTCTCATTCGCATGGTTCAGTCGTGCGGTTAAGTGAATCGCTCCCTTCAGTCGTGCGACTGAAGTTCATCCGGACGACCAGTCGTCTGTCTCAGGTGTTCAGTCGTCCAACGTTCGAATCTACGCAAACTAAGTCTTATAACTCAATTAACCGGTTCTTTAGTGTCGCATTCTCTTTACTAACAACCTATTTTACTTAATTTTAACATATTGCTTAGTTTTAATAGGTTATTAGGGTTTGCAAGTCTCGGTTCGCATTTCACAGTCGGGTTAGCCCATTTAGGGTTCCAATCTTTCTGTTTTTGATGGAAGAAGACTTCAAAATACCTGTACGATGATTAGCGAACGTCAGTAACACACAATCAAAGAGAAACTAAGGCAAATCAAATTTTGGCAGAGTAACGGTAGGGTGTGCGATTTAGGGGCGATTTGAGGGTGATGAGTCTCTGCGACCGACTCCACCTCTATTTATATCAACCCTAGATCCAATCGTGCGACTGAGTTCATACGCACCTTTCAGTCGTGCGAGTGGGACTCAGTCGTGCGATTGGGTCAGTCGCCCTTCTCCAGTCGTCCGACTGAAGTTCAGTCGTGCGACTGACTCACTCGTTCGCACTTAATCCTCCGATTGGACTAATCGTATGATCCATTCGGTTGGATGGTCCATACTCATAGTTCATTCGTGCGAATGGACTTCATTCGTATGGTTAGTCCATACGTATGGTCCATTCGTGCGAATGGGTCATACTTAGTTAATTTTCTGCTATTTTTACCAATTTACCTTTAAACTCTTTTATATTAATTAAATTAACGTTATGAACTTTTGATCATCTCAGACATGATCCTTTTATCTTGAAAACACTTTGATCACCTCAGACGTGATCCTTTTAACCACTTTGGTCACCTCAGACGTGACCCTTTTAAAAAAACACTTTGTCACCTCAGACGTGACTGATATAACCTTTCAAAGCACATATGGTCATCTCAGACATGACCCTTTTAGTGAGTTGATTCCTTCTGATTTTCCTGATGTAGCCCGACACTTGACTCAAATTAAAACTTAAAACGACTAACTAATTTAAGATTTAAACTAATTACATAACAGACATATTTTTGGCTTTTTGTGAGAGATAAATCCAGAGATTGATATCTACGGGATTTGGTTCGGGATAGATAGCTTCAACTTAGATTGATCATATCTGGACCAATTCAATTTTTGGAATCATACAGGCAATTCAAATCATTTGGGACTAGTTATTAAACCTTTTGATGCTCAAGTTCTCGGTGTTCATCCAGAGTCGTTAGCAACATAAGGAAATCATACTGAAACTCTTAGATTTTCACATTGATTTGAACCTTTGAGAATGTAGCCACAATGATTGTCAGTATGTTTGTCCACTTAAATCCATACACAGACTTTTGACACAGACTGGTGACTTATTTAGGTTTAATTATTTCAACTAACATTTGTGGATCCCACACTTATATGGTAATCAACATTCCTCAGGAGCTTTTGAGCGGTCTACGGGTATTATTACAAGAAGAGACTATTCTTAGAGCTTTCAAAGAGAAGCCTGTCCTCAGGTCAGTGCCATCGCACAGCAGAGAGGCGGCAAACAACAATGAATTCTAGAATATCTAGGTTATGCTTATCCTCAGGTCAGTGCCATCGCACAGCAGAGAGGCACACAACCTATCTCCTTGTTAGAGCAGCTTATTTTATTTTGCACAAATGCACCAACAACATAAGTCATTAGCTTTATTGCATTTGTCTTTCATTTTTCTTGCTTTGCTCTAATTATGGTCATCCGCACACATTTGTGGCGTTTAATTGCTCATTACCCCTTATTGGAATATTGTTGATTGTGTTAACCAGTGATAAGATGGAAGCCCACAGTCAGTTGAACACTTAGTTTTATCTTGAAATCACCAATCAGGTCTATTTGTCTATTGTGTTGAATCTACCAACATATCATATATGGTCTAGCAGCCTCTAAGTCTACTTCTTTGTGTCACCTTAGGAGTTGCCAGTTTTCTATCATCTTTCCTTTTGGTATTGCTTAGACTACACAGATTTATACTTTGAACTTTTGCATCTTTCTAAAACTTAAATTTTAAAGTCCCTCTTGATTTGTTCCTGTGTACTATCATTTTCCAAAGGTATTGAATCGGTATCACAGACACAATCTACCTTATTTCAGCTAGCTACTCCTTCTCCCTCATTTTTTTTTTTTTTTTTTTTTAATGTTAACTTGCTGACATATTCTCCCCCTAAAATACTAAAATCATTTCTGGTTTAATTATTTTAGGATTTTAATTAACAGCAAAATAACATGAGTTAAATAAAAATAAAATCAAATAGACAAATCAAATTAAATAAAATAAAATTTAACTAAACGACATCGGACTACACATTTTCATCATCAGGAATTACCTCACTTTTCTTTTTAACGCCGTTGACCTCTAATAAATATTGAAAACGTGGTTTATCAAAGGCTTTAGTATAGAGGTCAGCGCGTTGAAAATCAGTATTAATTTTAACCACATCAATTAAGTTCTTTTCAAAACAATCTCTTATGAAATGGTATTTAATACCGATGTGTTTGGTCTTAGGATGTTGGACCGGATTTTTAGTTACTGCAATTGCAGCAGAGTTATCAAAAAAATAGGAGTAGATGAGATTTTAAACCGTAATCCCGCATTTGCTGTTGAATCCAGATGATTTGAACAGCAACTTGCAGCAGCAACATATTCGGCTTCACAGGTTGACAATGCAACCGATGTCTGCTTCTTACACTGCCAGGTAACTAATCTTCTCCCAAAGAATTGACACCCTGCTGATGTAGACTTGTAGTTCATCTTGCAGCCCCCGTAATCCGAGTCACTATACGCGGTAAGCTCAAAGTCATCATCATGAGGGTACCACAATCCAAGTGTGGGTGTACCCTTCAGATAACGAAAAATCCTCTTGACCCCGATCAGATGGTTGACCTTTGGTTTAGCCTGATATCTTGAACATAGACATGTAGCATACATAATATCAGGTCTTGAGGCAGTGAGATACATGAGGGATCCGATCATTCCTCGGTACATAGTGGCATCTACTAGATCTCCATTCTCATCAGGTGCTATATCATGATTCGTAGCAAGTGGAGTCCCAGCAGCAGAAGCATTCTCCATGTCAAAGCGACTGAGAATGTCTCCTACATACTTGGTCTGATGTAGAAAGATTCCATTAGGTGTTTGATCCACCTGTAACCCGAGAAAGAACTTCATCTCCCCCATGGCACTCATCTCAAATTCTTTCTTCATTACTGCTTCAAACTCTTTACATAACTCTTCGTTCTTTGACCCGAAGATTATGTCATCAACATATATCTGTACAAGCAGTAGGTCGCCATCCTTTTCCTTAATAAACAGTGTACAGTCAATTACTCCCCTGCGAAAGCCGTGTTTCACAAGATGAGTTGAGAGTTTCTCATACCAAGCTCGAGGAGCTTGATGAAGCCCATACAAAGCTTTGTCGAGCTTGTAAACTCTATCCCGATGGTAAGGATCTTCAAAACCCTCGGGTTGACTTACATAGACTGTTTCTCTGATTTCCCCATGAAGGAATGCACTCTTTACATCTAATTGGTAGACTTTGATCTTCATGTACGATGCATAGGCAAGGAAGATACGAATAGCTTCCATCCTTGCCACGGGTGCAAACACCTCATTATAGTCAATTCCCTCGACTTGGCGAAAACCTTGAACCACCAGTCGAGCTTTGTTCCTGATAATGACCCCTTGGTCATCCTTCTTGCATTTTAGTACCCATTTAGTGCCAATGACTTTAGCACCTTTAGGTTTATCAACCAATGTCCATACACCTAACTTCTTAAACTGCAGAAGTTCTTCTTGCATGGCACTCACCCACGCCTCATCATTGAGTGCCTCACTGACATATTTTGGCTCAACCTGCGAGACAAAACATCGATAGGCACCATCATGAATGTAACCTTTCTCCATAACCGAGGCGTAATCAGCTGAGTATAACTGATTTCGGGTTTGTACTCCTGATCTGACATCCCCAATAACATTGTCAAGGGGATGATAGACGTTTAGTCGTGATCCTGGAGTAGTAGGAACAGCTACCTCAGAACCAAGATTATGAACATTTGGTTCTGCATCTGAGGTAGTTGGAGTTTGAGGTTCTGAAGTCGAAGGTGCATCACTCGTAGATGCTTGTGGACTTTCAGGAACTGGAACCTGTTCCTCCTGACTGTTCTGGTCATCTGCTTCAGTTCATCTTCAGAGGAGGAGTCACTGTCGTCGACTACTCCCCCTGACTGAGTAGATGATTCTCCCTGTGTGCTAGATGGTGTATTCAGAATATCATACATCATCCTAGTAGCTAGCTCATCATCCGAGGGAGAGAGAGGTATGTTGAAGGATTTGAAGAATCCATCATAATCGAAGAAGTAGGCAGGTCCTTTGCCTGTAGGTGGGTGGTATATCTCTGAACGTCGACATTACACCACACTTCTACAAGACCCGTTGAGTTATTGTAAACTCGCTTATTCGGTATGTTGTATCCTAGAAAGATTCCTTCATCTGCCTTCTCGCTGAATTTTCCTTCTTGCGTCTTCTTCAGAAGTGTACACGGCGCGCCAAAAGGTTCAAGATACTCCAAATTCGGTTTGCGTCTTTGTAGTAGCTCATAACATGTCTTTCCGTGGCGCTTGACTATTAGGACTCGATTCAGTGTATAACATGCATTTGCTACTGCCTTTCCAGAATTGGATAGGCAGTTTCGAGTCAGCCAGCATAGTCCGTGCAGTCTCTATCAAGCTTCTATTTTTCCTCTCAGCAACACCATTCATCTGAGGCGTGTATGCTGAAGTGAATTGATGAACAATTCCCTTTTCCTTGCAGTATGCCTCCATCCATTGATTCTTGAATCTGTCCCGTTGTCTGAGCGTACTTGTCTAACCTTTAGCTTGTAGAGAGATTCCAGAGTGGTGACTAATTCCTTGAATGACTCAAATGTTTCTGATTTGGATTTCAGAAACATTACCCAAGTGAACCTTGAGTAGTCATCAGTGACCACAAACAGTACAAATCGCCTGCAATGCTCCTTGTACTGACTGGACCAAACAGATCCATGTGAAGAAGTTCAAGAGGAAGTTCTATTGAATGAACTTTCTTTTCCTTATGAGACTTCTTTGTCTGTTTTGCCTTTCTTGCAAGCTACACAAAAGTCAGGAAGTTGGAAGTTCTTGACATTTACTCCTCTCACTAAGTCCTTCTGAATCAAGTGATTCATCTTCCTTTGACTAATGTGTCCCATTCTCCTATGCCAGGAGATTGAGTCCTTCTCAGTAGCTTTAGATAGAAAGCACTGCACCTCATGATCCGTTGGAGCAGCTGTTGACAGATCCAAGACATATAGGTCCTTATATCTTGAAGCAGTCATCAGAACTTGGTCCTCTGGAATCATATAGTCTTTCTTCAGCACGTAACACTTCTTGTTGTCGAAGATGACTTTAAATCCTTTATCGCAGATTTGGGAAACAGAAAGTAAGTTATTCTGAAGTTGTTGAACGTAGTTCACCTTATCAAACTTAACTTTCTGATTTCCCACTTCTCCCTGTGCTGTGATGTATCCTCCCTTGTTTCCTGCAAAGGAAACATGCCCTCCTTTTATTTGTTTGACATTTGATAAAAGGGCTCTATTTCCTGTCATGTGCCTGGATGCTCCGCTGTCTATAATCCACGTGTTAGTCTCAGCGCTATACCAAACAACCCTGCACATATCAAGTAAATGTATTAGTTTAGGTTAGGAACCCAAGCCTTTACTGTCTTGGGTTTCCCAGAGGCATCACACATCATAAACTCTACCCATTGACCTTTAGAAGGTGAGGGTAGCTCAGATTCCTTCTTGTCATCAGTATCAGACACACAGGATACTTCTCTTTCCATAAGCCAGATTTGTGCAATGCCTGTTTATGATAAACAGTCGTCTGGCTTACAGGTTGGACTTTAGGTTCACTAGATCTTCTAGGTGGAGTTAGAGAACTCCTCTTAGAAGACCTAGGTCTAGAGTCCTGAAGATCAATCTTCTTCCTAGGTGTCTGATAGAAAGGACAATAGGAAGCAATATGTCCACATTCTCCACAGTTGTGCCAATCTGCTATCAACCTTATATTTGACTTTCTTTGTGGAGAAATGCGTGACACTTTAGTAACATCAATCACTTTAGGTTTTGACTCTTGCATGTTTGATGTTTTCTCTGGTTTAACAAATTTAACTGTTTTAACCTGTTTAACTTGTTCAACCTTTTGGTTAACTGGTTTTAGACTTGTAGCATGTGAAAAATTAACGTTTGAAGTCTTTTTGGGTTCTGATTTGACTCTGTTTGACCCTGACTTTAAGTTAACCTTTTCAAATTCATTTTCCAGATTAACACAAGGCAATTTACCCTTTGCCTTTGAAGTGGCCTCCTTTTGTTTCTGTCCAGATTCAGTAGATGAACATGATGTGTCTGGATCAGTAACAAGAGGAGTGGTCACCACATGATCCTTGATTGGGTTGTTGTTACTGGTTTAGACTTGGTGTTCATCAAGGTCTCAGGTGGTGGTGGAACCACTTTGTAGCCTAATCCCTCCCCATTATTTCTTTCTCTCACTAAGTGTTGAACTATGTGTGAAGAACTAGTCCAACTATGCAGTTTCTGTTTTAAGGAATTAACTTCTACTTCTAGAACTGCCTTTTGTTTCTTAGTGTCCTCTAGGGAGTTTAGATAGTACCTAATGTCATTTGATTGATTAAAGGCAACTACTTCGGTTTCCCTAAGTTGCTTAGTCAATAGGTCTATCTTTTCTTTATAACTATGCTCATTTTGTTTTAGAACTCTATTGGCCTCAGTGCATAGTTGTAAGTCCTTTACTAAGTTATCATTGTGATCTAATAACCTAGCAAATTTTTCATCAATGCTATTCCTAAACAATCACAGTTAGACAAGCATGATTATTAAACAATTGGTCAGTTGTACTTACCTGTGTTGTTTCAGAAGAGTTAGCCATCAACGCAGCATCAGACGTCTCTGGTTCTGGTGATTCTGACTTTTCTGAATCTGACTTGGAAGTTTCCTCCTTTGGTGTGTAACTGACTTCAGCTGCAGTTGTTTCTTCACTGTGTGACATTGCTATATCAACTGCTAAATCACCTTCACTCGCAGAATCATCATCAATATCTTCAACACTGGCAATGTTAGATTCTGGGTTGACAAATCTAAAACTCCAGTCCTGTCCTTCATCATCATGAGCAGTCAAGGCTTTTGGGTCCTTGTTTGATGAAGTAGAACTAGAGGCTTGCTTGTCTTGGTGAGTAAAGGATGAGAACGGGTTCCCATTACCCGTCTTCTTTGGTTGACACATTCCCTCTTGAAGTGCCCTTTCTCTCCACAGTTGAAGCAAGTCACCTTGCTCTTGTCAAAACCAAATGTGGTATCCTTAGTAGCTATCAAGTTCTGTCCAGTCTTCTTAACAAACTTCTTCGCCCTTCGGACAGCGCTAGCTAAGGCCCACATTATATCCATCCTTTCCAGCTCCATTTCATCTACCTGCTCGTAGTCTTCATCTGCCAAATGACAGTTTCCAATCTTCCCAGCTACAAGTCCATCATATGAATGAACTACTGCGGCGAGAAGATCCATATGCTCTCGTGCTACTTCTACAGTCACATTACCGAGATT